>CM017322.1:27489725-27710377 GCA_006937295.1 Carpinus fangiana
AGAAAAGAATAGGATCGAAGAGACCGGGGGTGAGCCGGCGGGGACACTCCGATGCCTAAGTCAGTGTATGCTTTTTAGATAATGAGGAAACAACAGAAGCTTTAAGAGTGCTAGAGTTGCGTTACCAGAACATGTGGAGGTGACTTGCATTATATAGGCATGGAGTGATTGTTCCCTTGTCAATGACTGACTCTTCCCTGATTTTCTGCGAGGCAGTTTGTTACTAGGGATTTGGGTAGTTATCCGTATCACGACCTGATGGGATCGAGATAGGATTTTGTGGTTATGGCACTTTAAACTTTGAATGCTTGTAGATAATATATCTGATCTTGCACTTTTGAGTACTTGGTATTTGAATGGAACAGATAGGATAGGATCTTTGAATTTAATCTCTTGATCCCTAGCTTTTCGGGCTTCGGAAGCCTTGAGCTCAAAGTATCGGTGATATATTGTGATCAAGGCCCGAGGCGGTTCTCGGGTGATCGAGGCCTGAGGCCTTCTCGCCTGTTCGAGGCGTTCTCGGGTGCTCGAGGCTTGCCTGGCTCTCGAGCCTCGAGACGCTCTTGGGCTTTGTACATGGGCCTTCCTTGGGCTTAGCACATGTCGGATGGTCTTGTGGGGTTGATTCATGACCCAACAATTAGTATTTAAAATAAATTTAAATTTTGGAATAATATGTAAATTGTCAACCCTATATTTTTAATTATTTTATCAATTATAAACTGCTGTCCGTATCCTAAATATTATATATATATATGATTATAAATTTGTGTCTAAAATGACAGAATTTACTCTTGAGTGCTTGGAGTATATGTCAATCAGTTTTCACAAGGAGTCGCATCTTCTTCTGCGTGATAAACTAAGTTGGTTAAAGCTGTGGAGGAGAAACTTTCGATAAATTGACTTTTTCTCTCGGGAGTCACAGTTTTTTTGCTTCAAGTAACTGCTCTCTAACCAGTCATGCCGCCATCATTTTCCCACATAGAGAGAGGGAGAGAGAGAGAGGGAGAGATGAGACAGAAACAGAGGAGGATTCACATACATTAATCTCTGTTGGGTTACATTCATATTATCAAAATCAGTCTCTGTTGAAGAAAGAAAAGAAATTGAGGGGATATTGTTGTCAGTGAGGCACTGAGGATCGAATTAAGATGAAGTTTTGCAAAAAATACCAGGAGTACATGCAAGGCCAAGAGAAAAAACTTCCTGGGCTTGGCTTCAAGAAGCTTAAGAAGATTTTGAAGAAGTGCCGCAGCGATTTTCATTCCGAATGTGCCATTGATGGACTCCATGACACCCAAACATGCCCTCACCATTGCCCAGGTAATCTAGAAAAAAAAAAAAAAAACTATTTTTACATACATTTTTTTAGTTTATTTTGAATCTTTCTGGGTTCTCACGCTTTTCCCTTATCAACGTTGGTTTTTGGCCAATCTGTTGGATTTTAATAAAGGTGGAGATTTCTTTTCTTTTTCTTTTTTTCTGCTCTTTTTGCAGTTCTGCATGTATTATTTACTGCAATTTTTTTATTTTTTGATATTGAATGCAAGCTTTCTTTTTTCTTTTATACACTAACAAACTTTTAAAGGAAATAGAATCAGTTGCAGCAGACAAGACAAGTGAATATGGAGGCTGTAGAACATAGACCATATCACCTTTTGTTCCTTTTCCTTTGTCTCTGTGTCTGTGTTCTTGTCCATATACATATGATGACTCTGTTTTTCATCGATCCTTGATAATTTCCAGTATTTCTGCTTTTTCCATAAACATGTTTATCTTTAAGATTAGTTGTAGAATAGTTTGTGCTTGGGAAAGGAATGGATTCTTTGTATTTTGCAAATTATAATCCTCTAATCACCATTCCTTCTCTTAATAGAACTGAAATAATAAAACATTTATCAATCTTTCTACCAAAAGGCTTGAGCCTGCATAATGATAGGCTTGGTCAGTTCTATACAAGCTTAATTTGAAATGAAATGGTGAATTAAATTAATATTTTGACAGGTTAATAACTACTAATTTAATCATCTTGTTAGATAAATAAGGATTTATATTCCAAGATATGAGACAGACAAAAGAAGTTAAAAGGTTTTTGATTTGTTGTGTTTGGATATGTGTAGTGTGCGATGGAACCTTCTTTCCTACTCTTCTCAAGGAAATGTCTGCAGTAGTAGGTTGCTTTAATAATCATGCCCAGAAATTGCTTGAGCTACATCTTGCTTCTGGGTTTCGGAAGTGCTTTATTTGGTTCAAAGCCAAGCTACAAAATAACCATGTTACCTTAATCCAAGAAGGAAAGGACCTGGTTACTTACGCACTGATCAATGCCGTCGCAATCCGAAAAATACTAAAGAAATACGATAAGGTATATCTATTCCGCTTTGTGAGGTGCAAATTAATTTTTAGGATTTGGTCATCACTAAAGCTGTTTAGTAGACTGTTATACAATTGGGATGACGTGATACTGACAATCAGCAAATATTTGTAAAAGAAAGCATATTAAATCTTTCACTGTCACGTCATCCCATTTGTTTTGGCAATATATCCTGGCTTTGGTTGTTCTTTATGAATTTACTTAAACGTTATTGATTTTGAGCTCAGGTGCATTACTCTAATCAAGGCCAGGCCTTCAAGTCACAAGCTCAAAGCAAGCATATTGAAATTCTTCAAAGTCCTTGGCTGTGTGAACTCACGGCTTTCCACATCAATCTAAGGGAAAGCAAAGTCAAATCAGTTTTGTTTGAGGGATGCAACCTCACATGTAATGATGATGGCCAACCCTCACTTACTTGTGAGCTCTTTGATTCCGTCAAAGTTGATATTGACCTCACTTGTTCTATATGCTTGGTACGTAAGTCTCTGTCTGCATATTATGTACATAGGAGTATTTAATTATTTAACTAATATTCTAACACTTAAAACACTCCCTTAATAAATGAGGCACAATACGTACAATATTTTATTGAATAAAGAAGTGTATAACAGAGACAAAGTTTGAATTTAGGATCTTTGCTCTAACATTATGTTAAATCACCATGTGCTTCAGTAAAGCCTTTTGTTAATGATATTTTGTGATTTTGGAAGCAGGACACAGTCTTTGATCCGGTTGCCCTCACTTGTGGTCACATATTCTGCTACATGTGTTCTTGCTCGGCCGCATCAGTTACTATTGTTGATGGCCTAAAGGCAGCAGAGCCTAAAACAAAATGCCCTCTATGTCGAGAGGTAAGTCAATCAGCAGTCAAAATTTGCTAAGTCGGATGTGAATGCTATTAGAAGTGAATGAATAGAATATAATCGTTTATGGGCTTCTTCTGCACCATGAAGTTCTGCACCATGAATGACAATGAACTCTTTTTTGTTGATTTCAGGCTGGAGTTTATGAAGGTGCTGTACACTTGGATGAGCTTAATATTCTATTAAGCCGGAGGTAGGGTTTCTTTCAATTCCTTCAGTTATGGCTTATGTTTAAGAAAACATAGAAAATCAAAATTACAAAAGATTGAATGGGCATATTTTGCCAATGAAAAGACTTTGTTTTATTTTATTTAACGGTTTACATATTATAACTGTTTGAACAGTTGCCCCAAGTACTGGGAGGCACGGCTGGAAACAGAAAGAGTGGAGAGGATGCGCGTGATAAAAGATTATTGGGACGGCCAATGTAGGGCATTTTTGGGTGTCTGATTAGGCAATGTCATTCGTATGCAGTGTTAGTGCTATGCAAAAATTTGGACTTTATTTGAAAATGTAGTCCTCTTTTAGCTGTCAATGTTTCTTTTAGATTCTCTAATCTGGAATAAAATTTTTACGTAGTTTTAGAGTATATAGTGAAATGGTTTGTGATTCTAGTGCTTGACCAAATGGATATTGTTTGATTAGGTATCACATATGTCATCATTCATCAACTAAAATTACCAAATGCAAGTCTGGTTTTTCACTTTGCTCAGACTTCCCAGACGAGAGCTAACCCGGTAAATAATAAGCAAATTCAGTATGCTTTTCATACTACAGATCAGATATGGTTACATATTGCGTACCTAAAAAGGGATAACCTCAAAATATCAATATTCGAAATTGAAATGGGACATAAAATATCTAACCATATCTGATCTATTACTATATCTCTATGAAAATTGAAAAGCGAACTAGGCAAAGGACAAAAAAAGGTATAAGAGCAGGCACACATAGGAGCATAATCATTCTAACTTTGGCACTAAGAAATCGAAATCATCATCATCATCATCCACTAAACAAAAAAAATAATTGTAACAAGAGAAAGGATTGCGCCCCGTGTCCCGTGCAGACAGGCAGGGTGTCTTGTATACACAAGATGCAACCTGGGAGTGCCACATCAGTCTTTGGCAGGTTGCATCCTGTGTCGATGCACACAGGATACAAGTCAATACTTATATCACAAGTCGAAGAACTTGACGAAGCTTCCCACTTCCTCGGTGAAATGTGGAAGGATAATCCTTTCTACCATGGCCCATGGGCAGTATGATATCGACATCACCGACATTCAACAATAACAAAAAGCCAAGTTAACAAGCAACCAAGCATTATATTAGTTTCTATTAATTTGAGACATAAAAGACAATAACAAATTAAAACAATGAACAAGTAATCCCCTCTCAACTTAGCTTCGGTTGTCTAGGCGTAAAATATTTCTGTCAAAAATGTGGCTATTTTTTTTTATTGTTTATTTGTAACCCCAAAAATGTGACAGTCCTTCATTGGATTATATACTCTTAAAAATAATGTGGATTGGCAATGTGTCTCTCACATGTTAAAAGGCACTTGACATTTATTAGAATAGGTTGTTGGAAAGTTTTTCCAAACTGGTTTGGATGAAGTTTCTATCATTTTATCAATTATGGGTTATCACGCCAAAGGACGCAAATTTCCTCCAAAATGAAATTTTCTTTAACCCACTTTGATGATGCAAGTGTCTTCTAACATGTTTGAGTTTTTCAAAAATTAATATTTGGGTTTCTATGTTAGTAGAATGATAATAAATAATAGTTAAAACTTAAAAGTACTAATTAAAGAAAACATGTGCATTTTACGGATCCGAATCCTCTTTAGTTCATTTTGGACTGTAAAGGATCTAGTTTAATAGCCAAGATCTCTCTAGAGAGATCTTGAGGCAATAAAATGGGACATATGTCCCATTAATAAAATAAAAAAAAAAAATTATATGTTTTAAAAATAATTAAAAAAATAATAATAAATTAAAGGGTGGCTTTGGCCCGACCAAATTTGATTTGGCACTTGGGGGTGGCCGATCCACCCCCAAGGGCCATGGGGGTGGCTCCGGCAACCCCTAAGGGTAGGTAGGGGTGGCCGAAGCCACCCGATGGCCCTTGGGGGTGGATCGGCCACCCCCAAGGGCCATATCAATTTTATTATTTTTTTATTTGACCCTTAGGGGTGGTCCAGGCCCCAAAGCCACCCCTAGCCTCAATTGGGGTGGCTAGCCACCCCTTAATTTTTTATTTTTTTATTATTTTTAAAATATATTTAATATTTATTATTTTTTGATTAATAGAACAGATATTTCATTTATGACCTCAAATTAAGAGATCACGTTCCGCATTTACGTGTTAGAGGATTTGTGTTAGAGAATTTATTAAAGTGGATTAGAATAAATTTTTGTCCAGTATCTAAATGACTTTTAATCCGTGCCATAATTAATTATGCTTTTTATTAGTAGAGTAATTATGTGCCATTTGTTTTTTTTGACATGTCTGCACAAGAGAGGGAGGGGGATTTGAACAAGTGATCTCCACTTCATTAAACGTGGTCCCAACTGATTGAGTTAGCTCTTGAGGACAATTATGTGTCTTTTTAATACCGTAGGTTGTACACAATGTGAAGAGAATCATGACCTATTCTCCATTAAAAGTGCAACTAAACAAAGGGTGTGAGCATAGTAATTCTATAAGTCCCTCTTATGTCTCTCTTAAGTTTCTCCAAGAATGATATTGTGGCTATTAAAATTACTATTTGATCAAAATCTAGTAATGATTAATTACAAACTCAATGGTGATTTTCATAGTCACATCATTTTTAAAAGAATTCGAGAGAAACATAAGAGTAACTTATAGCATTACCGTGAGCATCTCAATAAACTCTTTTGAGAAAGCTAAAGTTGCACGTAATGATGGCCCAAGTTGGCAAGTGGGACTTCCCAAGGCATATCTTATGCTGCAAATGCATGGAAGAGATGCTTTGGATTTTGGAGGAATTTTAAAGATGTTGGAGACTTTACATTATTAATTGTTAAATCATATAGAATTTAATTAATATTTTAACATTCTCAACACATAGAATACTTAATTAAAATAAGAGATAAATTACGGAGACAATTTTCATACTTAAACCTTTGTTTTGGTACTATCTGAAATAAGAAAAAATATATTTAATAATTTAATTAATATGTATTTGGAATTTAATAGTGAAGGAGATTGGTGGTAAGTGAATCCCACTGCAACTTATTGTATGGTTGCGGTTGAATTCAAAGGGGCCATTGATGATTAGTGTAAGTGAAAGAGGAGATGCCACAAGTTGGTTTTGCCACCGATGATCATCATGTTGGCAGAGAAATATGCTGAAACAATGTAAAGCATGAAATTATGGAGATCAAGATCTCCAGTCATTTGATGTGATAGAGCATTTATAAGGTAGATCTGATTGAAATCTATTTTGGACGGATAGGCTTCATAAAGGTTATTTTACATTTGTTGTCTAAATTGCTAGAGATCTCTATTCAGTTTATGGATGCAATTTTTTTTTGATATGTCCACACAAAGAGGGAGGATTAGGATTCGAACTAGTGACATCCACTTCATTAGGCGTGGTCTCATCCGCTTTATATGGATGTAATTATTATAGATAGTTTGTTAGCAGATTAAGCTACATACTTGTTAGAATATTAATTAAATAATTAATTCATCATTTTCTACTGTATTTAGCTACTAGCAATACTTAACCCATAGGAAAATTCTTCCAAAAGCATGAAAATTTATGAGTTAATCTTTACTTTTTGTTTTAAGACTTAAGGGTTGTTTAACAAACTCAATTTGTTGTTTATTCTTAAAGCCTAATTTAGAGGCTGATTTCCCAATGAAATATATGAACCAAAAAAACCGAGAGAGCATATGAATAAATTATCATTGAAAGGATAAAATGAATAATTACATAATAAATCTAAAAAGTTTGATCTTAAACCTTTCTTGTGTCACTTCAAAAGTGATGTGACTTTTAAAATTATTATATTTGAGCTTATGGGTCTTGTTTGACAAACGCCTTCAAGCTTGATTTTTTACTGTTTGTGTTTTTTTACTGTTCAATTTATGTGTTGTCAGTAGCTTCAGCTGGGAACCTGCAAGGGACAGCTTGCAATGTAAGTCCTGCGGCAGTAAAAAAAACTTCAAAAGGAGCGCCAAACTCAAGAACAAATGCCAAAAATACCCTCCAAGGGACTAGGACTTGAAAATTCATATTTCTTCTTCCCCTTTTTTCTTTGTTGTTCGGCTGGGTTGAGTGCAGGTCCAACGCTGGGTGCCATTTTTCCTTCACTGACCAGCTGCACACAGGGCCTCGAGTTTGGCGCTCCTTTTGAAGTTTTTTTTACTGCCGCAGGACTTACATTGCAAGCTGTCCCTTGCAAGTTCCCAGCTGAAGCTACTGTCAGCACATAAATTGAACAGTAAAAAAACACAAACAGTAAAAAATCAAGCCCGAAGGCGTTTGTCAAACAAGGTCATGATTTATCACTATTAAATTTTAATCAAATTATAATTTTAAAAGTTACATCATTTTTTGAGTGATATAAGGACATAAGAAGAACATTTAGCATTACTCGTATGTGTTCATTAAATAATAATAAAATAAATAATGATAATCTATATAAGCTGAACTAATTAGAACCACAATCCTTCAAATAAATCATATATTATGGTATTTTGGCACCAAAAGAGTCTAAAAGGCAATTTTTTCATGCATAAAGACAATTTAATATGTTGAATATTGGAGAGTTATTCCAAACAAATTTGATTTCAGTGCATGAGACGTATTGATTTTTACTTTCTCTGCTCTTTATTACTTTTTCAACATAATCAAATTAGAAATGATAGTGGTTAATAAGTTCTTCATATTTGACCTATATTTCTTTATAGTCAATCATTAGATTTGTAAACTAATGTATATCTCACATAAGCTAAATGTGAATCCCACAAATCTAATGATCGATTATAAGAGAATATAAGTCAAGTATAAAAAACTTGACTACATTATGATTCTTAATCAAATACCATTGATTACATTGTTATTCTTAATTAATTTTTTTATTTTTTATATATAATTAGAATTTCAATATGGATTGGAGTCTACTTGAGTGGTCGACAATATGTAGTGGCCTTCGCACCCACTAATCACTAAAGCTTTTCTTTAAGCCTACGAATATATATATATATATATATATATATATATATATATATATATGTAGGTCTATCAGTTATATTGCAGATTCCAAGCAGGTTCCGTGTAGAGTTTTGTCTTTTGAAAGAATTTACGACCACTAATACGAAAAGCATTAGTGTGTGTCTATATATATATACATATACATATATAACCCTACCATATGGTGAGACCTTAAAAGTGGTGTTTTGCAACATCCAACCACCTTGTGATACCTCATCAATTCAAGAAAAATACAAAAAATAAAACTAAGAACAAAAGCACCAGACCAAAATGAAAAAAACAAAACAAAGAAAAAATCCAAGTTGCCTGACGCACGCAAGACCCACGCTGGGGTCTAGCCAAACCCACGTTGTCGTTGTGAGTCTAGAAAGACCCATACCAGGTGTTGGAACAAGTGGCTCATATTCTACTACTTGCCCATTAGGTGTAATTAGTTTATGTGGGCCTGGGGACAATAAGTTGTGGGAGGTTTTTTTGGGTTTTCTAAAATACTTATAATTAGGGTTTGCCTATAAATATGTTATGTTGTAACCCTAAATCATTGAATAGAAAAATATAGTCACACTCTCCTGTGGACTTAGGCAAATTGCCAAACCACGTTAAATCTGTGTCTCAACTCTCTCTTGATCTCTCTCTTTTTGATTTCATATTATTCATCATTGTTGTGCATGGTAACAACAATTGATATTGGAGCCAGGTTATACGATGGCTGGGATTGACACTTCTACTGCGAAATTCGACGTTATGAAGTTCGATGGATTCGATAATTTCGGGTTATAACAGAGACGTGTTAATGATTTGTTGGTGCAATAAGGGATGGTGAAGGCGTTATATGGGACGAAACCAAAAGGGATGACAGATATAGATTAGAATGAACTAGAGGCGAAAGCGGTGGCTACTATTACCTATTTGGTCTAAAATCACAATTATATGCTAATTTTACCCAAACGCTCGATCGATAAAAAATTAATTTTTAACATGTTTTATTAAACGCCTGTGCAATTTTAAAAAGTAACGATTTCAAAAGCACAATTTTTAAAAATGCAATTTTTAAATCACACTCACAAACAAGCCCTTAATTTGTGCAAAAAAAGATGTCTTTTTTCCTGGGGTACTTAAAACAAGAAGTACAAGATTGATTAAACTTGTACTTGTACAGGAACAAAGTCAGAAAGTAGAAACTGAAGATTTACTCACCGACGGAGCCCCGAAGCTAGATCCGGATCCTGTTGCGGCACCTGGGAAGAAGTGAGGGAATTTATTACACAATCAAGGTAAGTTAGAAACAAAAGAATTGAATAAAAAAGATCAACACCAAACGTGTACAATCAATTGAATCAAATAACCAACACTATGGTCTGGTAACCGGTTGCAAATCATCAAGAAAGATCTACCCCTTTTCTTTTGTTAGGGGTGGGGGGTAACGCCATGTAAATTGAGTTTAGCCCGTAACATCAGGTTGATACTACCAAAACTATTTAGTATTATTTGATAACTAAATATCGTGTCATGAACGAAGAATCTCCGACAGTAGTTTGGTTGAAACTAGAAAGTCGGTATATGTCAAAGTCGTTGACGAACAAGCTTTATCTAAAGCATTGGTTGTATGGCTTGAAGATGGCGGAAGGCTCGGATTTGAGCCAACACATCAACGTATTCAATCAGATAATCGGCAATTTGAAGAGGGTTGATGTAAAGTTCGAAGACGAAGACAAGGCGTTGATGCTGTTGGATTCACTCCCAACTCCTTCGTATGAGAATTTGGTTACAACTATGGCATGGGAGAAAGAGACCTTGGAGTTAGAGGACGTTACAGGAGCCCTATTGGCTTTTCATCAAATGAAGAAAAATATTGATGAAAATTCTTAAGGAGAAGGGCTAGTTGTAAAGGGTAACTATGAGCGTGGAAAAAGCAATAACAATGGTGATTCGAAAGGCAAGAATTTTCGGTCAAAGTCCAAGAGGAGGAAGGACATCAATTGCTATAAGTGCGGAAAGAAATGGCACATAAAGCGGGACTGTCTAAACCGAAAAAAGAACAAGGACAATGAGAATGAAAGTTCCTCAAAATCTGCAAACGTAGTGAAAGACAATTCAGACGATTCTGATAGTAATATGCTTTCTAATGTGGTGATTTCGTGACAAAAAATATATCAATAATAAAATACCACTCGCAATAGGACGAATCTCGTAGGATAGGGCTATCTAGAGGGTGTCGAACCTCAAGGACTGCAGGGGTTTCGTTATCAAATTCGAAAGATTAAAATCAACTTAATTAAAAAGAAGTTTGTTTTATTTTTGTTTTCTAAAAGTAAATGCATAAAATAAAAGATAATTAAAATATGATAGAGAGTGTAGGGTATTGACTTTACCTATATCCGCACAACAATGGTTAATCAGATTCAATTCCAGAAATTCATTCTATGCATGTTATAATTGAACAAGAAACTATCTTATTAAAGAGTAAGGATAATCTATCTTCGATTGGCACGGATCGTCCACCTAACCACTAAGATGCGGCACGACCCGTCTTCCCTAGGTATAAACTATAAAACTCTTTAATAAGTTTCATATAATTAATGGAATAGCATAACCCATCTTTGGTTGGCACGGATCGTCTACCTAAATTACACTAAACTAGGGTGTAGTAAGACCCGTCTTCCCTAGGCATGGCCTATCTTAATCCTATTAATCATATGTCTATTAAAACCCATTATATAACCATCATCCCTATAATCACAGAAAATAAGAATGATTTGAGATCAATAAAAGTAAAATACTTTCTAAGACAAGATAAGAATTTCACCAATATTAATTTTGGAATTTAAGAACAATTGCATTTAATAATTAAGAACAGAATTAAATTGTAGCAATTCTCACAGTTATATAATCAACATACATAAATTGAAAGTCTGAAATTTAAATACAATCAAACCATTGTGCTTGGAAAGGGTTACATCAACACCCCACAAAGGGGTTTAGCTCTCATGACTCCGCTAAGCCTCCAAGAAATATTTTCTGTCTAAAACTAAGTATATATTTTCTTAAAGCTTAGAGGCTTATTTATAGGGAGCCACAAGTCCTAGAAGCCCTAGGAAACCTAGAGAATTCGGATTTCAATCTCCTAGTCAAATTAGGAGTCAATCCATGTACAAATCGGAATAGGATTCGTCCAGATTTGCTTCCTTCTATTGCGGGACGATTTTGGCATAGCGGGAGTTCGATTTAGGAAAATTATATTTCCGAATGAATTGTATAATATTGAATTAGCTTTCCAATGCCGCTGGAATCACCTTAATCTGATAATTGAGCTGAAAGTTATGGCCAAAATACTGAGACGTGTTCAAAATCTGAAATTCTATCCGATCCGATTTTGACTCTAAGTGGAGAAATTCCGATTTTATCCTTTCCTTGATTTAATTAAACTTAACCACATCATATATATCTTCTATTGTGATTGGTTAAGCTTAATCATATTTTCTAGGTCCTCTCAAATTGTGCTTTAAACCCAAAATTAATGGTTTTTCTTGCATCTTTATTAAATACCTGAAAACACAAAAACAACACAAAATCAAACAAATAACAATGCTAAGGAATTAACATATGCGAGTTAAAGGGATTGAATGTGCAACATTCGGCGCTTATCACTTTCTGTTGCATCTAATTCAAAGCATCCTGTGGATTCTTGGATTATGGACTCAGCATATTCGTTTCACGTGACGCCCACTAGAGATTGGTTTGAAACCTACATGTCAGTTAATTCTGGTATAGTTACTATGGGTAATGGTGCACATTGCAAAATTACTGGCATAGGTAATATTAGAATTAAGATGTTTGATGGTGTGATTAGAACATTATGTAATGTTATACATGTACCAGAAGTAGAAAAGAATCTGATTTCATTAGTCACCTTGGACTCAAACGGTTATGGTTATAAGTCTGAAGGTGGAGTAATGAAGGTGATTAAGGGTGCAATGGTAGTGATGAAGGGGCAGAAAAATTCAAAGAATATATATAAATTGTTGGGAAGTACAGTTGTATGTGGTATTGTCGCTATGGATTTTGACTAAGATTGTACTGTTTTGTGGCATATGCGGTTAGGTCACATGAGTGAGCAGGGCATGTTGGAGCTTCATAAGAGAAATCTGTTGGAGGGTGTCAAAACGTGCAAGCTTGATTTCTGTAAGTTCTGTGTTCTAAGGAAGCAGAATTGGGTACAATTCAAGACAGCCGCACACAAGACAGATGGCATTCTGGACTATGTTCATTTTGATGTTTGGGGACCTGTCAGGACAGCGTCACGAAGAGGACATATGTATTTTGTCATCTTTATTAATGATTTTTCCAGAAAGGTTTGGGTGTACTTCATGCGGCACAAATCAAAGACGTTTGCTAAGTTCAAATTATGGAAAGTTGAAGTAGAGAACCAAACTGGGAAGAAGGTTAAGTGCTTTAGGACAAATAATGGTATTGAGTACACAAACGACGAGTTCAGAGATTTCTGTAAGCAGCATGGTATAAAGAAACATTTCACAGTATGCAAGACACCACAGCAAAATGGTGTGGTGAAAAGGATGAATAGGTTTATTGCAGAGAGAGCACGATGTCTCAGGTTGAATGCTGGAGTTGCAAAGATTTTCAAGGTAGATGCAATGAGTATGGCATGCTACTTGATCAACATGTCACCGAGGGTAGCACTAGATGGGAAAGTTGCAGAGGAGGGGTGGACAGGTAATAAGGTAGATTACTTTAGTGTAAGAGTATTTGGTTGTCCAGCCTATGTGCACATACCTAGTAAAGAACAATCAAAACTTGATCTGAAGTCTAGACAAGGTGTCTTTCTCGGATATGGGAAAAGGGTTAAGGGTTACAAGTTTTGGGATCCGACAGCAAACAAGGCAGTGATCAGTAAAGATGTGGTATTTGATAAAAAATCCATGTTGAAGAGTACTCAGGGTAAAAAGCAGCACGTACCAGAAAGAAGTAGTAGTGATAAGCAGGTGGTGCATGTGGAGTTAGAGACTCCTGTGCAGAAGAACACTTCTCAGAGTACAGAGGCCTCTACTTTAGGAGTTAAGGAGCATCACGCTATAGCCACAGACAGGCTTAGACAGGCTTAGACATACTATTAGGCCACCAACCAAGTACGATTTTGAAGACATGGTTTCTTATGCTCTTGTCATCAGCAGTAGAGATCTTACTACTTTTCAAGAGGCTGTCAATAGCCAAGAGAAGAGCAGATGGGTGGGTGCTATGGCGGAAGAGAAGGAGTCTTTGCATAAAAACTAGACGTGGGAATTGGTGGAGTTTCCAGAAAGGAAAAGGGCGATAGGGTGCAAATGGGTGTTCAAGAAAAAGGAAGCTGGTATGCAAATTTGATTGCACTCGCAATAGCACAAGTCGTTGATTGTGTAGCGTTGCGAAATACAAGATTGAACCACAGGGAAAAGCGTTTTGTTCTAAAACTAATATTAAAACTATATTAACCCTATTTTAACCTAGTTCCGAATATGGTCGTTTGATCGAACACAAAACTTGCAAATATGTAAACTACTCTAAAATGAACTTGTAAAATAAACAAAAAGTAACCAAAGTTGAAAAATCCACCTTCCCCACTAAACACACACGATAAACTCTACAATTATTATTCCGCCTATCGAGTTAGCATTTTGCTTAACCTATAATTGCTTTTGAAGCTAGTCGAACCATCAAAACGTTTACCGTATAAAGAGTCACTTCGGATGTTAGTTTGAGCTCGAGTCATCCACTATATCATTGATCACAGTGGATGCCTCATCTCATCCCAACCATCCAAAGTACCTCCGGATTGGAACGTGATGATGTTAGACATAGATGCAACAAAAACTATTATCAAATGAGATTGTCACTTAACCCATAATGAAACGACTAAGCATAAACTAAGACGGAATGAAATAATTGTAAAGTAAATGTGCATAAATTAGAGGGGAGGCTTCATCTTCAACCTTAGTTGAAGATTAGCCTCCCATAGAATGGAAAGACAAAATAAAAGTGCAAAAAAGCATTAAATAAAATAAAAATGGAATGGTTAACGTTTAGAACAAATGTACAGAGCCAAACAGTGGTCTCTGCAGCAAGAAGTAGCTCAAAAAAAACATAACCAATGAAAAATTACACAAGGCATGTATTTATAGAAAACTAAGTTGCTGCCAGGTCAGAGGGCTGCGCTCGATCGCAGGCGGTGCGCTCGAGCGCAGTCATGGATGCGACCGATCGTCGAAGCCGCGATCGAACGCTTGTAACTGCCACGGCGTAAGGATGGAAGCGATGGAATCGTAGGGCCTGCTAGGGCAACCGCATGAGACGCGGGCTGACTAGGCCTGCGCTCGATCGTGGGCACTGGGCTCGAGCGCATTGCACTCGATCGCTCCTTGTGCGCTCGAGCGCACTAGCAGGGAGCATACTTCTCTTCTTTTCCCCTTTTTCTCCATTTCTGCCGAGGTTTGACCGCAAGGACCTACAACACCAAATAACACTAAAACAACCAAAAATGTTAAATATTAACAACGCTAAGAGCTTAACAAATACAAGTTAAGGGGGGGTCAAATATGCAATATTTGGCACCTATCAGAAGCAGTATCAAAAAAATGGAGAAAAAAGTTCAAGGCTCGCCTAGTAGCGAAGGGTTATTCACAGCAAAAATGAGTTGATTATGAGGAAATATTTTCTCCAGTGGTCAAACATACTTCCATCAGAGCGATATTGGCGTTGAAGCAGATGGATGTGAAGACAGTTTTTCTCCATGGTGATTTGGAGGAGTAGATTTACATGGAGCAGCCAGAAGGGTTCAGTCTACCTGGACATGAGCACTTGATCTATAAATTGAAGAAGTCACTTTATGGGTTGAAGCAGTCTCCAAGGCAGTGGTATAAGCGATTTGACTCCTACATGATCAAAATTGGCTATAGGAGATGTGAGTATGACTGTTGTGTATATGTGAGGAGCCTTGATGATCTATTTTTCTGTTATTGTATGTGGATGATATGTTTATTGCAGCAAAGAGTATAATTGAGGTCAAAAAACTGAAGGTTTTGTTGAGTACAGAATTTGACATGAAGGTCTTGGGCGTAGCCAAGAAGATTCTTGGGATGGAGATTCGCAATGATAGAGATGCCAAGAGATTGTGGCTATCTCAAGCCAGCTATATGAAGAAGGTGCTGGAGAGGTTTAGCATGGAAAATGAGAAACCAGTGAGTACACCTTTGGCAAATCATTTCTGTTTGTCTTCCTCACAGTGTCCAAAGATAGTTAAAGAAACTGAAGGCATGTCAAAGGTCCCATATGCCAGTGCAGTTGGGTGTCTGATGTATGCTATGGTATGTACCAAGCCAGATTTGACTCATGCAGTTAGTGTGGTGAGCAAGTACATGGCAAATCCGGGGAGACAGCATTGTGATGTAATTAAATGGATTTTTAGATACTTGAAAGGTACTATAAAGTATGGCATCACTTTTTTCAGACAGAAAAGTGATTTATCAATCGTCGGGTATATAGATGTAGATTATGCAGAGGATTTGGATGACAGAAGGTCAACCACGGGTTCTGTGTTCACTCTTGCAAGATGACCCATATGTTGGAGGTCTATGATCCAATCCATGGTTGCAATGTCCACGACTGAGGCGGAGTACATGGTGGCGGCTGAGGCTGCAAAGGAAGCTTTGTGGCTTCCAGGGTTAGTCAGGGAGTTGGGTGTTCAGCAAGTTAGAGTTCAGTTGTATTGTCACAGTTAGAGTGCCATTTACTTGGCAAAGAACCAAGTGTATCATGCGAGAACCAAGCACATTGATGTGAGGTTTCACAAGATCAGGGAATTGGTTGCTACAGGTGAATTGTTACTTGAGAAGATTCACACTTCTAAGAATGTAGCAGATATGTTGATGAAGTCTATTACCGCAAACAAGTTCAAGCATTGCTTAGACTTGAAAAATGTCTCCAAGTGCTAGAAATGAGAGGAGAGGAGGCGGCATCCCCAAACTTATCACTTCCAGGTGGAGGCCCAATACTTGATTATCTTCAAAAAGGTAAATACTCGCCAAGGTGGAGATTGTTGAAACAAGTGGCTCATATTCTACTACTGGCCCATTAGGTGTAATTAGTTTATGTGGGCCTAGGGACAATAAGTTGTGGGGGGTATTTTGGGTTTTTTCAAAATATTTATAATTAGGGTTTGCCTATAAATATGTTATGTTGTAACCCTAAATCATTGAATAGAAAAATATAGCCGCAATCTCCTGTGGACGTAGGCATATTGCCGAACCACGTTAAATCTGTGTCAACTCTCTCTTGATTTCTCTCTTTTTGATTCCATATTATTCATCATTGTTGTGCACAGTAACAACACCGGGGGTCTGGCCAGAACCGGGTGTAGGTCTAGCGATACCCACGGCCAGACCCACGAGAACCCGCCAGAAACCCTAGCCTAAAAAACCCATTTCTAATGTCCAAAATCCATTTCTAATGTCTCAAAACTCGTTTCTAATGCCACAAAACTCGTTTTTGGATTCAAATGTAAAACCTAGAAGTGGAAGGTTAACCCTTAGAGGATTTAATCACCCTAACGCCGGAGAAGATGATTGTCGGTGCCAGAAATGGTGACCCAGAGAGGGTGGCCGTGGGTCTTCTTTCTTTCTCCCAGACCCGTGCTTCTTTCTCTCTCTCTCTCTCACATAGCATCTCTCTTTCTCTGTTAAATGACAAGAAGAAAGAAGAAGAAGAAATGGGATAGGTTGCCAGCAGGAATGAAGAAATGGGAGAGAAGAAGAAAAGGTAGGACGAAGAAGAAATAAGGAAAAATCTAGTGTATAGTTTTGTACATTTTGCTTATGTGGTAGTTGGTGATTGCATGCTGCAAAAGTTGGGTTTTGCAGCCCATCCACATTGAAGTTAAATCTTATATATCTATATATATATATATATATATATGAATCTTACTACACAATATATACAAGTGAACGTGACATTGAAATTGTGGCCTAAACTATTGGTCTTTTTTGTAACATTCGGTATTCTGGATAGACTCTGCCTTCTTTCTAGAATTCATCTATCTCTCTTTTCTTCTAGACAAAGCCAAGAAGAACTTCAAGAGAATGGAAGATCTAGATCTTGCCTAGCTCCTCCCATTTCACAGTAGCAGTACTCGGTGTCTTCTCTGTAGGTTCTACCAGTCTCCATTTCTAGCCGGTTGCTTTAGATCTAATTTGTAGATCTAGATTCAAAATCTAGTCTCTTTAACCTTAGATTTGATCATTCTCTTTGGCCAAGGCGTGTCTTCCAAAAGAAAAGAATGTCTACGATAACGTGCTCGTCCACTGCTGTTTGTGGGGTTTTTGTTTTTTATTTTGTTTGTCCTGGCCTTCAGGTTGAGGATGAATTTGTTATCCTGGCATTTAGGTTGAGGATGCAGTAAATCGGTGTGGGGGCTTAACTCTCACGGCCGGATATTCAGTTTCTAGTTATTTTTTATTTTTATTTTGTATTTGGGGCACCCATGTCCTAGATCTAGTTAATACGAAGCAGATCTGTAAATCTGTTTCTTAAATGTAATTGTACATTAGTTTGCAAAAGCTTGAAGTCATTTTTATGACTTTGTAACCTTCATAACTTTTGGCTATGATTTTTAAAGCCATATGCTTTGTGATGTAAGAGTTTTATGCTCATGAAATTTCATCAATGGAAGTTCTATATTTAAAAATAAATAAATAAATAAAAAATCTAAGGATTAGCTGAAAGTACCGCATTAATATTTTGGGATAAACATATGGTTTCTAGCGTTACTCTAAGTGAAAAATATAAAGTGACAAGAAAAATGTTATATACTATACCAATATACTACAAATATCTCACTATGTTGACATGTCAAAGTGTAGTAGCCAATATTTAAAAAAAGAAAAAAGAAAAAGAAAGATCCAGTATCTACTAGACTCCACCACATTAGCATATGAGTAATACTAAAAGTCACTCTAAAAATGATGTGACTCTTAAAATCAGTATTGGGGTTGTGAGTAATCATTATTGGATTTTGATCAAATGATAATTTTGAAAGCTACTTTAGTTTTTGAATGACACAAGGAGAACTTCTAGAATTACTCATGTAGTATGTAGCATTACTTCTTCTTCTTCTTCTTCTTTTTCTTTTTTTTTTCTTTTTTTATTGGAGGAAATCTTTCAAATTCATTACTTGAAAAAAGATCAATAGCATATGAGAGAGCATAAAACTCTGATAAATTATAAGCAAAGCTATGAGGTTCTAACATAGATAAACATAAAATTTTTACAATCAAGTCATATCTATGATT
Organism: Carpinus fangiana; assembly: GCA_006937295.1. Taxonomy (NCBI): domain Eukaryota; kingdom Viridiplantae; phylum Streptophyta; class Magnoliopsida; order Fagales; family Betulaceae; genus Carpinus; species Carpinus fangiana. The sequence goes on from CM017322.1 coordinate 27,508,547, forward strand.
TCAACATTCGTTAACCCATGTCAATACTTCAGTTATAAAACATATTTTCCCCAGGTAGAGCTATAAGGTTATAACATAGACAAACATAAAAATATTACAATCAAGTCATATATATGATTTTAACATTCACTAACCCATGTCCAAACTTTAGTTATAAAACATATTTGCCCCAGGCAAACTCAATGTAATACATAGGTAGCCCATATTTTCAACTTTTATTTTCTCGACCATGGGAAGTAAAACCCTCACACCAAAACTAATCTTTTTCGACACAAATGTTAGGATAAAAAAATTCACCCCAAAGATTGCTCATGAAAGTAGATCTAAAAAAAGTCAAACCCTTATTTAAAAAATAAACAACAACAACAACAACAAAAAATATAATAAAAAAACCAACAAACAGCTACAACAACTGGGGCAAGAGAGGCAAAGCTCACTGGTCAACACGTGGTGGAAGAGATGGATCTATTTTGCACATATAGGCTGCTGAGGAGCTAGGGAGCATGGTGGGTCGGCACGTGGCTGAGTGAAACTAGTTGAGAATAGTAGATTTATATTTGAAAAACTAGATCTAAAGCTCTATCGATTCCTAAGAGGCAAAGAGAGGTGCAACACAGTGGATAGCAGATTGAAGTAACGCAGCATAAGCAGAGACGGAGCTAGCTTTCAATTTGGGAAGGGATTAAGGGCCAAAATTCTTTTTGGGATGGACCAATTGGCAAAAAAAAAAACCTTAGATTTTTTTTTTTTACCTTATTATTATTATTATTATTATTTTGCTTGTAATTTTTTNGGGGGGGGGGGTGGGGGGAGACCAAGGCCACTGCTAATCCCCCTCTAAATCCATCTCTGAGTATAAGTAAAGGAATGGTCAGAGCAATTGGACTGGTCGAAAAAATCAAAAAAATAAACGGAAAAAAAGGGGAGGGGGAGGAAAGAAGAGGGGAGTACGGGAGGAACAAAGAGGGGAGGGAGAGGCTCCCTCCTCCCCACTTTTTTTTTTCTTTCTCTCTAGGTTTTCTCATAGGCCATATGTAGCATTACTCAAGTGACAAATATAGAAGATAAATGTTATACACTATATTTTTAAAGGAGTGTTACACATCCCAAATTTTTCTCTCAAAAGTTAATTCCCAAATAATGTGTCACCATCTTACGAGATTTATTATTTTTGGAAGTATGTCACTAACTCATAGGATGGTAACACATCATTTGGGAACCAACTTTTAGGAAGAAAATTTGAGATGTATAGCATTTCTCATACTTTTATTTCATTTGTTGATGTGGCATTGTCAATCGTGCTTCGAATTATTCTCTCTAAAAATAAGGGCTAATTGACAATGTCTTATCAGCAATCACTACAACAAAGCGCTTTTTTTTTTTTTTTTTTTTGTAACGGACAATTAGTGACATGTCAAGACCATTGACACATTACTAATGGTTAGTGACATGCCAATGGTAACATGTGTGACGGGTTAACAATCATGAAGTTACTACTGAGATTTTAGTGACGTGTCAAGTTTTGACACGTCACTAAAATAAGGTGACGTGCCAAATTCTAACACGTCACTTTTTGGTGACGTTTCAAGAAGTGCCATGTTACCCCATTTTGGTAACGTCATGGGGGAACCTAACATGTTACCAAAGGGGTGACGTGTCAGAACTTTCCTTGGGGTAGCTCAGGATAAAAGTCCTTAAGGAGTAGCTCAATTGGTTGTGGATGATGCCTAATGAAGCGGATGTCATTAGTTCGAACCCCCATCCCCCTTCCTTTGTGTGGGTATGTCAAAAAAAGAATACAAGATACAAATGTGATGCATAACATTACTCTTGTTTATAAAATCATGTACTTTAAAAATATATGTCAATTTAATAAATTAAATTGAAAGAATTTATTCACAAACAATTTATCCCATAACTACTTACGTAATATGATCAAATTTCTCTAGCTCATGAGATTTGGTTCTTTCACCATATCTTTATTCTGAAGCGAGATTATAATATTGTGACGAATCATTGTCTAAATGGTGAAATTTTTCTTGCTTTTCCTTTCTACATTAAATTAAATTAATTAGTGGAGAAAGATATAATGCCTTCAAATCATAGAACTCATGATACACATATATATCTCTTTTTAAATTTAAGATTATGTATTAAAATATTAATTATTCAATTAAATTCATTCATTTTTATTTGTTCAAATTTTAATATAACTTTGCCACCACAACTTGATGATCTTTCATATCTACAACACAACTTGATTATTATAATTTTTATTATAAAGATTTTTATGAATTTTTCTATAAATTGAGTGGGAGGAATTTCTTCAAACAATTTTTTTTTTTAATAATTCTATTAAAAAATTAGTTTGATGAAAATTTATATTTATCCATAATTTATAAAATGATTAATTTGTGGCTAATTTGTTATCTATACATTTTTGATAATTTCCCAAATATAAACTTTAGGATAAGTATCCATTTTCGCTTGTCACTTTAAATCATTATAATTTTGCTATTATTAGAAAGACAAATAAATAAATAAATAAAAGATAAAACTTCTCATAGTCAATATCATATAGTTTCTATAATCCAATGATTGCATTCCATTTTGAGTGTGAAAAAGCAGAACGGCAGCTTTGTGGCAAATCAAAGGGTCAGTATTAGCCAAACAATGCTGGAGATCAATGCAGACTCTCGAGAGCTTGGCCGAAAGAATACTAAAAGCCAAATGCAATCCTCGCGGATCCCTATTTGGGGCAAAAATGAAGAGTAGACTTTCATATGCCTGGCAGAGTGTTTTAGCGGCAAGGGACCTCCTCCAAGCGGGGTTGATATAGCGGATTTGTGATAGGTGTTGTGATGTCCCACATCGCTTGGATATGGAAATGAAAATGTGATTATATGTATACTTACACTATTCATGACAATAACGCGTTTTAAAGTTATGATTGTTAAGAACCCATCTGAACTCCGTAGTTAAGCGTGCTTCTACAAGACTAGTACCAGGATAGGTGACCTCTTGAAAAATCTGGTTCGGAAGAGCCAAAAGCGAACAATATTATATGGGACGATAAATGTTGCCAAAGCCCTCTTCTTATGCAGTTCAGACTCCATGTACACGGCTAGATAGGGGTGCAAAGGACAAAGAACTCATGGATAAAGAAATAGGTGGATGGAATACACCCCTCATATATGAATTTTTTATGGAAAGCGAAGCTAACATCATCTGCAACTTACCTCTTAGTAGGTACAAGCAAGCAGACAAGATGATCTGGAGAGCAACCACCACCGGCATGTTTACTGTGAGGAGTGCGTACTATATGGAAAAGGAGAGGGTAGTCTCTTTGCATGGGGAAGGGTCCTCTGGGTCAGGATATACTCATGTGCGGAATGTTAGAGAGAATATAGCCGTTGATTCTAGTAATCCTCCAGCTCACAATTGTGATGCTCAAGCTACAGCAAATCAGAATCTTCCAGAACCAAATCAGATTTCCCTCAATGCAACCAGTGTTGACACAAGCTCTATAAGGCAACACTTGCCATACTCTGCCAGCCGTGACACTCAAGTCGAACCAAGATTTGATACTCAAGCAGTAGTCAACCTTGACAGAGAGCATACAAGGAAAATACCTTCACATTGCTATGCAATCAAATATGCGTGTGGTGCAACTCATTCTCCCATCAAGGAAAGCAAATTTCATATTGAATGTAATGAGATCAATTTGTAATTATGGTTTTATTTCCCTGTATTTTCTTTCTTACTTTGTATGATGTATTCGTGTATATAATGCCAAGAGCATGCTCTGTAATTTTTTTCAAGTTGTGAAATGCAAGTTTAGTGGAGCAAAATACAAGTTTAGTTCCCTTCTTTACATGGTATTAGAGCTTTAGGCACACGCCAATCAAATATCCCTCATGGCCCTTTCAAACCCTTCTGGTTCATCCACAGTTTCCACCACATCTCCTTTCATTCCTAACTTCACTCAATTCATTTCAATCAAGCTAGACAAGAACAACTACTTAATGTGGCAGTCACAAGTACTGCCTGTGTTGCGTAGCAATGACCTCTTAGGCATTGTTGATGGAATTAACCTGTGTCCTCCAAAGGTTCTGACTGACGAGGAAGGCCAGTCCATTGTCAATCCAGAATATACAATCTAAAAAAAAAAGGACCGGTGTTTATTAAGCTGGATCAATGCTACACTATCTGAAAGTGTCTTGGCCACAGTCTACAGCCTAAATACATCAAAGCAGGTATGGTCTACCTTATCAAGCAAGTTTGCTTCCAAATCCCAATCAAGGATCTCTCACATCAAAAGACAACTTCAGAATTTGAAACAAGGTTCAATGTCTTGCTCTGAATATCTTCAATCTACAAAAATTTGGGCTGACCAACTTGTAGCTGTTAGACGCCCAATTGATGATGAAGATCTGATATCATTTATAATTGGTGGTCTTAGTCATGTCTTTAATTCTTTTATCACATCATATATCTTCATAACTCATGAGAATCCCTTAAGTTTTGATGATTTTCAGAATGAACTTCTAAATCATGAAATGTTGCTCAACCAACAACATGCTAATGTCTCTGACTCCTCTACAATTGCCTTGTTCACTCAAAGATCAAGTAATAGGCAGCATCATTTCAACACAAAAGGGAAGGGTGCTACTCAACAATTCAAGTATTTCCCACGTGGGTAGAACTCTAGATTCTCTGCAAATGGATTCTCTGGCTCGCAGCAGAGAAGTGGACCACCCAATTTCAGCAATACCAGAAGTCCCAACTTCCATATTGGAGAAAGCTCTAACCACCATGCTGCTAGAGGCTCCAACTCTAACTCAGGAGACATATCCAATGTCAACAAACCTCCTAGAGCTCCTTACCAAATTTGTGGCAAAACAAGTCATCAAGCCTTAGATTGTTTTCACCGAATGGACTTCTCCTACCACGGCAGGCACCCTCCTCCGCAGCTAGCTACCATGGCAGCCCAAACCAATGCTGTCATTGAGGATCAAGATTGGTTTGCTGACAGTGGTGCAAACACCCACATCACCAACAACCTAGAAAATCTGACCATCCAACAGCCCTTTGAAGGGAATGACACAGTTGAAGTGGGAAATGGAGCAGGCCTTACTATAAACAATGCTAGTTCAACTCTCTTACAAACTCCTCAATCTAAATTTCATCTTAACAAAATTCTTCACTGTCCTAATGCTTCTGCAAATTTAATTTCCATCCAACGTTTTTGTGTTGATAATAACTGTTTTTTTTATCCTAATTGCCACTCACTTTTTTGTGAAGGACATGCTCACCAAGGCAACCCTCTTGGAAGAAAAGACTAAAAATGGACTCTATCCAATGCGGTTTCAAAGGAGCTCATTCAAGGCCAGACGTGCACTAGTAGCCTTGTTAGGAATAAAGACCTCCTCTTTGCTTTGGCACTTTAGGTTAGGCCATCCCTCAAGTGATATTGTTTCAAGACTTGTTAAGTCATTTAAACTTCCTGTTCTAAATTCAGCTTTTGATTCTAATAAAATTACTCTTTGTGATTCCTGTCAACTTGGAAAGAGTAAAAAGCAACAATTTTCTGTATCCAATCGTCATACATCAATTCCATTGCATCTAATTCACACCAACATTTGGACCTCACCAATCACTTCAATTAGTGGATATAAATACTATGTTATTTTTATAGATGATAACACAAGATACACATGGCTATATCCACTTAAGACAAAATCAAAAGTATATGAGTGCTTTGTTAAATTCAAACTCCTTGTGGAAAAACAATTTTCTTCCACAATCAAGCAAATCCAATCTGATGGAGGTGGTGAATACACCTCTTCAATCTTCCAATCTTTCCTCACCAAAAATGGAATCATCCATCGTAAGTCTTGTCCATATACATCACAGCAAAATGGTCTTGCCGAAAGAAAATTGCCTCATATCCTAGAAATAGGCCTAACTCTCTTGGCTCACTCCCATCTCTCAAATAAATACTGGGTGGATGCCTTTCTAACTAGTGTTTACTTGATCAATCAGCTACCAACACCAATCTTGGACAATGTTAGCCCTTTCTTCAAACTCCATCAAAAAGAACCAAATCACCAACAATTGAAGGTATTTGGTTGCAAATGTTACCCTTTGCTACGTCCTTTTGGTCTTTATAAACTTGAATTTCAAACCAAACCTTGCATATTCCTTGGATACTGTTATGCAGGATATAAATGCCTTGGTCCCATCACTAACAAGGTCTACTTGTCAAGATATGTGGTATTTGATGAGCACACTTTTCCTGCAAAAGATAAAGTTCCAATTTAGCTGCCCTCCAAGGTCAATGCCTCAAGTGATCATCCCTTCATACATCAAGTAAGTTTCCTTTCTCTTGATTCCTCTCAAAATTTATCTGTTGAACCTATCACTTCTGCAGATGCTGAAACTCCCAGCTCTATTCACCCTGCGTCTCCACCTCCTAATATCCTCAAAACCCCTTCCTTATCCACTCATGATCTCCATGATGCCTCTGATGTCCAGCCTCAGCTTATTAACCAAAACTCCTCTCCATTATCTCCCAATTCCCAAGCTGCCAATGACCTCTTTGCTGACCAACCTCAACCTATTACCTTTCCTAATAGCCATTCTGCCAACCAACCAAACTCCTCTCCACCTCAAGCTGCACCTAATGTACATCCCATGACAACAAGGTCTCGAACAGGAACCCTCAAGCCTACAAAATTTCCATATTTTCACCTCTATCACACAATCAGACATCCATTGACATCCTCTCAGACAATCATTCATGAAATTGAACCAACTTGTTTTAGTAAGGCAATCAGTGACCGGCAACAGGCTATGACTGAAGAATTTCAAGCATTAATCACCAATGGCATTTGGACTCTATGTCCTCCTCTTCCTCATTAGAATATTATAAGTAACAAATGGGTTTATCGAATTAAGTAGAGACCAGATGGTTCAATGGAAAGATTCAAGGCCAGATTAGTGGCTAAAGGCTATGAACAACAATGTGGCATAGACTATACAGAAACCTTTAGCCCCGTAATCAAAGCCTCCACCATTCGTGTCATCTTCTCTCTAGCTATCTAATTTGACTGGAACATTTGTCAACTTGATGTCTCTAATGCATTCCTCCATAGGTCCATTGCTAAAGAAGTATTCATGCATCAACCGAAGGGCTTTGTTGACAAACACAATCCTCATTTTGTGTGCAAATTAAACAAAGCTCTCTATAGGTTGAAACAAGCCCCACGAGCTTGGTTTAATCGCCTCTCCTCCTTTCTATTGGAAATTGGATTTCTTGCCTCTTTTGTGGATTCATCTTTATTTATCTTGCATTCAAGTGCTACTCACATTTTTCTTCTCATTTATGTTGATGATATCATCATCACAGGATCCAATCCTTCCATCATCCACTCTCTGATTACTAAATTGCAGCATGAGTTTCCTCTCAAAGACCTTGGACCCCTTCATTTCTTTCTTGGAATTCAAGCTTCTCGGACATCTACTGGACTCCATCTCTGTCAAGCCAAGTATATCTACAATCTTCTGCATCGAACACAAATGCAAGATGCTAAACCAGCCAAGTCTCCTTCCCCTTTTGGAATGAAACTCTTGAAACTGGATGGTGTTCTTTTGACCTATCCAACATAATATAGACAAGTGGTTAGAGCCCTTCAGTACTGTACACTCACTTGACCTAAAATTTCCTTCTCAGTCAATCAATTGTGTCAGAATATGCATGCTCCCACCTTTGTGCACTGGTTTGCTGCCAAACGCGTGCTACGCTATCTCAAATCCTCAGTTGATCATGGATTATTCTATCAAAAAGGTCCCCTTCAGCTCATAGCCTATTGTGACAGTGATTGGGCAAGGGATCCAGATGATCGACGCTCTACCACTGGTTTTGCTGTCTTCCTAGGCTATAACTTGATTTCATGGAGTGCCAAAAAGCAGCCTATTGTCTCTCGAAGTAGCACCGAAGCCGAGTATAGAGCTCTTGCCATCACCACTGCTGAAATGTTTTGGTTGCGAATGTTATTTAAAGATGTTCATGTGAACTTATCTACTGCCCCTACTATCTAGTGTGACAACATCAGTGCACTTGCCTTGGCCACTAATCCAGTCTACCACGCCCGCACAAAGCATATTGAAGTAGACTATCATTTTATACGTGAAAAGGTACTTAATCAAGATGTTATCATCAAGTTTATCTCTACTAATGACCAAATTGCTAGTGTTTTTACTAAAGGCCTTGGCTCAGCTCACTTTCTTTCTCTTCGGGTCAAGCTAATGATGATTCCATCCCCCATTAGCTTGCGGGGGGCTAGTAAAGAGAATACTGCCATTGATTCTAGTAATCCTCCAGCTCACAATCGTGATGCTCAAGCTACAACAAATCAGAATCTTCCATAACCAAATCAAATTTCCCTCAATGCAACCAGCGTTGACACAAGCTTTACAAGGCAACATTTGTCATACTCTGCCAGCTATGACACTCAAGTTGAACCAAGATTTGATACTCAAGCAGTAGTCAACCTTGACAGAGAGCATACAAGGAAAAACCTTCACATTGCTATGCACTCAAATATGCGTGTGGTGCAACTCATTCTCCCATCAAGGAAAGCAAATTTCATATTGAATGTAATGAGATCAATTTGTAATTATGGTTTTATTTCCCTGTATTTTCTTTCTTACTTTGTATGATGTATTCATGTATATAATGCCAAGAGCATGCTCTGTAATTTTTTTCAAGTTGTGAAATACAAGTTTAGTTCCCTTCTTTACATGGAAGACGGTACTAAGGTGTTTTTGTGGCGAGCATGTGCAAATATCCTTCCGATAAAAGACAATCTATTGAGCTGAGGTGTAGTGGATGAAGCCCAATGTATTGTCTGCCAACAGGAAAAAGAAACAATATTGCATATCTTTTGGGAATGCCCTTCTTCGGCAGACATATGGGGGGCGTGTGACAGGTGCAAAACACGACTTTTTTGGATGTGGTGGATAGCCTGATCACAAGGTGTAGCAGGGAGGATCCTAACTTGTTAGATATGGGCCAGGCATAATGTCGTAGTGCATGGGGGCGAGTTTCTCCATCCCAACAGAATCGTCCAAGAGGAGAGGCAGGGGAGGGGTAGTACTTAAACAATTCATTACATTTTTTTTTTGGGGGGGGGAGAGGCTATGGAAGGGGTTGTGCAACAAGCAACGGCTGCATTGGTGAAATGGGAAAATGCTTCTTTTGGGCAATATAAGGTGAATTGGGACGTGGCTATTGACACCCACAGAAATTGTTTAGGCTACAGGATCATCGTTTGGGATCACAAAGGCTTTTTTACTGCTGCACAGAGCAAGAGGTTGAATGGTCTTCAAGAACTGGTGGTCGCAGAAGCAATGGTAGCCCTGGTGGTTGTGGAATTTAGTATGGATTTGGGACTGCTGGACATAATTCTTGATGAAGGAGACTCATTATAGGTAGTCCAAGCTATGCTGGAACATGGACAAAATCTGAGACCTTACGGACAGATTGTGGACAACGCTCTAACGATTCTAGGGATACGATGAAGTTGAATGGTTTCCCACGTCAAGCGGGAAGCAAACACAACGGCCCATTGCCTAGCGAAAACTACCATTTCATGTACCATCGAGCGTATATGGGTAGAGGAAATTCTCAGTTGTATTCATGACACTGTTATATTAGAGCAATCTGCTCTATCTATTTAGAGCTTTATGCTCTAGCTAGTTAGTTTATTTGAGGAATGAAACTATCAATTTTCTAAAATTATTTTATCAATTATGAATAGTTGTACGTACCCTAAATATTTTTAATTGGTGTCTATTATGGCACTTATATTATAAAATATTAAAATGATAGTTACATCGATCTTCTTCGATTTGAAGTGTGATGAAGTAATAATCTTAATAATTCTAATTGATTAGCAAAAATTAAACATGGTAAAAACACATCAAGATAATTGAACTATAAATATGAAAAGTAGACGACTCATAAACGTTTGGAAAAGTGATATCTCTTGTATATATCCCCGAACTTTAATTACACGCAAATCGTTCAATTCACTTCAATTGGCTTAATTGCTTCATTTCAATCTTTCACACCAATATTTGGGCTACGTACGTATCAAATACACAACATTGTGACTAATTAATCTAAGTTAAATAGTATTTAACATGATGATGGGCCATTTCCTTCACCAACCACGTCTAAAATCAAATTGAATCAAATGGCCTTGGGAGTTTCTTTTTGAAAAATGCTTTGAGTATTACAATTTCATTACAAACTCATATGATAGTCCATATGAGAGCCATGTGATTTTTTGCTTAATTGTTTTATCAATTATGGACTAACAAGTCAGTTTGTAAAAAAACTTGGAAAATGCTTCTTTTTTTTATTTTTTTTATTCTCTAGTTCTTTTCAGTTCTTGCATCCTTCCACTTTCTAAAATTATTATTGGATCTATGGGGTCATATGGGTCTCACACATACACCTCACAAATTCAATGGTGATTTTGAAAAGTAGAAAAATGAGAAAAGATTGAGGAGAGGATGTGTAGCACTTCTGCAATAAAAGTTTTACCACTCTTGGAAAAAAATAAAGATTAAATAACAAAATTTAATAGGCAAATTTTATTGTTTAGCATCTATAGTAGTAATAAGTGTCACGCATACTGTCATCAATTTAAACGAACAATTATAGTTAAAAGAAAATTATAATAAAAAATATTATAGTGTCATGTTCATGAATCATGAAACTCAATTTTGGAATGTAATCCAACCTAATCCGATAAGTGTGTAATGTCAACAATCATAATTATAGTAAGAAAAACTGATTTTGCTTTAGTGTAATTATTAATATATTATTAAGGGGTTTGCTAGGGGTTCTCCCCGTAGTGTTCTCCTGGCGTTCTCCCAGTCTTACGTAGAACATGATTTCAAAAAAAATAAAATTGTAGTACCTTTTTTTGCCAACAGATTAATTTTTATAAGTTAATATTTAAGTTTTAATGCTTTAAAACTTGTTTTTGGATTCAAAACTAAAACCTAAAGATGAAAGGTTAACCCTTTAGGGATGATATCACCTAAAATGGATTTGATCATCATAAATTTAGAGCTAATGTCTCAATTTTTGTGCTAATACCTCAAATTTGGTAATATTGCCTAAAAAAACCGGTGGTGGAGGCCACTACAATTTTATTTTTTCTTTAATCATGTTCTACGTAAGATTGAGAACGTTAAGAAAACACTAGGGGGAGAACCCTAAACATTTCCTATTATTTATAAGGTCTTAAAAACATTTAATGAGAAGTATAAAAATCCATTTAATACTAAAAAGTGATACTTTTGTCGTCTCACATAAATGATTATAAATTTGTGAGTAAATTTTTCAAATAAATAAATAAATTTGTGTGTAAATTCTTATATAAAATGACAGAATTTACTCGAGTGCTTGTGTTTGGATTATCAATCAGTTTTCACAAGGAATCGCATCTTCTTCTGCGTGATAAAGTTTGTTAAAGCAGTGGAGGAGAAACTTTCAATAAATTGAGTTTTTCCCTCGGGAATCACAGTTTGTTTGCTCCAAGTAACTGCTCTCTAACCAGTCCATGCCGCCATCATTTTCCCACATACACAGGAGAGAGAGAGAGGGAGAGATGAGACAGAAACAGAGGAGGATTCACATGCATTAATCTCTGTTGGGTTATGTTGATACACAGTTTCCGATTAGTGACGTGGCACGCTTGCTGATCTCCTGATGAAAGTAATCCAAGTTTGACTTTGCCTGCACAACAAAGAAAGGAATAGGATCGAAGAGACCGGGAGTGAGCCGGCGGGGACACTCCGATGCCTAAGTCAGTGTTTGCTCTAGAGATAATGAGGAAACAACAGAAGCTTAAAGTGTGCTAGAGTTGAGTTACCAGAACGTGTGAAGGTGACTTGCATTATATAGGCATGGAGTGATTGTTCCCTTACCAATGACTGACTCTTCCCTGATTTTCAGCGAGGCAGTTTGTTATCAGGGATTTGAGTAGTTATCCGTATCAAGATCTGATGGGATCGAGATAGGATTTGGTTGTTATGGCGTCTTAAATTTTGAATGCTCGTAGATAACATATCTGATTCCATAATTTTAGGTACTTGGCATTTGAATTGGACGGATAAGATAGGATCTTTGAATTTAACCTCCTGATCCCTAGCTTTTCGGGCTTCGGAAGCCTTAAGCTCCAAGTATTGAAGGTATAGGGTGGTCGAGGTCCGAGGCGGTTCTCGGATGATCGAGGCCTGAGGCATTCTTCGAGGTTCGAGGCGTTCTCGGGTTCTCGAGGCGTGCCTGGGCTCTCGAGGCTCGAGACGCTCTTGGGCTCTGATGACATGGGCCTTCATTGGGCCTAGTAATCGTTGGGCTAGTTCTGCAGAGTTGATTCATGACCCAACAGTTACCCCCCAATTTCCTTGTCTGGAGGACTATGGAAATTCAAAAGTTTCAAAAGAATGAATCAACACAAGCAAGGGACAGTTGAATTTCAAAGTAATCATCAACTCTCTCTTTTCTTTTTCTTTTTTTCTTTTTTTTTTTTTTTAAATTCCCGCCAAAAGTGCTCGAGACGCTTAGGCTTGAGGAGGCGCCCAGCATTTAATGCGGTGATTCAATTCTCGAGGTCGTGCCACGTGTTGAGCTATGAGTGGTTGCTCAAGCGGCTGACAGTTTTCAGTCTTAATAACTGAATGGCCGTTGAGGATTCGAATCGTTTTTTCAGGGATTCGAGGTACGTCTCTTCTCTGCCTCCTCTTAAACTGCGCCGACGTCTCGTCTTCTCTGCTCCATCTATAAATTTTCCAACCTCCCAATTTTTTCGTTTACTTTCCTTTGTTGCAAGTTTCTTCGTTTTCTCTGAAGCGTCTATTCTACTTCCCTTTGTCTTCTTCTTCTTTGCAAACTTTTCTCAGCAGAATGACAAAAGGCGGTGAAGATTCCGACGGGCTCGGTGACTCCCACCTTGCCACATGGGACAGCAAACTATCCCGAGCCGATGAACGTCGGATTCGGAGGGAGTGCTTCATCCCACCGTACATTTCACTGCGGTTCGATGATAAAAACGAAGGTGCCATTGCTCGTACGGACCGCCACGAGATATGTGTGTACGAGGCGATGTTTCGAGCAGGCTTTCGCCTCCCCTTTCTCCCCATGGTCCGAGAGCTACTCCATTATCTAGACCTGGCTCCCCACCAACTCGCTCCAAATGCATGGAGGTACCTCTACGGCTGCATGGTGTTGTGGCCCCTCGCGTTGGGCAAGGAGCGCCAGCTAACGGTGAGGGAGTTTCTCTTCCTACACCGCGTTCATAAAAACCCAGGAGGCGGAGTCTACAACATACAGACCCATAAGGATAAGCTAATACTTCTGGAGACCAAATACTCCAGTAATCGAGGTTGGAAGAACAAGTATTTCTTCGCCTCGGGGCAGTGGGAGTTTGCCCCTACAGAGAAGGCTACTAACATCAGAGTTCCTCGGGATGTGAATGTACTTTCCGAGAAGGGTTCTCAAGAACCAAACCTGACGCCAAATGAGGTGGCTCGGGTTAACGAAGTCCTTCAGTGGACTCGAAAACACGTCTCCTGCTTGAACTACACAGTGCTCGGCACGATGTCGAGGCTTATGGAGATGGTCTACGCGCCCGTTGGACTCGTGGCGGTGGAGCTGAGAGTGGAGTACCTGCGGGGTCCTGAACCCCGGAACCCTCCAGCAGCGAACACTCGAAGCTCTACTCCGCGTAAAGACCCAGCCCAAAAGGCCGAGAAGGTCAAAAGTAAAAGGGCAAGGGCAAGGGCGTACTGGTCGAGCCCGAGAAGCCCAAGAAGGTCGACTACCCCATTACAACTGGGGGGTGATTCCAGATTCGGGAGCCGAGGCCTCCCACTCCACCTACCCTACCAATCGCGAAACCATTCAGGAAGAGCCCGGTGGTGGAGAAGAAGAATGTTAGGGATCCTTCTAAGGTGGCCAGGGCCCTGAGGCTGGCTGATGAGGAGGAATCGGAGGGTGAAGAGCCTGTGAAGGTAATCCCGAGGCCCGCCCCTGCTGCCGAGGAGGAGTCGGACATTGAGGTGATCGAGGCACCCCTTGTCAGGAAAATAAAGCTGGTGGTAGGGGCTGAATCGGCAGTCCCATTGGTTGAGCCAGCAGCTCTTGCGGCCGAGACTGCCGTTCCAACCGCCCAGACGAAGAACGTGGCGGGTTTTCTAGCAGCTCGAAGGAGTCGAGTGCCTCCTCCTTCTGTGCCTCGGGTAGAAGAGGTAGCTGTATTCTTGGCCAACGAGCCGGTCCTCGCTGTCCCAGTAAAAATAGTGGGACAAGCTGAGGAGCATTTACAAGTGCCAGAGGGGCCAATCTTTTTCGGGCCGATTCATCCCCTAGGCTCGAACATCCAGCATATCCTGGAGGACATCTATGCAGAGTCCGATGACTCCGTTGGAATTGCTGATGATAACATGGGGCCTTCCCATGTGGTCGCTTTGAGGACCCCCCACGAGCCCTTGTCTCCAATCCCTGAGCAAGGGGCCTCTTCTCGAGCTCCGACTCCAAAAAGGCCAAGGTGCCCGACTCTCCACGAGGCGGAGGAGGCCTCTGCTCTGAAGAGGCCTCGAGCTGCAGGTGCGTCCGAGGCTTCTGAGTCCTCCGAGAGCACGGCCGAAATCCAGCCAGAAGGGGCCAACTGGACCTTCCGAGGGAAGCTGGCCAAGATGGGAGGAGACTTGAAGGGAAAACCCTTCAAGGCCGTGGTGGACATGGTCGACCACGAGAAGCTCCAGCTGAAGGGGGGTGATGTCTCAGCCCGAGGCATGGCAGAGGAGATGCTGACCATGCAATTCTTGGTAAGTGTTTCGCCATGGTACTTTACTTTTGTTTCTTGTTTAAATCTAACACCATGTTTGTTATTTCGCAGGCCTTCCTCAGGTCGACCATCCTGTACTGCTACTTCAGGAAGGTCTCGACGAACGACGGCGGGGCAGAAGATTTGAGGAAAAAGCTGGCGGACGCTGAAGAGGAGAACGCCAAGCTTAAGGCGGTGGTCGCCAAGCATGAAGACGACCTTCGAATTCTCGGTGAGCACTCGAAGGTAATAGAGTGCGAGGCTTCAGAGGCCTCCATGGCCAGGGACCGAGCCAGAGTCGAGCTTGCCTCCATGTCCGAGGAGCTCGAGGGCATTAGGGTCAAGCATTCGGCTCTCCAAGAAAGCCATGCCGCCCTGCAAGCTGAGCATGCGGAGCTCCAGGAGGACCACTCCATTTTAAAGGAGGAGTTGGGGCAGCTCGAGGAGAAGCATGCCAAGACCCTTGAGCAGCTGCAGGAGAGCCGCTCCTTAGTTGAGAGGGTCACAAAGGGCAGGCTTGTTGCCGAGGAGAGGTACAAGCACTTCTCGGATAAGCACAAGAAGCAGAGGCTCGAGCTGAAGGAGGCTCAAGCGAAAGCGGCCAATTATCTGCATCAGCTATCCTTTGCTTCAAGGATAAGGGATGCCGTCTGGGCCGACGGGGATCTACCTTGGGTTCGAGACGTTCAGGACTTGGTGGAGGGACCCAGCTCAGAGAGTGGATCTGAACTCTGTGAATATCGAGAACATCCCCTGCACCACCGAGGCCATGCTTCGTCTAGTCTCCTTGGGAAGAGAAGAGATGCCCGACGCTGCTGGCATTAATGAATTCGACTATCAACCGCCAGCCCCTGGGCCTGAGGCTGCTTAGGAGGAAGAAGCTAGGGAAGCATCTGAGAATGCTGAGGCTTCTTCTGTTGAACGAGACCCCCATGTTGCTCCCCAAGGGGATTTGTAGATAATCCATAGTATACATACTGATTTTTTTTTTTTTTATATTGTAATTTCCACGATTATTCTTTTGTACAGACATTCATCAATAAAACGTTAATGAATACCTTTCTTTCAAATTTCTGTATTGTTATATCTGCCCTTCTTTCTAATTTTTGTATTGTTATATCTACGAGTGTTAGGCCTCGATCCCATTTGGAGTTATCCGAGATCGTGGCCTCGGATACTCGAGAGGGTCTCGAGAGGTTGAACACTTGCGAAATGTTCCAAGTGTTGAGCCTCGATCCCATTTGGAGTTATCCGAGATCGTGGCCTCGGATACTCGAGAGGGTTTCGAGAGGTTTGAACACTTGTGAAATGTTCCAAGTGTTGAGCCTCGATCCCATTTGGAGTTTATCCAAGATCGTGGCCTCGGATACTCGAGAGGGTCTCGAGAGGTTGAACACTTGTGAAATGTTGTAAGTATTGAGCCTCGATCCCATTTGGAGTTATCCGAGATCGTGGCCTCGGATACTCGAGAGGGTGTCGAGAGGTTGAACACTTGTGAAATG
Organism: Carpinus fangiana; assembly: GCA_006937295.1. Classification (NCBI taxonomy): domain Eukaryota; kingdom Viridiplantae; phylum Streptophyta; class Magnoliopsida; order Fagales; family Betulaceae; genus Carpinus; species Carpinus fangiana. Next base: position 27,524,958 of record CM017322.1, read on the forward strand.
TTGCAAGTGTTGAGCCTCGATCCCATTTGGAGTTATCCGAGATCGTGGCCTCGGATACTCGAGAGGGTCTCGAGAGGTTGAACACTTGTGAAATGTTTCATCCATTTGTGAAGATAAACTTCGGGAGTTCTCTTATTGAAAGTAAATCATACTTAAAAAGACAAAGTAGTGATTGGCTCAAAAAAGAATTTACATTTTAAGAAAAATATCTCTTCAAATGTTCCGCTTTTCATGGCCTCAGAAGGACTTTTCCTGTCAGATCTTCTAAGTAGTATGCTCCCGGTCTCTGGCAGTCAACCACCCTGTAAGGGCCCTCCCAGTTTGGAGTCAGCTTTCCCTCGGATGAGTCTCTAGTGGCGAGAGTGATCTTGCGCAAAACCAGATCTCCGACCTTGAAGTTCTGAGGCTTCACCTTCTTGTTAAAATACCTTGCCGTCCTTTCCTGGTAAGCAGACATAGTGATTTGAGCGTGATCCCGCTTCTCCTGCAGCAAATCCAGATGAAGTTTGAGTCCTTCATCGTTTGTTTCTGCCTCGTATAATTCCACCCTGAAACTTCTCGAACCTATTTCTGCCGAAATAACTGCTTCTGTTCCGAATGCTAGAGCATAAGGGGTTTCTTCTGTAGGGGTCCTTCTTGTAGTTCGATAAGCCCATAGGACTTCTGGGAGATTGTCTGCCCAATCTCCTTTCCTGCTATCCAATTTTTTCTTCAAAATTTTGAAAATAGTTTTATTGGTAGCCTCTACTTGCCCGTTTGCTTGAGGATGCCCCAGGGACAAGAAGTAGTTTCTTATGTGAAGTTCGGCACACCACTTCCGGAATGGTTCGCAGTCGAACTGCTTTCCATTGTTAGTGACAAATGCATGCGGCACACCATAGCGGCAGACGACATTCTTCCACAGAAATCGTTCAATGCTTTTGGATGTTATATTTACTAGGGGCTCAACTTCTGCCCATTTAGTAAAATAATCCACTACCACTACTGCAAATCGAACACCCCCCTTTTCTCGAGGCAACGGTCCCACTATATCAACCCCCCATTGTGAGAAGGGCCAAGGAGAAGAGATTGAACTCAATTCTTCCGGGGGCTGCTTGTTGACATTAGCAAATCTTTGGCACTTGTCACAATCTCGGACAATTTCTGTTGAGTTCTTGCTCATGTTAGGCCAATAGAACCCCGCTCTTACCGCTTTGTGTGCTAATACTCGTGCCCCTGAATGATTTCCGCATATTCCCTCATGGATTTCTCGGAGGATATAGTTTCCTTCCTCGGGAGAAACACATTTTAGGAGAGGCAGTGTGAATCCTCTCTTATAGAGCATACCGTTAATCATCGTGAACCTTCCAACCCTCATCCTCAACTGCATGGTCGTTCTCTTCTCGGACGGTAGACTTCCTTTCTGCAAGTAGTCAATAATTGGCTTCCTCCAGTCCGAGGCCTCCTCGATTGTGTTGACAACCGAGGCTTCGTCGGATATCGAGGGTTGCCTTAAGCTTTCGCCGTAATCGACGTTCTCCTCAGCTTCTGTGTACTCTGCAGAGGCCATGCGGACCAAGCGGTCTACCTTCTCATTATCTGTGCGGGGGATCTTGGTGATGGTGAAATTTTGGAATGAAACTTGCATGCCTTGTACCTTCGCCAAATACTTCTTCATTTTTTCCCCTTTTGCTTCAAACTCTCCTCGGATGTGGCCCACGATGACTTGAGAGTCACTCCGTATTTCTACGGATTCAGCTCCGAGTTCTAGGGCCAGTCTGAGGCCTGCTATGACAGCTTCATATTCTGCCTCATTATTGGTGGTTCTGAACTCCAATCTCAGGGATCCATTTAACTCCTCCCCTTTCGGAGTGATGAGCACTATCCCGGCTCCTCCATTTTTCTTTGTCGACGAGCCGTCCACATAAATGATCCATTTTCTTTCTATCTCCGAGTCTTCTACTTCCGGTAGATTCGTGAATTCAGTCAAAAAATCTGCGAGGGCCTGGCCTTTGATTGCATTCCTCGGGACAAATTCGAGATCAAATTGTCCCAATTCAATAGCCCAGTTTGCCAGTCTCCCTGATAGATCCAACTTTTGCATTACTTTTCTGAGCGGGTATTCCGTGACGACTCGGATTGTGTGAGATTGAAAGTATGGCCGGAGCTTCCTTGAGGCCATAATGAGAGCAAACGTTAGCTTCTCGATTTGAGGGTATCTCTCTTCCGCGCCGTGCAGCGCCTTACTCACAAAGTATACGGGTTTCTGTATTCCTTCATCTTCTCGGATCAGGGCTGCACTGATTGCCGTGGGAGAGACAGCCAAGTATAAGTACAACACTTCACCTGGGATTGTCCGACTCAGCAGAGGAGAGCTCATCAGATATTTTTTTAGCTGAGTAAAGGCTTCCTCGCATTCACTTGACCACTCAAAAGTCTTTCTTAAGATCTTGAAGAAAGGAAGGCATATGTCGGTGGATCGGGAGATAAACCGGTTCAGGGCCGCTAGCCTTCCAGTAAGCTGTTGTAATTGTTTCGTGGTTTTAGGGGACTGCATTTCTAGTATGGCTTGAATTTTCTCGGGATTGGCCTCTATTCCTCTGCTTGAGACCATGTAGCCCAAGAACTTTCCAGAGGACACCCCGAACGCACACTTAGCAGGGTTCAACTTCATTTTATACGCCTTCAGCGTTTCAAACGCTTCTTGGAGGTCGTGGATGTGGCCAACCGACTCCATGCTTTTTACCAGCATGTCGTCCACGTATACCTCCATATTTCTTCCAATTTGGGCTTGGAACATCTTGTTCACAAGCCGCTGGTACGTGGCGCCTGCATTCTTTAACCCGAAAGGCATGACCTTATAACAATAAAGGCCTCGATCAGTGATGAATGTAGTCTTTTCCCGATCTTCTGGGTGCATAAGGATCTGGTTGTAACCAGAGAATGCGTCCATAAAACTGAGTAGTTCGTACCCTGAGGTAGAGTCAACCAGTGCGTCGATGCGTGGGAGAGGGAAGCTGTCTTTAGGACATGCTTTGTTGAGGTCGGTGAAATCTACACACATCCTCCATTTCCCGTTGGATTTTTTTACCAGGACTACATTGGCCAACCAATCGGGATAATAGACCTCTTGGATGAACTGCGCCTTTAGGAGCTTCTCTACCTCTACAGCTACAGCTTCGACCCTCTCAGGTGCGAATTTTCTTCTCTTCTGTTTTATCGGCCTCATGTCAGGGTCTACATTCAATACATGGACTATCTCCTCGGGGCTAATGCCTGGCATGTCTTCATGTGACCAAGCGAATACCTCCAAATTTCTTTGGAGGAAAGTCACTAGGCCTTCTCGAGCTTCTCGGGAAAGACATGTTCCTATCTGCAAAACTCTTCCTTCTCCTACTGACACCTCCTCGAGCGGCTCTGCTGGTTCTCCCTTGGCCTCGGTTACCGAGGCTACAGTGAGCGTGGTTGGGTCCGAGATCTTCTTCATGGAAGTGTTATAACACTTCCTTGCCGCAAGTTGATCGCCTCGTACAACCCCAACCCCTTCCTCCGTTGGGAACTTCATCATAAGGTGGTAAGTTGAGGTAGCGGCCTTTAACTTGTTTAATGCTGGTCGACCCATGATTGCGTTGTAGGCGGAGGGTCGGTCGATCACCAAGAAATCCACCATTACTGTGGACAGCCTCGGCGCAGTTCCTGCTGTCACTGGTAAGGGAATAATCCCTATAGGGTATACCACCTCCCCGCCAAATCCAACTAGCGGGGACCCGAACGGTTTGATCCTGTTGCGATCAATTCCCATTTGTTGGAAAGCTGGCCAATACAGAATATCAGCAGAGCTCCCGTTATCGACCAGAATTCGATGGATTCCGTGGTTGGCAACTGTCAAAGTTACCACTAAAGCATCATCATGGGGCATTACAACCCCTCGAGCATCCTCCTCAGAAAAAGACAACACCACAGAATCTGTTCTGGCTGTCTTCGTAGGTCGGTGTAAGGAAAACACCTCGCCATGCATGCTTCTCACGTAAGCCTTCCTAGCTGAGTTAGATTCCCCACCACCAGCAACTCCTCCCGAGATGGTATGGATTTCTCGGACTACTTCTTGATTCCTGAGAGGCCTCTGCTCGCCTTCTCGATCATACCTATCCTCCCCCGGATTCTGGTTTTGTCGCCTCTGCCCAGCATGTCCGAGGCCTTCTCGATTGCCTTCTGCTGGCTGGTGCCCTCGTTGATTCGCTTCTCGAACCCGTTCCTGTGCAAGGAATCTGACCAGCTTCCCATTTCGAACAAAGGTCTCAATTTCCCGTCGAAGAGAAATGCACTCCTCCGTCGAATGCCCATGATCATCATGGTATTCACAAAACTTGTTTGGATTTCGCCTGGATGGCTCTGCTCTCATCTTTTGCGGCCACCTGAATTCTGGATCCCCCTTTATGGCCATAAACACCTCGGTGTAGCTGGCGTTTAAGGGGGTGAAGGTTTCTGGCTGGAACCTTGGGCGTTCTGTCTTCCGAGGTTCGTTTTTTACGAAAAGAGGTCCCGGCTTTTTCTCCACCTTCCGGGAATTCTTTTCTTCTTTTGGCTTAGGTGCTACCGGGGGCTTTTTGCTTTCCTGCTTGGACTGCTCTTCCAGCGTCTGGGCCTTAAGAAGGGTCCCAACCAATTCCTCCTGGTGAATGAACTCCTCGGTCAGCTTCATGAATTGAGGAAGGGTAACCTTTTGGGTATTCTTCCTCCCGATTTCCGCCATTAGTGGCCCTTCGGCTCTTACACCCTGCATTAGTGCGTTGAGCATTGTTTTATCGTCTGGGCTATCTACTTCGAGCTTCTCTTTGTTAAAGCGAAGCATGAAGTCTTTCAGGGACTCCTCCCGTCCCTGGCGGAGAGTTAACAAGCAAGTGACGCTCTTCTTCCTCTTCCGCGTCGCGAGGAATTGTGTTAGGAACAAGCGTCCCAGTTCTTTGAAGGTGCCCACTGACTTCGGGGGAAGTTCAGTGAACCAATCCTTTGCCACCCCTTTCAGAGTTAGGGGGAAAGCTCTGCATGCTATTTCGTCGGGAGTACCATGTAGGATGAGATGTTCTCGGAATGATTCCAAGTGAGCCTGCGGATCTCCGCTCCCGTCATACTTCTCTATCCGAGGCATTTTAAATTTATCAGGCATAGGGTACGTTTTGACCCGTTCAGTGAATGGGAGGCTGTCGTCTTCTAGCATGTCCCATGCTGTGAGATGTGGGTCCTCCCCGTCAATTCGGCGGAGAATCCTAGCGTACTTGTCCTCCAGATCCTTCATCTTTGTCTCTTGGAGGCTATGCCGGGTTTCGTCATGATGGGATTTTTCATGATGTCGTCTTGATCGATGAGACTTCTCTCCTTCGCGCCTATCTCGGCGAGATCCCTCTTCATGAGACTTCTCGCGCCGAGACCTTTCTCGGCGAGATCCACCATCCCCAGTCTCCACTCGCCGGGACTTGTCGTGATGTTCCTCATCCTGGATCGTTCGACGATCGCCTTGAACCGTGCTCCCATTATCCTCTTGGTAAGGATTGACAGTACGTTTTCCTTTGCGGATTCTATCACGCCTTTCTTTCTCACGACGTTCCTCGCGCTCCCTTTCTTTCTGGCTGCTCCGTGCTTCAGCCAATGTGAGCCGAGTGTTGAGCTCCTCGTTCTGCTTCCTAAGAACCTCCATTGATTCCGCCATGTTTCTCAAGAATTCCGCCAATTCTGGACTATTGGATCCTCCAGGGGCGCTAAGGGGCGGTTGCACCAGACGAGGATTCGGCGGATGTGAAGAGCGTGTATTCACCATGTCGGATTTTCCTATGAATGAGAAGCGATTAAAGAATCTAACGTTTCTCACAGACGGCGCCAAACTGTTGATACACAGTTTCCGATTGGTAACGTGGCACGCTTGCTGATCTCCTGATGAAAGTAATCCAAGTTTGACTTTGCCTGCACAACAAAGAAAGGAATAGGATCGAAGAGACCGGGGGTGAGCCGGCGGGGACACTCCGATGCCTAAGTCAGTGTTTGCTCTAGAGATAATGAGGAAACAACAGAAGCTTAAAATGTGCTAGAGTTGAGTTACCAGAACGTGTGGAGGTGACTTGCATTATATAGGCATGGAGTGATTGTTCCCTTACCAATGACTGACTCTTCCCTGATTTTCTGCGAGGCAGTTTGTTATCAGGGATTTGAATAGTTATCCGTATCAAGATCTGATGGGATCGAGATAGGATTTGGTTGTTATGGCGTCTTAAATTTTGAATGCTCGTAGATAACATATTTGATTCCGTAATTTTAGGTACTTGGCATTTGAATTGGACGGATAAGATAGGATCTTTGAATTTAACCTCCTGATCCATAGCTTTTTGGGCTTCGGAAGCCTTAAGCTCCAAGTATCGAAGGTATAGGGTGGTCGAGGTCCGAGGCAGTTCTCGGATGATCGAGGCCTAAGGCATTCTTCGAGGTTCAAGGCGTTCTCGGGTTCTCGAGGCGTGCCTGGGCTCTCGAGGCTCGAGACGCTCTTGGGCTCTCGAGCCTCGAGACGCTCTTGGGCTCTGATGACATGGGTCTTCATTGGGCCTAGTAATCGTTGGGCTGGTTCTGCAGAGTTGATTCATGACCCAACAGGTTACATTCATATTATCAAAATCAGTCTCTGTTGAAGAAAGAAAAGAAATTGAGGAGACATTGTTGTCAGTGAGGATCGAATTACGATGAAGTTTTGCAAGAAATACCAGGAGTACATGCAAGGCCAAGAGAAAAAACTTCCTGGGCTTGGCTTTAAGAAGCTTAAGAAGATTTTGAAGTGCCAGAGCGATTTTCATTCCGACAATGCCATTGATGGACTCCATGAGACCCAAACATGCCCTCACCATTGCCCATGTAATCATCTGGAAAAAAAAAACTATTTTTACATGCATTTTCTTAATTTGTTCATGTTTTCTAGTTTATTTTGAATCCTTCATTATCTAATCTTTATGGGTTATCAACATTGCTTTTCGGCCAATCTGTTGGATTTTAATAAAGGTGATGAATTTTTTGAAAATTATAATCCTCTAATCACCATTCCTTCTCTTAATAGAACTGAAATAATAAAACATTTATCAATCTTTCTACCAAAAGGCTTGAGCCTGCATAATGATAGGCTTGGTCAGTTCTATACAAGCTTAATTTGAAATGAAATGGTGAATTAAATTAATATTTTGACAGGTTAATAACTACTAATTTAATCATCTTGTTAGATAAATAAGGATTTATATTCCAAGATATGAGACAGACAAAAGAAGTTAAAAAGGTTTTTTTTTTTTTGGATGAATAAGTACCTTTATTAACAAACCATAAAACACATCAACCGCACCCCTCATACAAGCATGGAAAAACAGACTGAAAAACCTATACAAAGGCCACTTCAATCAGAAAAAACTACAAGCAACAAGCCAAGACCCATCTAAAACCAACCCTTACAAAGGACTAAACAGAATCCTCAATACAGAATCAACAACAGAACAAAAAACAAAAGACAAACACCCTATCCCTTACAGGTCACATATAAAACCTGCAACAAACCCTTCCAGAGGAATAAATAATCCTCAAACCAGAAACCAAACCACAAAACCCTACAGCAACTCATCAACAAAGCAGAATTTCAGACAAGTTCCATAAGGAGCAGAGTAAAATATTATCTCTAGTCCTTGGGAACTTTCCTTTTCCAGCAACTCTAACTCGAACTTCCCACAAAACTTTCTTTAGAATCTGCTCCTCGGTGCTTGGATGGCCTGCATGCTTTAATTCATTTCTAGTGCACCAAATGTTATAAACTGCAGAACCCAAAGCAAGTCTACATAGCAAGCTTTTAAGAGTGTTACACCTCCAAGAACTACATCCCAACTAAAGAATATCCTCCCATATGATAGGGGGATTAGCCATTCTGCATCTAGTCACACAAAACTTCCAAATTCTACAACAAAAATTGCATTCAAAAAATAGATGATTTCAGCTCTCCATTTGATTTTTGCAGAAACAGCATTGTATATCACCTCTATAACCCCAACTCAACAACCTTACTCATGTAACCAACCTATCCTTCATGGCAAGCCATAGAATGAAAGCTTGCTTGGGAATGGCTAAAGGAAACCAAACTAATCTCCACCACTCAATCTGATCCCTTTTCTCCCTAAGAGCCTCCCAAGTATCTGAACTTAGATACTTTTCCTAGAGGCAGTCCAAATAGGATTATCACAATGGCCCAATCTGATTTCAGTAAGACAAGTTTGAATATCCACCAAGGCTTCAGACCTAGCAAGCCTCCAAGACCATTCTCCATCATGTATAACAGAAGATAACCTTGCCTCCACACTACTTTGAGCATCATAAACAGCTCTAAACCCATGCTTCTCAAGAAGAATGCTAGCAGGATGCCAAAAATCCATCCAGAGATGTATATTTTTCCCATCCCCAACCTCAAACCTCAAAAACTTCTTAGCAATATCCCTCAACTTGAGAAGTTTCCTCCAACACCAAGAGCAGTTCTGAGGAATGCTAACACTCCAAAAACTTCTCTTCTTCAAACACCTTAGCCAATTTTGAAGTTAAAAGGTTTTTGATTTGTTGTGTTTGGATATGTGTAGTGTGCGATGGAACCTTCTTTCCTTCTCTTCCCAAGAAAATGTCTGCAGTAGTAGGTTGCTTTAATAAGCGTGCCCAGAAATTGCTTCAGCTACATCTTGCTTCTGGGTTTCGGAAGTACTTTATTTGGTTCAAAGCCAAGCTTCAAAAGAACCATGTTACCTTAATCCAAGATGGAAAGGACCTCGTTACTTACGCACTTATCAATGCTGTTGCAATCCGAAAAATACTAAAGAAATAGGATAAGGTATATCTATCCCACTTTGTGAACTGTCATACAACTTGAATGGCGTGATACTGACAATCGGCATTTGTATCAACAAAGATTTGTAAAAGAAGACATATTAAGGGCTAATTTTCACTGTTATATCATCCCATTCGTTTTGGCTTTGGTTTTTCTTTATAAATTTACTTAAGTATCATTAATTTTGAGCACAGGTTCATTACTCTAATCAAGTTAATGATTTTATGTGATTTTGGAAGCAGGACATAGTCTTTGATCCGGTTGCCCTCACTTGTGGTCACATATTCTGCTACATATGTGCTTGCTCAGCCGCATCCGTCACTATTGTTGATGGCCTAAAGGCAGTGGAGCCTGATGCAAAATGCCCTCTATGTCGAGAGGTAAGTCAATCGGTAGTAAAAATTTGCTAAGCCAGACGTGAATGCTCTTAGAAGTGAATAAATAGAATATAATCATTTATGGGCTTCTGCACCATGAAGTTCTGGGTTGTGGTGCACATTTTGCAATAAAAACAATGAACTCTTTTTTGTTGATTTCAGGCTGGAGTTTATGAAGGTGCTGTACACTTGGATGAGCTTAATATTCTATTAAGCCGAAGGTAGGGTTTCTTTCAATTCCTTCAGTTATGGCTTATGTTTAAGAAAACATAGAAAATCAAAATAACAAAAGATTGAATGGGCATATTTTGCCAATGAAAAGACTTTGTTTTATTTTATTTAACGGTTTACATATTACAACTGTTTGAACAGTTGCCCCAAGTACTGGGAGGCACGGCTGGAAACAGAGAGTGGAGAGGATGCGTGTCATAAAAGATTATTGGGACAGCCAATGAAGGGCATTTTTGGGTGTCTAATTAGGCAATGCCATTCGTATGCAGTGTTAGTGCTATGCAAAAATTTGGACTTTATTTGAAAATGTAGACCTCTTTTAGCTGTTAATGTTTCTTGTAGACTCTCTGATCTGGAATAAAAATTTTACGTAGTTTTAGAGTATATAGTGAAATGGTTTGTGATTCTAGTGCTTGACCAAATTTATATTGTTTGATATGCATATTGCCATATTGGTTTACAATAACAAATTAAAACAAGGAACAAATAATCCCCTCTCGACTTAACTCTATTCGTTTTGCCTTAAAATATTCTATTGAAAAATTTGGCTCTTTTTTATTGTTTGTTTGCAACCCAAAATTGCTTTACTTTATCACTGGTAAATCAAACACAAACCAACTTAAAAAATGGCTTGGATAGGCTCATCATAGACGCACATACGCGCACATAGATCAATAATCATTTAACATTAAGCTAAGTTGATTTACTTCATCACTAGTAAACATATATGAATCATCATACAACAAAATTGAAACAGCCAAATAAAATTCTGTAGTTCCAAGGGATCCCAGAGACATCGCTGATCAAAACAAAGTCGTTCTCAACAGGAAACTATTAAGGGGTTCTTATCTTTATGCATGTGATACCTTTTGCAAAGTTTCTCCAGAGTTGCAACTGAATGCTGCATGGCATTTAGCTTTGTATCCATGAACATCCTCTGCGCACACAAAAAAAAAAAAGAAGCTCGAGTAAGGAAAGCACCAATTTCACGGGTTTTTAAGATCTAAAATTGTATCCTACCTTGTAATCATCTCCATATTTCTCAATCAGCCGACTGATATGAAGACGCTGGATTGCAGTCAATGGTTGTGGAGGTGCAGATTTTCCATCTCTTCGCTGCTTTCCCAGAGCCGATTTCAAATCTATATGGCCCAAAGAGAAGTCATGGAGTCAACCAATATCAAAGAATGCCAAGAGGAGTCAAGTCCTTTGAGTTCCAGAGATCAGTATGGAAAAACATAGTGGAAGTTCCATGAAGAGAGAATTATCGATTTTGAATCTATAATGTAAAAATGGCTACCCATCACTTCCCACAAAATAACAACCTCCAATTAGTGGATATCATCAACCAACGGGTCTCTAAAAGTAACTAATCCACGTTCAAAAAGACCAATTTGAGGTGTAGACTCTTAAAGTATGCACATATAAGTGTAGTTGTTAAGTTTACCTCGAATAGTAGTTAGAAGGGTAAGTGGTTGATATAACAGTTAAGCTCACATTGGGTAGTAATCACAATAGCAAACGTAAGTGGTTAAGTCTACGTTGAATAACACTAAGAAGGGTGATTAGTTGATACAATAGTTCAGCCCACATTGAGTAATAATAGTCACAATAATGACCATAAGTAGCTAATCCAATAGTACTCAAAAGGGCAAGTGGTTGATATAACAGTTAAGCTGACAAATGGGTAATAGTCACAATAGTTAGTAGTAATCAGAAGGGTGAGTGTGTAGTAGTCCTGATAAATAGCATAATTGTTAAGTTTACATCCAATGATAGTTACAAGGGTGAGAGGTTGATACAACAGTAAAGCTCACATTAGGTAGTAGTCACAATTTTTTTATTTTTTTATTTTTTTTTATTTTTTTTTTATGACGGGGAATCTCAACGAGGCAGGGCCCTTCGGAACCACCCTTACAAAGTAAACCTTGGACCATATCTTATAATTATATTGCCATGTTTATCTCCTAACATAGACAGTCTTCTATACTAGTTAGCGACTGGTGAGTGCTCGTTGTTTTTCAACTGGAAGGAGAGCTAACTATGGAGACTTTGGGCTATCCGGACACAGACTTCATGAAACGGTTCATGCATCTTTGTTGCCCGGAGCAACAAGATGAGGTTGGTCAAGATTAAAATATCTCTTCATTTTTTCTATTCATTTCTATGATCATCGATCATAGAGGGACCCTTTACCATACTGTATAAATAGTATTCACTTTAGGCAGATAAGTGAGAATTTTTTTATTCTTCTCTACCATTTAGGCTTCTAAGAATGCTTACTCACCAACTAAATCCAAATGGTTTCTACATAAAGCTTGAGAACCTAAGAGTTCATATAAAAAGTTTTATTCAATTCTTCAGCCTAGTCCAATTGATGGTTATACATCCAGAAGTTAGTGCCAAATATTTCTTAGTCAGACTTTCCCGGCATAATTAGAAAACTAAATTTACAAACCAGATGAAAAATCAAGTCCCTAAAAATTGGGAATTTTAGCACAGAAAACTCAAACAAAAGCCCATTCAAGAAATGCACAAACGGATCAAAAAGGGGAAAAAGATCACAGACCGTCCTCTTCGAGATCGCTACCGGAATCGAGCGGCTCGAGCTCGGCAGATTCGGCTTCGGCTTCGGCTTCAGGCTTTTTACGGGACGGCGGAGGGACCTGGAGAGAGTCGCTCTCGATGATGTGAGAGGTGCGGGACCGCACGCCGAGCAAGTTGGGGTTGGAAACGACGCCGAAGGACTTGTAGTTTTGGATGACGCTGGCCTTGTCGTCCCACTTGGGCGGGTCTAGGTCGAGCAGGGCTCGGAGCTTGGGAGGGAGAGTGAAGGCCGGCTTGAAGACGTGAGGGTTCTTCTTGGGAAGCCCCACTTGCACCTTCGTCCTTGATTTCTTATATTTTCTTCGTGACCTTCCCATCTCTCTCTCTCTCTCTCTCTCTGGGTCTGGTTTCGTTGGCTAGGGCAAGAAGAAGAGGGCACAAAAGAGTTTTGGGTTGGGTTTAGGGCTTAAGCGAAAGAGAGCGGCTTCAAAACGGTGCATTTCAGTGGGAAAACCAAATTTGCTCAGAATCTTCCGAAAATACCCTTAATTTGCCCATTGAAAAGTGTAAAGGTGGTACCTCTAACTGAAATATATACCAACTTCGCACTCCCTTCCAACTTTTACCTAATTTTTTAATGGAATTTCACGTCACCGTGCATAAAAAAGCGGCACATGTCCCTTGTGCCACCACATATGTAAGAGCATTCCTACACCGCATATAATATAGTGACACCTTATACAAATGTGCTAAATTATCTGTGGCACAAAAGACACGTCACATTTTACGCTCGATAACGTATAGTTTCGTTAAAAAATTGGACGGAATTTATAACCGATGGTAAAATTAAAGCAAAGATGTGAGGTTGGTTTTTCATCTTTCGTGAAGTGCATTAAGCTAATAAAAAGAAAGGGTTTGGAGTTTGTAGCATGTCCTTTTAGTGCTTTCAATTTCTCTATCTTGAGAAGATGCGAAGATGCTGAATATGGATGTATGCTACAATGCCTGCGGAGATGAACAGGTAGCACAAGTAGAAATGGGAGAAGTTACGTTAGAATATAGTTTTTTGGGGTAATTATCATTTTCTTTCCATGAACTACAATTCGATTTCTATATACCTCAAAAACTACCAACTTCATTACGATCCCATGAAATTACCCTTTCGTTATCAAAACCTTCTTTCCGTCAGTCAATGTCATTAAGTTAGACGGTCAACCCATTAAATGTGCATCACATGCCTTGAATGTGTATGAAATTTTTTTTATATTTTTTTTTGGTAATTATCTTTTCTCTCATGAACTACCATTCGATTACCATGTACCCCCATCAACTATCAACTTTACACACACGTGATGGGTTGACCGTCCAACTTAAAGACTATACTGACGAAAAGAAGGTTTTGATAATGAAAAGGTAGTTTGATGGGGTCATAATGTAAAGTTGGTAGTTGATGGGAGTATATGATAATTGAATGGTAGTTCATGGGGGGAAATGATAATTACCCCTAATTTTTTTTGTATTAGGTTTATATTTTCTTTCTTAAATTATTTCTCATATATATGTGTGTGAATGTAATCAAATCATGATGTATTTGTATTCTCGCACCTTAAATAATTGTATTGTCTTCACCTACCACTTTTATCTTATAAATATGAGTCATTTGTATTATATAAATCATCAAGAAATAAGAGTAAGATATAGCCTTTTTGGACTCTTCCCTAGTGGTAGATGTAGACGTCTAACATCGAACCATCCATAAATCCTTGTCTTTAATTTCTTCTCTTTATTTCGCTTTTATATTTTATTTTCTGTTGTATTATGAATTTCTTCAAGCCATTCACCATTCTAATTGTCAATTTTTAACATGACTCACAAACCTAACTTGACACGAGTATGAAAATATCATGTACACCGTCAAATACACTAATTTTAAATTCTGAATTTCTGACTATGAAATGGAAAGGATCCTTATCACAAAAATTCGATGTATTGTTCAAGTTTCAAATGTAAGTGTTTATCTTTCAAACAATAAAATATTATGAAAAATGCTTTGGTAAAATACTATAACTTTTATTACAATCTCCTTACAAATTGAGGTAGCTGTCATGTCAACTATAATTAAATTTAATTATTTTGTAACAGATGTGATAAGCAGTCTACATGGTTAATTAAATTTGATTGTTTAGTAGTTGATATTAAGTGACACGTGATCTGCCAAATCAGTTTATAAGAACTTACAATAAAAGTTATAACTACCACAATCCATGCTCAATCCATGTCAGTGAGTGGCACTGCTTAGTGCAACATCAGAAGAAACGAGCTTGTATTATATATCAGCAGCTTTTGTGCTGCCAAAAAAGGATTTTGAATAACACTAATATTGGATGTCCATGGACCATGGCTATCCATAACATTCATATGTTTTAATACATAATGCCAATTACTCCATACATCCAAGACCTCTTTTTAATGGGATCTAATGGTCGCCCTTGGATAATGAGCCAAGTGCAGCAATTGGGTTAGGGGATGAGATGGAAGGAAAGCAGACTGGTACTGCTACTGCTACTGCTACTGGTTGTCTTCTTACAGTCCAGATGAGCGGTTGGCATACTCTTGAACCAATGCCCCAAAAAGTGATGGCCACTCAAGCAATCGTGATGGTTTATCGAATTCTTTCGCCCGGCCTGTTAAAATTTGGAAAGAAAGAGAATTAGCTACATGTTGGAGAATCAAAACCAAAGGTCGTGAGTTCGAATTCTAACTCCACAATTCACCTCCCATATCAGTTAAATATTTCACATGTTGGTTCACACTTGTTGATGGAGAATTTGAGTCTAAACGTGAAGTTTGAACCATATGGAAGGGATGAAAACTCATAGGGAAAAGAAATGATATACTTCTTTGGTATGGTATATTCTCCTACCCAGAAATCTTTTTTCAGAAAAGTTTAGACTAATAATGAGATCACAATAACTCCATAAGCAATGCAAAAGAATGATTTGTTTATGCAGAAAAAAAGAGAAGCACAAACCTGCATCTATTACTAAAACCCTATTGCAGTCCATGACTGTGGGTATTCTGTGAGCAATGCTGATAATTGTACAGGTTGCAAAGTCCTCCCGGATGATCCTTTGAATTACAGCATCAGTCTGTGAATCAACTGAAGCAGTGGCCTCATCCATGAACAAGACTTTGCTGCGCTTTAGCATAACCCTGCCCAAACAGAGAAGTTGCCTTTGCCCCACACTCCAATTGTCTCCATTATCAGCAACTGAGGAGTTTAACATATTAAGAAATTGTTCAGTTGCTGATTAAGATAGGTTTTTGGAAGAGCAGACTGCAGAAAATGGCGAATTCACGTACCTAAAGAATCGAGCTTGTCGGGTTTTGCAGCCATCACATCCTTAAGTTGGCAGCGCTCCAGGCTCTACAAAAGTAATAAGCTCTCAGCTACTGTAAACAAATTATATGACAATTTTCTTAGACATAGAGAGCATGCCATGCCAACCATGTTGTCATGTGCTCTCGTTAAGGAAATACTATATGTTTTGCTGAAATAAGTATGTCTGAGGCCAGCACAAGTTGGCTCATGACAATAATCAGGAAGCAAGAGTAGCATGTATACCTTCCATATCTCTTCATCCGAATACTGTCCAACTGGATCAATATTGCTTCTCACTGTTCCTTCAAAAAGCACAGGTTCTTGAGGAATGATACCGAACCGAGACCTGAGATCATGAAGCCCTAGCATGCAAATGTCAAGGTCATCTATAATTATTCTTCCTCCTGAAGGTTCCACCAGCCTAAAGAAAACCTGGATCAAAGTCGACTTCCCGCTTCCTGTTCGACCAACAACACCGATCTTTTCGCCCCCATTAATGCTTAGAGTAATGCCTTTGAGAACCAGAGGAGTGCTTGGACGATATCTGACCTGCATGCCAAAGACATAAAGTATCACCACAAATTGTTGTAATTTTACAACCAGTTTTAACTTGCTCTTTAGTCACAAGCATAATGTTTTAGGAATTTGAAGACATGAAACTGTTAGTTGAAGGCCAGTTACCTGCAAGTCTTCGAGGTCAATATTGCCATGGACAGGCCAATTTGAAGGAGGAACACGGTCTTTAATTTCCCATGCTGGTTCTGATGGAATATTGGTAAATTGCTTTATCCGCTCAACAGACACCATTCTATTTTCCACAAAGCAGCTCATATATATGGCCCAGAACAACACAGAGTTCAGGGACAATCCATAGGACAGAGATAAACCAACATTCTCTGCAAGATAGAATAAATTAATTAGGTCCATTTTTCACACCTTGCATCATGAATTTACCTAAACTCACAAACCTTAAGCTAGTATGAGAGAATCATAACAGAATGGGATTTAGAACACCCAAAAGGGGAATATTATCCCATAAATTACAACATATTGAATTTTGAGAATGTCTTATTTGCCAAAAAGAAACAAAAACAAATAGACTGAATTTTGAGAATCTCATATAAGCTCTTTCACTTAATTATTGACCCAAAAACTACTTCAAAAGTGTCTATGTACAAGTATTAAACGTTCATACCTGGTCTCAGAATATTGCTAGGTAGAATGATCATGAACAAAGCAGAAGTGCAGAGGATCAAGCTGCCAAGAAGTTCTAAACGGAAACCCAACCACTCATTGGATCCAATGTTGTGGAAGTCCATACGTAAATTGGCATTAACACGCTTAACATTTTCCTTACAAAACCCATCCTGCTTCTTGAAAGACCGAATAGTTACAACCCCAGAGATGCTTTCTGAGAAATGATGGATAACAGGTGCTTTTGTGATTGAGTCGAGACGGGTTAATTCACGAGATGATGCAAGATAGTAACCCTGAAACACAAGATGTAAGGATATCAATTTAGATTCACATGATCTTGTTCCTGTCAGATGTATTGGGTTTTGATTACCATTAGAAATTTAGAATTTTAGCTGTCAGAAAAAAGACTATATATATATATTTTTCTGTATTCTGGCTGATGATATTCTAGTGAGTGAGCACCTGTGGGGGTATATGGCATGTATCATGAAGCATAGTTTATCTCTTTTATGTCAGATTACAGTGGCAAAAGCAATAAATGTTAAGAGCACAATACAAAGAGGGCTCATACCCGATACCAGAAATTCAGCCATGCAAGTGGAAACAATAAGAATACTGTGGGCCAAGAATTCTGGCATGTAACAATGAAGATGCTGATCACTGTGATGTACATGGCAACTGCCATGCTCATAAAAAAGGGGAGGAAGAGGTCAACGTTCGTCTGATCAGTTGATGCCTGCAGAAGGGGAAAATAGAAATACAATACCATCAGTCTACACCCAATAGGGAGTATGATCTGCTAATATACAAAAATGAAAACTAACATGGTTTGATTTCTTACCCGACTTAGAACTCTTCCCGAAGGTGTGGTGTCAAAAAATGACATGGGGGCATGCAAGATACTGTGAAGAATTTGTGTGAAGAAAATTTGGGCTGTCTTAAGCCCCAGATATGTAGCAAAGAAGGACCTTATCAGTATAAAAAACAATGAGATACCAGCGATGATTGCATAGACAGAAATAAACAAAGAAGGGTTGAATGACGTAGCACGCTCTTCTGAAGTTTCATATGCCAGCCAATAATCAGCCGCCATTTGAGATCCTTGCCACAACAGAGACAGCAGCAGCACTAGTACCACACCCCACCACCCGAAAGCCTCGGTGCAGTAAAGTTTATAAACATGCAAGGTCACTTTGCCAGTTTCTCTCTCCTCTTCTTTGATGAGCTTGGAAGTCCCCTTGTCGGAGTTTTGCTGGTCTAGAGAGTTGTTTTCACCATTGACTTCCCCGTGGTTGGAAGAGGTATGAGGTGATTTTGGTAATTCGAGGGAACTTTCACCAGGCATTGTAGTGCCCGCCTCTACAAGTTCCATGGACGTGTCATGAGCAGCTACTAGAGCTGTGAAATCCAAGCCAGAATCTAGTAGATCTTTGTACTTTCCCGACTGCACAATCATCCCCTCTCTCATGACCTGGCAGTATAAGCCAAAAAAAGGCTTAATATTCACATAGAAACAGATGTATGTGTGAGTGTATGAAGAATAAAGACTTACTAAGATAAGATCCACATTGTGCAAGAAATCAACTTGGTGGGTTACAAGTAAAATGGTCTTGTCCTTGAGAGCTCCTCTCACACATTCCTGTGAAAAGGGATATTAGTAGCTTAATTCTGACTTAGAAGCAACATTTAGCACCAAATTTATTCATATATAATAGCAACACTTGAACAAGCAGCATGTTTATGTTTTAGAAGACAGTAACATGCAGCAGCATGACAAACTTTGTTGTGTCCAATCATTTGTGGACTAAAAGATATATAATTATGTTTCCATGGAATGTCCAAACTAGGGTGAAAGTGAAAAATGAGACCTTGAATATTTCTGAGCCAGTATGTGCATCAACAGCGCTGAAGACATCATCAAGAAGATAGATATCACAATCCTGATATACAGCCCTGGCAAGCTGTATTCTCTGCTTCTGTCCACCACTCAAATTGATTCCACGCTCTCCAATCTCAGTCTGGTCTCCAAACTCCATCATTTCCATGTCTTTTTCCAAGCAACAGACCCTAATGACTTCCCTGTATCTCTCTGTGTCCATTGGCAAACCAAATAGGATGTTCTCTTGAATGGTGCCATTCTGAATCCATGATGTTTGAGCAACATAGGCAGTTGTCCCACAAACCCTGACCTGTTACCAGCAAAATGTAAAGGTTTCCATTAGTTGTTTCTGATTAAGCTTCTGCCATGCAAATATCTAGATAAAAGATGGAAAATTGGATAAATCCCAAACGATCTAATACGAATTGTGCTTACAGAATACAATACACATACATAACACAGACCAGCAGTAAATGATAACAGAAAAAAGTTCCTTCAAAGAAACTCATAGACAACATCTAAATTCATGGCAAACAAAAAAGAGAACTCCTGAAATTTCCCCATCAGAAGAATCCATACCTTTCCTGTTATCTTGTGCATCTCACCAAGAACTGAGGCTAGGAGAGAAGACTTCCCAGATCCCACAGTCCCAACAATAGCGGTGAGCTCGCCTTTGTTGATCTCAAAGTTTATATTTTTCAAATCCTCCTCCCCATTTTCATCATCCCAGCTGAACACCCCATCTTTAACCTCCACCACAACTCCATCATCACATCCCTCCTCTCTCTCCACTGAATCCTCCGTCAATTCCCTGCTTATCATGTACTTATCCAACCTCCCAAGTGATATCATTGCTTGTGAAAGTGAGATCATTGATTGCGGGAAGGCCCTGATTGGTTCCTGCAAGATTTTAAAGATTGTTGTAGCTGTGAACACTGTCCCTGCATCAAGTGTAACTCCCAAGAAAGTTGCAGTAGCAAATGTGAGAGTTGATATCAATAATGGGGTGCTCCACATCACAACAATATTGCCAGAGAAGGAGTACATGAACTTGGTAAGCCATCCAAACTCTGATTCACGGAAAGTTTGAATTCTCTTGTTGAAGATTTCTTCCCAAGCCTGGAACTTGATCACTCGCATGTAATTAAGCATCTCATTCGTTGCCTTCATTCTTGAATCACGATTTTTCATCAAATTGAATTGGAACCGATTATTCCTCCGGGTACCCATAATAACAAATATCATAACACCAACAATTCCAAGAATTGCTGTAATCACCGAGGCGCCAAGGTAGTTATATAGGAGCACCAAGGCAACGGAAACTTGCAAAGGCATCAACCATATACTATGTAGCTGTAGCATCATATTAGACAGCTGCTGGGCATCAACAGCCATGTAATTCACAATCTGCCCAACTCCATGAGCCTGCCGAGCTGAACATGTCAGCCTCAGGCCCTTCTTGTACAAGGAAGTGATGAGAGTGGATCGAATAAGCATTCCAAGGTTCTGGGAGTAGAAGTTAAATTGGTGAGTGGTTAAAACTTCAACAAATTTTGCCACAAGGAGAGTCAAGACAAGGTAGTATCCTTCATAAGGGGAGCTTCTCTTCCCGGATGTGAAATCCACGAAACTTTGTATAAGAATAGGCCCTACATACATGACACAGAGCCGCACGATTGCAAGGGAGGCAGTGAAGGCGATTTGCTTCCAAAAGCACCGGATCAATGTGGTTCGAACTGGGTGATTTGATTTTTCTTCTGGTTTAGGCCAATTCAATTCAAAGAGAGCTACCATTTTTTCAGCTCTATGTTCAGGTGAAAGGGTTGGGATTTCATCAATTTTGAGAGGGGATTTGTAGCCTTTACTCAGCAGGGGATTTATCCAAAGCCAAAAGGCCTTAGATATTATAGAAGCTGAAGCAAAGCCAGTCACATTAGATTTGCTCAAAAGGGGTTCATATAAATTGGTTTCCGCGTCCATAACTGGATCATTTTCTCTAGCCACAGTGATCCCAGTAGATCCAATAATTGCAGCAAGAAGAAGAAGCGCAGAAAATGGAAAAGAAACTATAGAAACTATATCATCCAATGTCAAATTGGGGTCTGGGGGTTCTTGTACAGAGACCAAACGTGCAATCCCAGAGGCCATAAACAATGCAATAACAATGAAGTTTGCAACCCAATAAATTCGAAGCGACAGAGGATGAGTAACAGCTTGAAATCTTTTTTCATGGAAGATTAAGATTGTGATTACAGCATGAGTTATGGCTTGGATTAACCAGAAGAGTCCATCAACCAGCTTCCATGGCAATTGGGTACTTGCACTAAACGTCAAAATGCATATAATTGTGTAACAGAAAGCTAAAAGACCACTAACAATCAGAGAGAGCTTAAACCAAAGTGAAGTCCTCAGAGAAGCTCTGTTGTTTCTGATGAGGGGCTTGCGGAGGTCAGAGCTTAAACCCCTGAACTTTGAGTAGAGCTTTTGAACTGCAAATACCAAGAGCGCGAGCAAGAAGAGGACATCAACGGAAGATAACAGAGTTCTTTGAGGACATGGAGAGAGGAAAATGAATCTTAGCCATTGGAATGTTGTGATTGAAGCAGAGGTGCCCTCAGAGGATTGAATCACAGGGCTTAAGCATGAGACAGATGTGATCCAAGACTCTGAGCCTGAAGACATGTTTACAAACTTCAAGTGAAACAGTAGAGAACCACTCTTTTTTATGCTGGATTTTCGTCAATCTTCTTCCTCTCGCTCCCTGAAAAACAACAGAAAATCGTATCAGAATGCTGCAAGCGGTTGGCCCAAGTAAAATCACCCACTAAAAACTAACCCAAAAAAAAAAAAATCAATGAAACAGAAATCATCACAACCGCCTCACTGGACTATAATGGTGTACTTTGAGCCATTGAGCTTTCACAATCTCCTTACCTGAAATAGTCCGATGAAAGGAAAGCTATTTTTCTTCTGTTTTCTTCGAAAACGAACTTCATCGAAATTAGAACAAGAGAAGACAAAAATGAAGAACTAGCTTGCTAGCCACTCTCTCTCTCCCCCATCGGGAGCTTTATTGGACGACAAGTCCATTCAAATGTCCAATTTCGGAAGAATAAAAAATCTTTCAACAACAATTCAGACCAAACAGCAATGGCTGTAGGAGTTGTCGAAAGCAGTTTCTTTTGCGTCATCCAATCTCATTATTAAAACCCATAAGGAAGACCATTTCCTTTACAAAATACTCCTAAACAGAGAAACATATCATAACAAACGAAAAACCTGGACCATGTAATTAAAAGAATCGTTCAAAATAGAACTAAACTGGAAAATAAAATGAAAAGAGTGTAGAATATTAATTAAATAATTAAACTTATCAATTTGTTTTTCACTAAAACTTAACCGGATGAACAGAAGAAAATATCCATAGTCATAGAATTAACCAATCCATGCAAACACCATAACTCACCTCCAGTGGATGACTAAGACTCAAAAGTCAAGAGATGGTATTCTCTGAGCTACCTCAAGCTTCCAATGCATATATCTATATACATATCAGATTCCAAGAAAATTGGCTTCACTTGAAATAGATTCCTTGGCAACTAGAGACAGAGGCAGAGACAGAGATTTGCTTATCTTTATTCCACAAACAAATTGGCCCTCTCTGTTAATGGCGGCCACTGGCCGCTATCATATTCGAGTAATTCAAACCAATTTATCATACACTTATCAGATTCCAAGAAAATTGGCTTCACTTGAAATATATATATATTCCTTGGCACCTAGAGACAGAGACAGAGACAGAGATTTGCTTATCTTTATTCCACTGGCTCTCTCTGTTAATGGTGGTCACTGGCTGCTATCATATTCGAGTAATTCAAACCAATTTATCATATACTTATTTCATGGGAAATTCATGTAGCGTATTTTAAGTGAATTTTAAATAACTTGTTAAAAAAGAAAAAACTGTTTAACGAGTTTTAAGTGAATTTTACATTTTTTTTTTTTTTAAAAAAAAAAAATACTTAAAAAAGACCAAAAATGAACCTTCTTGGAAGAATAGACGTGCAGAAATGGTAATCTCCACTCTCCACACACAGAAATTGACGGAGCTCTATCGACCAAATACTATGTGTTTTTGTTCTTTCATTACCTTGGCTGGAATATATTAATAGAGAGTTTTCCAGACCCACGTCCCCTCTGCTGCGCGTGTAACCACTCTCCTACTAGCCAAAAACAGTTTAGGTCTACTTCTTTGGGACGTGGCCGCAGCTGGGCCCTGGGCGGTCTACTTCTACGGTCTTCTACCGAACCCAAGGAAGATTTGACCCGTCTCTTTTTTTTTGGCGAGGGCGCGTGGGGGCAGTTATTTGTACAGTTGCGCTTTTAAATTTTTGTTTTCTTGGGATAAAGTGTTGTCGTTTTAGAAATGAATCGGAATAGTCTTCGTCGGGAAACGATCGCCATGCATTGATTGATAAAAAAGCAAAAAACTGTAGCCACGTGTTTAGATATCCATGGAGACCGCCAGTTTCATTTACACCGCAGGCTCACTGTAGAGTATTATTATTATAATTATTATTATTGCATTTTCTTTTATATATATATATTAAAAAAATATAAAATTAATTCATGTAATTTATTTATGGGTTAAATACTTAATTAGTCCATAGGGTTTGAAAACTTTATTTTTTCCTCCTTAGGGTTTGAAAAGTGACCAAATTGGTCCTTGTGGTTTTGAAAAGTGACCAAGTTAGTCCATTCGTCAATTGACCGTTAGTTGACTTAACGGATTAACGCGTGGACCAATTAGAAGTTAATACGTGGCTACTTAATTAAATTTTTTTTAAAAAAAAAAAAATTAAAAATATATATTTTTTCAAAAAAAAAAACCTAGGGTGGTCGTAGCCACCCCAGGTTTTTCTCTCTCTATTTTTTTTCCTTTTTTGAAAAAAATATTTTTTTAAAAAATAAAACATTTAATTAAGTGGCTATGTGTCAACTTCTAATTGGTCTACGTGTCAATCCGTTAAGTCAACTAACGGTCAACTGACAGATGGACTAACTTGATCACTTTTCAAAACTACAAGGACCAATTTAGTCACTTTCCAAACCCTATGGAGGAAAAAATAAAGTTTTCAAACCCTAGGGACTAATTAAGTATTTAACCCTTTATTTAATTTTCACCGGGTATCAAAATAAGAACAAGATATTCTTCGGATAATATTTAATTAATTATAATAAAATGGTATTTTTATCTTTTTACTTTTTAAAAGAATTAAAATACTCTTCCACTATAACTGACTCATATTAACCAATTTATTTTGAACGAGAGAGGATCCTAATTCAACAAAACAAACTCATAAATCTATGGTATTTCGCAAAAACAATTTAGTTCATATAACTAAATTCTGTCCATGGACTTAATAAATTTCAATAACGTGAAACGTTAGAGTCAATAAAATTATGACATATTTTATATTTAAGTAAATGTCACACTAACAGAATTTGTTAAATCAGTTGACGAAATTTGACTATAAAGAGGAAATTATTTTTTTAGCATACCTTAGGAATCTTTGAGTTTGTTTCGATACTTCCAGAAGCTAATTGTAACTGATTTTGTATTTTCTCCTATATTTTTCTTATGTTTGTTCCTGGCAATTTTGACACCGCACCCTCCAAGTTATTTCCCTGCTTTTTTAAGTAATGATATAAGTTTTTCTTGTGTTCCTCTAAGAATGATATGGCTCATAAAATCATAATTAGACTTGTAATTGATCATTATTAGATTTTGATTAAATAATGACTTTAAAAGTTTCCAAGAAGTAGCTCAATCGGCTGGAACTATACCTAATGAAGTGGAGGTCGCTAGTTCAAATCCATCTCCCTACTCTTGTGCGGACATATCAACAAAAAAAAAAAAAATCACATTATTGTGGGACCATACCTTATAAAGCAGATGTCGCTAGTTCAAATTTTTCTCTCCCTTTTGTGAGGACATATAAAAAAAAAATAAAAATAAAAAAGCCACATTATTGTCCATAAGGGATAGATCAATCGGCTATGGACCACGTCTAATGAAACGAATGTCACTAGTTTAAATCTTTCCTTCTCTTTTTTTTGTGCAGTGCTAAGAAAAAAACTAAATTATTTTTGAAAATACATAAAAATAACTTCTAGAATTACTCTGCTTTTCCGGGCAATTTCTTCGTTAAAGTAAAATTGTCAAAGTAATTAGCTACACATTCCATGTATTTTTCATGCAAGATTCTCCTTTGATTTTATGTTTTTTTTTTATGTTTTTTTTTTGTTAATCTCAAAGTCATAAAAAGTTGTTGCCAAAACAAGCCAATTAAATTTGAGTTTTGTCAGCACCTCTATAATATTATTATATAGAAAAGATTCCTTTATTGTCTATTTTTTATGTTGAAACAAGTGGCTCATATTCTATTAAAGGCCCATTAGGTGTAATTAGTTTATGTGGGCTTGGGGAACAAATAAGTTGTGGGGGTATTTTGGGGTTTTCCAAAATACTTATAATTAGGGTTTGCCTATAAATATGTTATGTTGTAACCCTAAATCATTGAATAGAAATATATAGCCGCACTCTCCTGTGGACGTAGGCAAATTGCCGAAATACGTTAAATCTGTGTCTTAACTTTCTCTTGATCTCTTTCTCTTTTTTTGATTCCATATTATTCATCATTGTTGTGCACGGTAACAACAATTGGTATCAGAGCCTAATTATACGATGGCTGGGATTGGCACATCTTCTGCAAAGTTCGACGTGATGAAGTTCGATGGATCCGGGAATTTCGGGTTATGGCAGAGACGTGTCAAGGATTTGTTGGTGCAACAAGGGATGGTGAAGGCGTTATATGGGTCGAAACCAGAAGGGATGGCGGACATAGATTGGAAGGAACTTGAGGCCAAGGCGGTGGCTACTATTCGGCTTTGTCTGGGAGATGACGTGATGTATCATGTCATGGACGAAGAATCTCCGGCGGCAGTTTGGTTGAAACTGGAAAGTCGGTATATGTCAAAGTCGTTGACGAACAAGCTCTATCTAAAGCAGCGGTTGTACGGCTTGAAGATGGCAGAGGGCTCAGATCTGAGCCAACACATCAACGTATTCAATCAGATAATCGGTGATTTGAAGAGGGTTGATGTGAAGTTCGAAGACGAAGACAAGGCGTTGATGCTGTTGAATTCACTCCCAAGTTCTTCTACATATGAGAATTTGGTTACAACTCTGACATGGGGGAAAGAGTCCTTGGAGTTAGAGGATGTTACAGGAGCCCTATTGGCTTTTCATCAAAGGAAGAAAAATATTGATGAAAATTCCCAAGGAGAAGGGCTAGTTGTAAAGGGTAACCATGACCGTGGAAGAAGCAATAACAGGGGTGAGTCGAAAGGCAAGAATTCTCGGTCAAAGTCCAGGAGGAGGAAGGACATCAATTGTTTTAAGTGCGGAAAGAAAGGGCACATGAAGCGGGACTGTCCAGACTGGAAGAAGAAAAAGGACGACGAGAATGAAGGTTCCTCAAAATCTGCGAACGTAGTGGAAGTCAATTCAGACGATGCTGATGGTGATATGCTTTCTGTTGCATCTAATTCAGAGCAGCCTGTGGATTCTTGGATTCTGGACTCAGCATGTTCTTTTCACGTGACGCCCAACAGAGATTGGTTTGACACCTACAGGTCAGTTAATTCTGGTATAGTTACTATGGGTAATGGTGCACATTGCAAAATTACTGGCATAGGTAATATTAGAATTAAAATGTTTGATGGTGTGGTTAGAACGTTATGTGATGTTAGACATGTACCAGAAGTGGAAAAGAATTTAATTTCATTAGGCACCTTAGACTCAAACGGTTATGGTTATAAGTCTATAGGTGGAGTAATGAAGGTAACTAAGGGTGCGATGGTAGTGATGAAGGGACAGATAAATTCAAAGAATATCTATAAACTGTTAGGAAGTACAGTTGTAGGTGGAATTGCCTCTGTAGAGTCTGAATCTGATTGTACTGTTTTGTGGCATATGCGGTTAGGTCATATGAGTGAACGGGGCATGTTAGAGCTTCATAAGAAAAATCTATTGAAGGGTGTCAAAACATGTAAACTTGATTTTTGTAAGTTCTGTGTTCTGGGGAAGCAGAATAGGGTACAATTCAAGACAGCCACACACAAGACAGAGGGTATTATGGACTATGTTCATTCTGATGTATGGGGACCAGTGAGAACAGCGTCACGGGGAGGACATATGTATTTTGTCATCTTTATTGATGATTTTTCCAGAAAGGTTTGGGTGTACTTCATGCGGCACAAATCAGAAACGTTTGCCAAGTTCAAGTTGTGGAAAGCTGAAGTGGAGAACCAGACTGGGAAGAAGGTTAAGTGCCTCAGGACAGATAATGGCACTGAGTACACAAACGATGAGTTCAGAGATTTTTGTGAGCAGCATGGTATAAAGAGACACTTCACAGTTCGCAAGACACCTCAACAAAATGGTGTGGCGGAAAGGATGAATAGGTCGATTGCAGAGAGAGCAAGATGTCTCAGGTTGAATGCTGGACTTGCAAAGATTTTTTGGGCAGACGCAGTTAGTATGGCATGCTACTTGATAAACAGGTCACCAAGGGCAGCACTAGATGGGAAAGTTGCAGAGGAGGTGTGGACAGGTAATGAGGTAGATTACTCTGGTTTGAGAGTATTTGGTTGTCCAGCCTATGTGCACATACCTAGTGAAGAACGGTCAAAACTTGATCCAAAGTCTAGACAGTGTATCTTTCTCGGATATGGGAAAGGGGTTAAAGGTTACAAGTTTTGGGATCCGACGGCAAACAAGGCGGTGATCAGTAGAGACGTGGTATTTGACGAAAATTCCATGTTGAAAAGTACTCAGGGTAAAGAGCAGCAGGTGCCAGAAAGCAGAAGCAGTGATAAGCAGGTGGTGCAGGTGGAGTTAGAGACTCCTGTGCAGGAGAACATTTCTCAGGGTACAGAGACTTCTACTTCAGGAGTTGAGCAGCATCACAGTATAGCCACAGACAGACCTAGACGCACTATCAGACCACCAATCAGGTACGGTTTTGAAGACATGGTTTCTTATGCACTTGTTATTAGTAGCGGAGATCCTACCACTTTTCAAGAGGCTGTCAATAGCCAAGAGAAGAGTAAATGGATGGGTGCTATGGCAGAAGAAATGGAGTCTTTGCATAAAAACCAGACATGGGATTTGGTGGAGCTCCCAGAGAGGAAGAGGAAGATAGGGTGCAAATGGGTGTTCAAGAAAAAGGAAGCAGTATCAGAAAAAGGGGGAGAAAAGTTCAAGGCTCGCCTAGTAGCAAAGGGTTATTCACAGCAGAAAGGGGTTGATTATGAAGAAATATTTTCCCCAGTGGTCAGACATACTTCCATCAGAGCAGTATTGGCGTTGGTAGCCCATTATGACATGGCTTTGGAGCAAATGGATGTGAAGACAGCTTTTCTTCATGGTGATTTGGAGGAGCAGATTTACATGGAGCAGCCAGAAGGGTTCAGTCAACCTGGACAGGAGCACTTGGTCTGTAAATTGAAGAAGTCACTTTATGGGCTGAAGCAGTCTCCAAGGCAGTGGTATAAGCGATTTGACTCCTACATGATCAAGATTGGCTACAGGAGATGTGAGTATGACTGTTGTGTGTATGTGAGGAGCCTTGATGATGGCTCATTTATTTTTCTGTTACTGTATGTGGATGATATGCTTATTGCAGCAAAGAGTATAGTGGAGGTCAACAAACTGAAGGTTTTGTTGAGTAGAGAATTTGACATGAAGGATTTGGGCGCAGCCAAGAAGATTCTTGGGATGGAGATTCGCAGGGACAGAGATGCCAAGAAATTGTGGCTATCTCAAGCCGGTTATGTGAAGAAGGTGTTGGAGAGGTTTAGCATGGAGAATGCAAAACCGGTAAGTACACCTTTGGCGAATCACTTCCACTTGTCTACCTCACAGTGTCCAAAGACAGTTGAAGAAACTGAAGACATGTCAAAGGTCCCATATGCCAGTGCAGTGGGGTGTCTGATGTATGCTATGGTATGTACCAGGCCAGATTTGGCTCATGCAGTGAGCGTGGTGAGTAAGTACATGGCAAATCCGGGGAAACAGCATTGGAATGCAGTTAAGTGGATTTTCAGATACTTGAAAGGTACTACAGACTACGGCATCACTTTTGTCAGACAAAAGAGTGATTTGTCAGTTGTGGGATATGTGGATGCAGATTATGCAGGGGACTTGGATGACAGGAGATCGACCACGGGTTATGTGTTCACTCTTACAGGAGGACCCATATGTTGGAAGTCTATGATCCAGTCTACAGTTGCAATGTCCACGACTGAGGCAGAGTACATGGCAGCGGCTGAAGCTGCAAAGGAAGCTTTGTGGCTTACAGGGTTAGTCAAAGAGCTGGGTATTCAGCAAGTTGGAGTTCCGTTGTATTGTGACAGTCAGAGTGCCATTTACTTGGCAAAGAACCAGGTGTATCATGCGAGAACCAAGCACATTGATGTGAGGTTTCACAAGATCAGGGAATTGGTTGCTACAGGTGAATTGTTACTTGAGAAGATTCACACTTCTGAGAATGCAGCGGATATGTTGACGAAGCCTATTACCGCAGACAAGTTCAAGCATTGCTTGGACTTGATAAATGTATCCAGGTGCTAGAAAGGAGAGGAGAGGAGGCGGCAGCCCCAAACTTATCAGTTCCAGGTGGAGGCCCAATACTTGATTATCTTCAAAGAGGTGAATACTCGCCAAGGTGGAGATTGTTGAAACAAGTGGCTCATATTCTATTAAAGGCCCATTGGGTGTAATTAGTTTATGTGGGCCTGGGGAACAAATAAGTTGTGGGGGTATTTTGGGGTTTTCCAAAATACTTATAATTAGGGTTTGCCTATAAATATGTTATGTTGTAACCCTAAATCATTGAATAGAAATATATAGCCGTACTCTCCTGTGGACGTAGGCAAATTGCCGAACCACGTTAAATCTGTGTCTTAACTTTCTCTTGATCTCTTTCTCTTTTTTTGATTCCATATTATTCATCATTGTTGTGCACGGTAACAACACTTTATGATTCAAATAATGACCTGCCAAGGCTATCATGATTCATGCATGTCCCTCTTATTATTTAATTATAAATTAAATGATATTTAAAATTTTTCTTAGAATCTCAATTATTAATTGTTTAAATGTGCTGCTGTGCATTTGGTATTGTAATTTTAAACTAAATTATAACAAAAATAAATTGTTTGAGATTATATTTTTAAAAAATTTTAATTTAAAAACGTAAAATTTTAAATATTAAACTGTAATTGTAAAGACTAGGGGTGTCAATCCGGTCCGATTTCCCGGTTTTTGGCCAAAACCGGGAACTGGAACCGGGATACCCCGGTTTCTTGTTTTGGGAAACCGGAACCGGCATCCCGGTAAAACCGGGGTCCCGGTTACCGGTCAGTTCCGATTGTACCTGGTTCGGTAACCAGTTTTTTTAAAAAAAAAAATTACTTTTTGGGCTTATTTTAGGTGTTGGGCTTAAAATAAGCCTTTTTTTTTTTTTCATAAGTTGGTTATTTTTAAAAAAATCTAGTATTTTTGTCCAAATTAAAGGGGCTTTGTTGTTATTGTTCCAAATAATTGAAAAATAAACCTAAAAAAACCCAACAATCCTAAAAAAAATCGATGTTTTTGCCTATATGGGCCTTAGAAATAAAAATTCAATTTTTTAAAAATACCCTAAAAATCATTTTTAAATTAGGTGCATAAAGAAAATTTTAAAACAATAAAAGTAAAAACAAGTATGTAAACAAACAAAAAAACTAAAATGTAAAGCCCTAACTAAAAAAAATAGAAAATATATATACTTAACCCGATTCCCGGTAACCCGGTAAAAACCGGGTGCCAAAAACCGGGTACTGGAACCGGGGTACCCGGTTTTTAATTTTTCCAAACCGGAACCGGGACCCCGGTTTCCCAGTTTTCTGCTTTTTCGGTTCCGGTTCCGGTTCCCCGGTTTTTTTTAACACCCCTAGTAAAGACCAAACCGCAATTTAACCTTTTAAACGTTATTTTTAAAATCATTAGTTATTTTAAAATCACGATGTCTCCCTACAAACTACTAATTAAGCCCTTTTACTTAGCCTTTGCCATTAATTATCTCTTTCGATTAAAAAAACAAGGCTATTGTTCATTAGATACAAGTGATTTTTTTTTCTTTTTTTTTTTTTTTAATTATTGTCGTTTTGAGAAATGTATATCACGTGACTTACTTTTCGTTGGATTTAACAAAATACTCTATCCAAGGAGGTTATGTGAAAGATTTCTTTTTCTTTTTCTTTTTCTTTTTCTTTTTTTATAGCAAAAAAGTGGGTTGAAGAGATTAATTATAATTATTCTATTTAGATGTGATTATAATAGTATATACCCGCTGGAAGTCGCATAGAAAGGGTTTAAACGGTAAGAATCGCAAGAAGTTTCTCAAGTTCAACTGAATTATAGTTTGACCTAATCACACAAAGGCATCAATAAAAATCAAGATAATTAATACTAATCAAACATATGTGAAAATTTGTCATTGTAAAAATTCAAATCCACACTTATTAATATATGCCTAATTACTTTGAAAATTTTCTTAAACCATTGAACTATCACCTTGATAGGATGTGAAAGAGTTTGGTAGCTTGTGGGGAGGCTCTAACCTTCTAAATTTTAAGAAAATATATTATTTATAAATTGGGTGCTAGCTAGTTTAAAAGAAAATAATTGCAGTTTAGGAAAAAAAAAAATGGTTGTTGACTAGCACCTGAAAAAGTTATAAATAAATAAATAAATAAATAAAAATAAAATGAAAAAGAAAGATGAATAATAGTTCTACACCATGCACGTACCAATAATTATACACCGCTAACCGCCAAATGCTCAATATTGTGAAGGTGACAGGCGGTGGAGTCTGAACCTCATGTGGCCTGGTCGATAAGGCTCGTACACAGTACACTCACCGAGTCACTGTAAATCGCCCACTTTTCATTAATCATTTCGGTCCGTCCAACCGATGATTGGTGATGGGTACCTATCAACATTAATATCCCCCATTTCTCATACTTCATGTAGAAAAATTTATATCAAAGTCTTTGGAATTGTTAAGTTGTACCTATTGCATGGAAGACGATATTTGAGTTCTATTTGTTTAAGCAAGAGGGTACTTTAGAGTACCGACAACTCATTGCACCCGATCGAGTCCGTGCTTGAGTAATGGGGTTTTTTTGTCCCTTTCATTTCCTTATTTAGTTTCCGGCCAGCAACCTTGAAAGAAGGAAAAAAAAAAGATAAGATCATTTTGTTACGTTGAATATGTTATGTTTAATTTGTGCTCAAGAAACATGTTTTCATTTTGGCGAAGGTTCTTCGTGGTTTCCGTGACTTGGACTTCAAGTAATGAAAACGTTGAATATATAGCAGTATCATTTTGGCTAAGAAAAACACGACATGCAGCTTGGTTGCCACGTTTGACTGTTGACATGAATCTATGACTAGGTGGCAACAGAGCAAACGTGCATGTCAATCAAAGATTTACACATAACCATGATCATGTGGCAACAGAGCAAGGATGACACCATCACCCTGCTGGGCATAAATGAGCAGCCATCATATAATTCATAGGTTGATATTTATCGTGAGTACACCTCTAAGTGTTAAAAAAAATAAAAAATAAAAAATGTGTTTAATATATTTAAGTAGACTTTAGTCTATTAGCTTAGACTTTTGAGTTATAGTTGTGTTCAACTATGTATATTAATGTGTTCTTGATGAAAACTTTATAACCGCTTTATCTCCCAACAAATAGTATCAGAGCGAATGTTAGTTTCCTGGGACGGGTATCTGGACATATTGGGTTAAGAGTTGTGTATCCACCCGCAATTTTTGATTTGAGACACTCTTGAAAATGTAAAAAGACTCACAAGAAAAGGAGTTGGGTCAATGTGAAGAGATCGCAAATAAAGAGAAATTGTTGTAAGTGCATTTATGAGTGTTGTATTCCACATTGAGAAAATGTAAAATAAAAAGAGTGTTTAATATACCTAAGTAGACATTACCCCCATTAGCTAGCTTAACTTTTGGGTTAGAATTGTGTTTAATTATGTATATTAACGTGCTCTTGATAAAAACTTCATAACCGTTTTATCTCCTAACAAGATCAAATACAATGAGGTTTGTCTTAATACGAGGGGATATTCGGATTCCAGTTTATTTGAACAAGTGCACATGCCCAAATAGGTATTCAAACTGCTCGGACTGTTTGTTTATGTAGTTTATTTTTCTAATTAATTAAACTCAATATTCCCCATTGCTCATTCATTTTTTTATTAACCTCATAGAAACAGTCATATATAACAATTTAAAAAACGGTAATGAGCTGTCTGTATTGTATGCATTAAACGTTAGCTAAGTACATGCATGCATTAGATTAGCTTGAATGAATGATAAATTAAATGACTCAATAAAAGGAACATATATATATATATCAACCTAATATAAAATGATCATCATTTTAATTTGTGCGATGAATTCTAGCACAAAATGATGATGTCCATAAGTGGGCACTGAAAAGCTATTTGCCTTTAGCTTCTCATCTCTCTCTCTCTCTCAATGGCAGTGAGGGGAATGGGA
The DNA here is from genome assembly GCA_006937295.1 of Carpinus fangiana. Classification (NCBI taxonomy): domain Eukaryota; kingdom Viridiplantae; phylum Streptophyta; class Magnoliopsida; order Fagales; family Betulaceae; genus Carpinus; species Carpinus fangiana. The sequence goes on from CM017322.1 coordinate 27,558,132, forward strand.
GAACGTGAAAGCTAGCTGAGCCCATTGTTTAGGTTTAGGTTTTTCCAGCATAGAGCCCATTTTATCAAACATTTTTCAACATATAATTGCTGATAATAACATAGCAACGACAAATTATCAGCGACAACCCGAGACTTTTGTCACCGATGCCCTTGTTAAAAAATAAAAATAAAAACAAAAACAAAAACGGGGGCTTATACGTAATACTTAAGGTTTGTTTGATAAACAATTTCATTTCGATTTCGGTTTTGCACTGTAGCAAAAATTAAAAGATGTGAAAAAAAAATAAGAATTTTTTTTAAAAAAATAAAAATAAAAAAGTAAGAATGTTTAGTATAGAAAAATGAAAAATTTTATTTTGTAGTGATTTTTTTATTTGAAGAGTAATAAAAAGTGATTGATGTGATTTTTTTTTTTTTTGACATATTCGCATAAGAAGGGAGAGAGAGATTCGAACTAGTAACCTCTGCTTTATTAGGTGTGGTCCCAACCGATTAAACTATCTATTGAAAACTATTAATGCGATGTTCAAAGTAAGAGAATGTTAAAAAAATGAAATAATTGAATGTAGGGCCCCCAAACAGTGCAAAACCTTGTTTTTGCCTAAAACGTTTATCAAGCACAGCCTAAATATATCATCGACCATTTTTTTGGGCTGTTCCTAATTTGTTATATACATTATGACTCACTTATGCCGTCTCTAATAGTTGGTTATTAGAGCATCCACAACAGCCTCTTCAAAATAACAAAAAATATACTTTTTGTTATTTTGACAACTCACTTTTTAGAACACCAATTTCAACCTCTCTATTTTAACAATTCACCTTCACTATTTCATTAAAATATTATTTTTTCAATAAATTTGTTTATTCTTTCTCTCGTGCTTGAGGATCGTCAGCGGGAGCTCCACACCACGCCGTGTGGGTACCATGGCTTCCTCTTCTTCCCCTCTCCTTCAAAAATCCCCCCTCCCTCTTCTTCCCCTCTCCTTCCTCCCAACTGCTCTCGCTCTTGCGCGTGCGCTCGCATGCTATAAGTCCTCACCGGTGAGATCCCCTCCGATTTCTCTAATCTAACCTTCCTCCACAGCCTTTACCTCCAAAACAACGCGCTCTCCGGTGGGTTCCCACCTAGCTTGACCCAGTTGACTCGCTTGGTTCGCCTTGATCTCTCAACCAACAACTTCTCGGGTCCAATCCCATTCTCAATTAACAGTCTCACCAACTTGACCAGTCTGTTCTTGGAAAACAACACCTTCTCGAGTCCACTGCTGAGCATCGCCATCGATTTGTTAGACTTGAACGTCTCCAACAACAACTTCAACGGTTCGATCCCCAAAACTAGGAAGAAAAGCCCGGGATTCCCAAATCCAGACCCACCAGCAATGGCGAAAACAATAACAATAGCGATGATGGTGACGGTGAGGATTTTGAGTTCAATTTTAGTGGGCAATTAGAGCGAACTTCTCTGTCCGTGGATGAGCTCTTCGACAGTGATGACACTGAGAGAGAGAAAAAAATAGAGGGCTGCGGAAAGAAGAAGGAGAGAGAAAGGAAAAGGAGAAAGGAAGAAAAATAAAATATAGTGGTTTAATGAATAGAGAGTGAATAGTAATTTTTAAGTATGAAGGTTTAATGTTCATAGTGTTAGTTTTTTTTGTTAAAATAAAGATGCTGAAAAGTGGTGTTTTAAGCCTTTTTGTTAAATTGACTCTTCAAACTAACAAAAAAATGAATTTGAAGAGCCTACAGTGAGTGCTCTTAGTGACAACTCACTATGTTATTTTGAATAATTATCATCAACGACATGTAGATTTATGTTGATACAATAGCAACAAGAATTAAGAGGTTGATCATTAATAACATTTATCGATGGAATAATTGCGACCATTTTTAATCATGAACGACAGCTAAAAGTCAAATTTATTGTAGAATCTTCACCCATTTTGTATTTTATTATTGTTTCCTGCTTACTAATATATAATAATATCAATCCAGTACTAGTTCATGTGATGATTTGCTTGACGAAATTCCCACGTTATGTTATTATAATTCCAAAGTCATCAATCATACTTAAAGAAAGTAGTATTTCTTCCCATTTCGTGGTCGTGGTCTTAGACTTTTCAGTGTCTTGGCCCCCAAGTAACAAAAAGTTTGGATGGTGTCATTTTGGCTATATAAGGAAAACACAACCGTCGACGACAGCTTAATTAATTTCCCCCATACATTTCAAAAAAAAAAAAAAAAATCCCCCCCACATGCGTTTGTCTGTTGACTGTCGACTTTTGACATGCATGAACCTGGTTATGGGAGGTATGGACACTGATGGTACATAAGAGAAAATTCAATGCGAAAGGAATTTCATGCAACTCCATCAAAATTATTGGGAATTAAGTCAATCATAGAGATAAAGTAATCTATATATGTATATATAATATTTTTATTTCATTATTAGTTTATAGTGTTAATGTGACCGTTTCTGTTAAAATATAAATTAAATGATTAAATTTACTTATTTCTACTAGTTTGATCTTTTGATGAAATAAGTGGATCGGAAATAGAACATGGTATTAGAGTAGAGAATTGTGATACTACAATTTATCTTCAATTTCAATTAAATATTTTACATATTTGGATTCACCTATTAAAAAAATCTTCTATTAGCTTAACCTTTTAGGATAGAATAATGCTACAAGACATCCTTATATATATATATATATATGTTCATCTCGTATCCCTCCAAAATTAATGTGGCTTTAAAATTACTATTGAATTTGTGATAGATCACTGTTAAATTTTGATTTAATGATGATTTTAAAAGTCATGTCAATTTTTGATGGGTAGAAGAGATACATGGGAAATACTTCTAACATTACTCTTTCAGGATAAGCAGTGATTTAACCGTTTCAACCTGGCCACTTTCATTTTTATATACAATAATTGATACCAGGTTTGATTTAAGATTGTTAGGTCAAAATTGTGGGATAAAAATATAATTTTTAGCATTATTCTTATAAATGAATAAATGCTGCATACTATATTTTTATCTCAAAATTATTTATATTTTAGCAATGACGAACCAAAAGTTAAAGTTGTAGGTTTAAAACAATCACTTATTGCACTAATTCGAATCTCATCTCTCATTTCCCTTGTAATGCTAAATTTAAGACATGGGTAACCTAAATTCTCAAAACTTATTTTCTGGCCATGAAAGATAATCCCTCACAATGATCTAATTCTCCACGGCCCAAAGTCCAGGGCAAAAAACAAAAAAACAAATCAAAGCTAGCAAAAAATTAAAAACAACAAAATCCCACCAGAAGCAGCACTAAAGGAGCACGATACTGTAAACATCCCGGGGAGACACGACTTGGCGAGTGGGAAACACACTCCAGCACGTGAGACTCCAAAGCCACCAAAATGGAGACCAGAAGAGACTACATAAAAGATATCGAGCACTGCTTTCAAGGGAGAAAGATGGAGAGGAAAGGGGGTGGCTTATTATTAAATAAAGGACAATAACAATACAAATAATATGTTTATTTTTCTTTCTATTTAATTTCCATAACCATAATATATGCATATCCCAAAGTTTCACCTACCAACAATACACATAATATTGAGCACACGCGAGGAAATTTCTTTATGAGATTTCTATAAAATATTCTGTCGTCGACCAGCACATTAATATATATATATATATATATATATATATTAATAGACAATAATTATTAATATTTTCATATCATATTATTATTGACTTGTCGTATAATTGAAATCCACCTTAATTAGTCTTTTGTTTTATTTTGTTTACGGTGAGGATTAATTAATTGCCACGTGATTCCCTCTCCCATGTTCCTTTCATATATTACTGAATTCGTCAGGCGTGACTTCACAAGAGAGGAAAAACATGACAAGGAAACAATCAAAAGCACATGCAACATGATTTTTGGCCTTGATTGCGAAGAAGAAACAAAGAAAGACTATGTAGTTTTTGTTTCTTTCACTTTGCTTTTATTAATGAAGGATCCGGCTATAATTGTTTGGAGGAGAAGCTAGTTGCAGTTGCAGTTGCAGCAATAAATTTATCTCCAAGCCAAGTCCTTTGTTATGTGGATCACACACTGAGCTATCCAGCTATCCACTGTCACGTCATATACAGACCATCAGCCATCACAGCAGCTGATTTTTTTGTTTTTTTGGTTTAACATTAAGAGTATGTTCTATTATAGGTTTAAAACAGTTGAAGAGTGACAGTTCAGATTCATGCATTTCATTTGTGAAGTATTGAATTATGACGGGCATATATACAACTATATAGATCGACATAAACATAATCAAGCCTTTTTAATTAATCGCGTCTAAATAACCCGTTGACAGTATGTCAAATACTCTACTAAGAGAACTTTTTTTCTGACATGTCTACACAAGACAAAGGGGAGGGGGGATTCGAACTTGTGACCTCCGCTTTATTAGGCGTGGTCCACAGTTGATTGAGCTACCCCTTGGGGATCTCTACTAAGAGAACTTAATTATAAAACAAGGAAGATTAGCTCAAAGTGTCCCGCTAAATGTCTAGCAAGAGACACTCCGATATCTTGGCAAAGGAAAAAGGCTCAAAGAAAGTAGAAGAAAGAGATCAATGTTTAGCTAGAAACAAACATTATCTTCAAATGATCCAATTTCCTTTTTCTTTTTTTAATGATTGGAAACCCCTAAGACATGATCACTTTCTATATATACCCGTCCCTGACCCCCTAAAAAATAAAAACACAAATCACGCATTCAGCATGCATGACCTCAAAAATTTGTTCGCACCCAACAAAAAAATTAATCTTATACCTAATGAGGATGCAACCAATTAAGTCCAATGCATTCACAGCTAACAAGTTTGATTCGGTAGCTTTCACTCCGTTTGACGCACATTCTCAAGCTCCTAAAAATGATGAGATGTTAATATTTGAAGTGGTAAGAGTCAGGGACACGGAACCATGAAGTTTTATGGGACTTGGCCAAAGCAAAAAATTTCTTAAGGGTTTTCTCTTTTGTTTAGGATTTTTTTAATTGTGTAATAATTCGGTACTTTTTTTTCTTTCTAATTACTAGTACTTAAATACAATGAGGAATTAAGGTTAGAATTGTGTCAAATTCTCAAATTAAATGTTTAAATTCTAACTACCAATATTCTCAATATTTATAATACTAATATTCTCTTCTTATTCCATTAATCTAACAACTTTCCTCCAATTTATGATACTCATGTTCATGTACAAAAATCAATATGATTCTAATATGATATATTAGAACCTAAACTCTATAGGTATCAATTTTCATTGAACTCATGAAAGTTTAGAGTTAATTAACACTTTAAATATAATTAACCCATCCAATTAGCAATTCTAGTGTTCACATACCAAAAGCCATAATTTAATTCATACTATACAAATTAGGGTTTATATTCATACTAGTAACACTATTGAAATTGAAGCTTTCAACCTATTAATCTAATAACCCGGAACTTATTAAATTTTATTAAATAAGGCCAAAAATATTAGAAATAGGGTAAAAAAAAAATTAGGAATAGGACCAAAGTTTAAATTGAAAAGGGCCATAATTGGTTTTTGGCATAGAGCCCATTCACTAAAAATACAATTTTCCTTTATTATTATTATTATTATTATTTTACATGTAAAATTTTTTCTTGAAAATTTGGGGGAGGGCCTGGCCTATACCGGCCCTTCCCTTCATCCGTCTCTGGTAAGAGTTGAATATATAGTAAATACAGCTTCATTTTAGGCATTGTGCGCTCGTCCTTATTGATTAGGTTGAGTTCAGCGGATCTGAATCTTCACCAGTTTATTTTGGATTGAAAAATATCTAGTTAATGGTCAGAATATCCCTTAAATAAGACATCTATCTCATTAATAAAAAATAAAAATAAAAACTTAAGGGGTGGCTTTGGCCCCCATGGGGGTGGATCCACCAACCCCAATGGCCAAATTTTTTTTTTTTTTTTTTTTGTGGTCTTTGGGGGTGGCTAGACCACCCTTAGCCCCAACTACTAATTAGGATGGCTGACCACCCCTTAAGTTTTTATTATTATTCTTTAATTTTTTTATTTTTAAAATATATATAATATTTTATTTTTTTATTAATGAGACAACTGTCATATTTATAGACTCAAGGTCTTAATTATTAATTAAATATTCTCTAATCTAATCTATTTTAAACTAAAGAGGATCCTGTTCCCGAGTTGATCTAGCTGAAAATGGAACCAGTTAACTGACTTAAAAAGCCACGTGGTACACCAATGTCAAAACCCTTCAATCTTCTATGCACATGCATGTAAATTTAGGACATTACCGTTGAAACTTAAAACATGAAGGACAACTTAAAAAGAAAAAGGAAAAAAAATACGTAGGACATTGTACTTTTAGTATGATTGTGAGTCACAATCATGAGAGACAGCCATCTTATAATCAAAGACTCAAAGCCAAAAAGGTCAAATCATTTTTGGTTCTTTTCTTATTCACCTAATCGGCTAATCCCTTGTAGAAATTAATGCATCTTTTATTTCAGTTTTTGTCAGTTGCTAATAATATATATATATATATATATGACCAATGTTGCGCTGATAAAGGACAAAGGCAATAATGACGAGGGACGATGTCTTGTACATATGTTGCTATAAACATGTGAAGAAGAAATTAAATTGGCTCCTAGTTACAAAAACTATTGCATCGATTGATTCGATTGGGATGTAGATTGTAGCATGTAAACAGGAAGAATAAGTACATTGGAGGAGGTGGTCTCAATCCTTCCATGGCGTAAATGAGCCATCATAAGTCTCTATTCTCTTGGTGACTGAAAATAACTCTTAACATATTTCATGGGATTGATATATGGTGCACGAGCGTATTTGGGTTTCGCTTTGTTCAAATTAGTGCTTGAACACCTGTTTGGGCCGCCCAAGTAAGTATTCTGATTGTTCAGACAAGTTGATTAGGCTCTTTGAGTATCTACCCCCCATCAGAGTGGGGTCCAAACGCCCACTTACATGAAACTTCAATTTGTATATTATGCAATGATCAGCCTCATAGCACCTAATCTCAAATTGGGATTCATAATAATTAGTTGTCCCAAAAACAGCTATTGGGAGAGAGCTCATATGAATCCAATTGCCTGTGTAGATAGTCGTGAAACCCAAAATTTATTTGGGCAGTTGAGTTCTACATGAACTCTCTCATAATAGTTGTCCAAATTACTAGCAATTTGAACGGCTAATTACTCGTCATCAATTACCATCCAACTAGTACTAGTAGTCTAGTTGCACAGGTCATAGTGATAGCCATGTTAGGCCCAGCCCAAGCTAAGAACATATGTGAAGTGGAAAGTTGTGGCTTGAACTTGTTTTTCTTAGGGCTAGCTGGGCTTGGCTTTGGCACTTGCAGGCTTGAGCTCATTTGCCTTCTACAAACTCTCAAAAACCAATAGTAAATCAAGCCCACGGTGGGGTTTTTTAGCGTTGGGTTGGGCTTCCTTTGCTCACTAAAGTAGAGAACAAAAATATATCAAAATTTAAAAAGATAGTTCAAAGTAAAAAGGAAAAGAATAAAGAATAATTTACCTTTTTCTAAAGGATGGAACCAATGGAAGGAGTCCAAAGCAAGCGAGATGGCTAGGAATGTTGGTGCGTGTCACCTTTTCACCCGTTGGATCTAGTTATGCTTAGATCAGCTACTTCCCTTTTTGTGACTATTAAATTTTTGTCAAAATTATTTATATTTCTAAAAACTATTTTTAATTAAATAATTCATATTTTTTTTTACTTTTATACTAATTGAATAAAAAAATAAACCAAAATAAATCCTTGATAAATTAAAAATAATTCTTAGATTATGACTTAGTGTAAGGGAATGCTTATGATTTTTACCCCTTTATGTCCCTCATATTAAGTATATAGGAATTAATAATACTACTCTTCATACCCAAGTAAAGAGTTCTAACCTCTAATCTCTTCCCTTACCTTTTTAGTGTAGAAAAAAAAAATGCTCACGCGATCCCTAAAGTTTTATTTGTTATCAAATCATTTTGAAAGTTTAAAATTTAGTAAATTGCTCTTTAAAGTTTGCATAGTTATTAGATACCTTTCTTCATCCCGTTGCATTAACTTTTTAGTAGTAATAACTGACATGTTGGTATAGCTATAGCCCATCAAACCACGTCATGTCCAATAATAATAATAATAATAAAACATGAATCAAGACAATTCAGCCAACTAGCTTAAATCAAACACACTATATTAGAGGCACCGCATCATTAATGATTAGCACGAACTAATAGTAATAATAATAAGAGCTCCATGAATAGTTTTGCGGCCGCTCCTACAAAACACAGGTAGCATGGTCACGCAACTAGCACATCCCATAAGAAGTGAAAGTGACGACACAGTTACCTTCTCCTGGTAGCTGAGTCACGACAAATAATAATGACTAATTGCAATATCACTCCCTTCCACAACATATGATTTGTCACTTTTTGTAAGTTATTGCTTACATATTTATGGCGTGACATGTAAGTTAGTTGATTAGGGAACATGATCCTCTATAATTATTTATAATGTGAGGGGTATTTTTGTCTCTTCACTTTTTGAGCGGACAAAAATACATATTCAATATAGTTAACATGATATTATCCAATTTAATTGAACTGTAAAGGATCTTAATTCGTTGGTTAGATTATTTACACATGCATTAACTTTTATTGAACACAATACGATCGAAAGGCGGCCACCCGTCACTTATCGCCATTAATAGTTTAGGAAAAGGATACAAAGGGAGCCTTTTGATATTGATGCAAACTTTAATGAGTGGTAATTTGATAAATTTTAAGCATGGTGACTTTCTTTTTTTCTTTCTTTCTAAAAATGAAAAGAAAAGAAAAGAATAATAATAATGATAATAATAATAATAATAATATATGGTTTGGAATGTTAGGGTATGTAACTAGAGTCCGAGCATTCATACGCAAGGAGAAGCGGTGCATTGAGTAGAAAGTACTAGAAGCGAGGGCGTCATATATTATATATTTCCATTTCAGCTCCATAACTGAGAGAAAGTACTAGAGCTCACGCTTTGCTTCGTTTTTAGGGTTTCACGGCCTCTCTTTTCCATTTCTAGCCAGTATGAGGTAATCCTACGCTTCATCTCTTACGTTTTCTTCCGTTTCTGAATTTCTGTGTTCTGACCCATTTGATTCCTTCGTTTTACGCTCGTGCCACTGATGCCCTCCTTCACCATTTCCTCGATCTGTTTGGTTCCTGAGAAAACCTGATCTTGAGTTTTATTGTTTTTCGCAGTGTTTTTTTTTTCTTGTGTGGATAATTTATTGTTTTAGGCGCAGCTGTGATTGTTTTATTGTTTGGTTTGCTTTCTGTTTGTACATTTTCTCGGCAGCCAAACAGGGGATTAGAGTTTGTGTGTGTCAAATATTTATGGTATGAAATGTGGTTGTTTGGTCATCAGATGCAGAGGTTGAATCATTTACTTTATGCTTATCTTCGTATATAATTAAGCCTGGAAAAAAAAATTAACGCAGAAAGGGTTTAGGTGTTTAGGATTCAAAAATGGTTTTGAATCCAAAAGCGAAGCTTCTTAGGTGGCCACTGATCCTCGCGGTGGTATCATATCTACATGCGTAATGGTTGTGTACAAATTAGTTGATTAAGTTGTTAAATTATAATCCGAGGAGTTCGGCAATTATAAGCCATAAAACAAATTTAGCTCAATAGGGCTTGGGATCAGTAGCACCTCAAGTAAGGGTATCCGTTACCCATGTTTGAATCCTAAGGTAGGCCTCTTTGGTGGGCATTTTATATTCACGGTTGAATCATATCTGTATCAGTATGCATAGTATCCGTCAGCTAATTAGTTGAGGGTTGTTAAAATTACCAGCTGTGGAGTTGATTTAAGTGGCAACACTAAGCGTAAAACAGCCTGCAAAAGGGCTTAGGATGAGTGGGTAAGCACCTCAAGTAGCAGTACCCATTGCCCCATGTTTCAGTACTAAGGCAAGCCTCTTTTGTGGCCACCTGAGATATCTTTCAGTTTCTATTGTGTGTTGGACATTGAATTACACTACAATAATTAGGGTCCGTTTGGTTTGCGATTTAAGAATAGCTTTTATAAAAAGTGTGATTTGAAAAGACTTTTAAAAGTACAGTTAAGCGTCGTAGTTTTTTAAATCATGAATTTTAATTTGAAAATGCATATCTTTCTATGTTTTGAAATTGCAGATTTTAATAAATGCACTCCCAAACAATACATTTTCTGTGATTTGGTTTAAAATTGCACTTTTGTTATGGGAAATCGAGTGCCTAGCACACTCTTAGTCTGTTGTCTTTGTGACACTCCCCCCCAAAAAAAAGAAGGAAGTGGTGGAATACTTGTTGTAAATGTTAGAATACTTGTGCAAGGAGATGTTATAGCTATAAGGTTTTTGCATTGCTAAAATAAAATTAGCCTTTCTATTAATTAGATTATCAGCTAAAGAATAGGTGAAGTTAATGTGTTGTCATGGCGTTAGAGCTTCTAACTAAAATACTTTAAATGCTTGTAAATGGTTCTTCCCATGCACATTGGAGATTGATACTTCCAAGGTTTTATTTTTACTTTGTTGCATTTTCGCAATATTTTTTCCCCTAATGAATGCTTTCCAACATTGTGCGTCTTTATTTTTATTTTGTTGACTTTTTTTAATTATAGTCTTCTCTCTTATTTTCAACGTATTGTAGTCGTCATCCTGAGGTGAAGTGGGCCCAAAGGGTGAACGAGGTTTACATTACAGTGCTATTGCCTGATGCCAAAAATGCAAAGGTTAAGCTTGAGCCAGAAGGAGTTTTTATCTTCTCTGCCAGTGCAGGAGTGGATGACAACCTTTATGAGCTGAAGTTGAATCTTTTTGATAAGGTTAATGTAGAGGTAAGGAAGCTCTCTACCAATTATTCATAGGATGTAAATCTTACTGAGTTGTTTGTTTGTATTTTCTATATGCTTCTCAAAAGGGAGATAAAAAAAAGCAAAGTGTTTGCCAATTTCTGCTGTTATTGATCATCAAGTCATCATTGGTTGGGTCTTATGTTGCTCATGTTGCCCTGCAATGATGATCAATTTTTTTCTCTGGACAATTGAATATTGAATGATGTTTAGTTAATTGGGTTCTCAGTTATCCAAATCAATTATGGTCATTCAACAATATTTTCTCCTAGAACAAATAAGAATAGTTACGTTTATAGTCCCTTAAATTGGGTCAATTTTTCTTATAAGAGCTTTGTGCAATGCAATGATATGGAAGCATGATGCTGTGAGTTGGTTTGGAAAATACTTATTTCTTTCGGCAATTTATTTATTATGTGTTTGTTGTTCATCTCCACTCATTGGTGTAGGAAAGCAAAATAAATATAGGAGTAAGGAGCATATTCTGTATCGTGGAGAAGGCAGAGAAAGTGTGGTGGAAGAGGCTTCTACGTGAAGATGGAAAGGCTCCACATTTTATTAAAGTAGACTGGGACAAGTGGGTGGATGAAGACGAGGATTCTGCTGGTACTAATTTTTGGCAGACCAAGTTTTATTTCTTTAAATTGCATTGGTTTAAGTTGGAAAATGCTGATATGTGTTTAGTTGGGAATTAATTGACTTTTACTTGTTTTGAACAGGTGGTAATGATTTGGATTTGGGGGGAATGGACTTCTCGGTATGGGAATTTTAGCTTATGGGCATTTGATATTGAACCTTCACTTTTAGTTATGCGCTTGTTTACTTAATTATTGGTTTCTTTTGCAGAAATTTGGTGGCATGGAAGGCATGGAAGGCTTGGGAGGCATGGGAGGCTTGGGAGGCATGGGAGGCTTGGGAGGCATGGGAGGCATGGGAGGCTTGGGAGGCATGGGAGGCTTGGGAGGCATGGGTGGCTTGGGAGGCATGGAAGGCTTGGGAGGCATGGGAGGCATGGGAGGCATGGGTGATGATGGAATGGGTGACTTTGACGATAGTGATGATGAAGGTAACAAATCCATTAGTGTTTATAGTTGATGGATGGTGTTGTGCAAAAAATTGTGTGATGGATTATCTGGTTATGTTCTAAATTGTCAGGAACTAATTATGCCTTTGATTTGTAGAAGTAGCAAATGTGTTTCTATACTTAGATCACCTAAAGAGAGCTGAAAAATAATTGAGGTAGAAGGAAAAAGAGCAAGAGTACTATTGGATAAGTTTTCTAAATGTGGTTTCTGTTTTATGTTTTGAACAGTGTTATGTGGGATTCTCATCTAAAGACTTGATAGGATTACCATGAAAAGTGTTTCCCAAAGAAAAAGAAATTGGACAGGAACTAGTTATGCCTTCGATTTGTAGAAGTAGCAAATGTGTTTCTATACTTAGATCACCTAAAGAGCTGAAAAATAATTGAGGTAGAAGGAAAAAGAGCTAGAGTACTATTAGATAAGTTTTCTAAATGTGGTTTCTGTTTTATGTTTTGAAAAGTGTTAGGTGGGATTCTCATCTAAAGACTTGATAGGATTACCATGAAAAGTGTTTCCCAAAGAAAAAGAAATTGGACAGTCTTTATGAAAGAAAAAATATTTGAAAGTGTTTGGATGTGGTAATGAAAACAATTTTTAAAACATAAAGTAACAAAACAAAAAGGAAAAATTATCGAATTATTCCCCAAGTTTTGAACATTTTATCAAACTGCTACTCGGGTTTCTAATTTTATCTTTTAACTTCTTGAGATTGTTTCCATTATTAAATCAATCATTACCTCCAATTTTGTACAGATTCCCTAGTAAAATAGTAGAATTATGTCCTTTTCTCATAAAACCAAAAAGAAAAAGAAAAAAGAAAAATAGTCGGGTGAGAAGGCTGTTGCGAGCACACTCCTTGTCAATGGGGAAGGTGGGGGAGGGGAGAACCATGAAAATACAAAATGTATTTTCACGATGTCCCGATCCTGATCCTTATCCCTTGTTAGTGCAGAAGGTGGGGAGGGGAGATCCAGCCCCTCCACTTTTAGTGAAGTGGCCTCTGCCTTCACATGGTGGATGCTGACCTTCACTTTTAAAGAAAAAAAAAAATTGCAATTAGACACGCTTCAAGCTATTTTTGGGTGCTATTGCTGAAGGTTGATTTATATCTTAGTAGGAGAAGTTCACTGTTATCTTTCTTCTTACTAAGTAATCAATTAGTTGTCATCTTGCTCCAATGGTTTAATTAGTTCAGATACCATGTCATTGTGGAAATGTTGCAGAGTTGATGGTTCTTGTTAATTAAAGAATCATGGATTAGGGAATGTACAAAGTTGTAGAGGTACTTGTAAAAATTAAATGTAGAAGGCTGCAGATATGATTGTTGGTACTTGTGTGTTCACTTTGAACTTTGATCTTATTTTTTGGAAGAAGAAATTTGTAGTTGTTTCAAAATGCAAACGTAGGGGACCTGCCAATTTACTTCTATCTTAGACGTTCAATTTAACACCGTAGTGAACTTGCATTTTGTTTCATGTTGGAGGGGGTGATTGAAAATTCTTTTATACATCTCCTTAACAATTCCATGTTTTGTTTTCTGTTATGTTAGAGCAAGAAGTTGCAAAGCCGGAAGGAGGAGATGAGAAGGCAGAAGTAGGAGATGCTGTTAAAAGTGAAGAGAGAAAAGAAGCTGCTCCAAGCACATAATGTTGTGCTGGGGGGTGGTTCAGAATCAGGATTAACTATGGCTTTGAATTTGTGAGGGTTAAATTGTGCCAGTCTCTATGACTGAATCAATCAATGCGTGTTGTTTGCTCTAACGGAGTTGATGATGTTACTGATATTCAGGTTCGCACAATATATTGTGTTGGCCAATTTGTCTTACAGACAGGCAAATACTATTTTTACTTCAACTTAGGATGTTTTTAGCAAACTTTGTTTCATTGATGATAATTCCAAGTGATATCTGGATTTGATTCTTATTTATCCCCCATTTTCTGGTCGGAAGGTTATAGATTCCGATGAACTTGGACGGGCAGGTTTTCTTTGTCAGTGCTTATTGGGAGCTGAGTCTCCTATGAACGTCGTGAGGGTTTAGCCATATTATTCAATCCTATTTATGAGAGTTGTCACCCTGTATGGAAATGTAGTTGTCGATAGAGTTCGGAAGAGATAGGTGTTGTAGGGTCAGCGGTGGAAGAGGTCGGAGTCGGAGCGAGAGAGGGAAAAAAAGCAGTGGGAGTTTGTGTTTAGGATGGGTGTACGGGAAAAGACATTTTTATTTAGCCTCTAGGTTGTCCTTTCTAGGATATGGCTTATATGTCATATATGTCTCGCCTTCTTTAGGACTCGGCCACAAAGTTGCAATTAATTTATCTTATAGTCGATGAGTTATGTCTGTCGTCTGATGCCATATTCAATATGTTGGTTGGTTTTGATGTCAAACGATACAAATATCAAGTCAAACTCACAATTGAAAAATCGGTTTCTAAGAACTGGCATTTAATCGATGTGGAACACTAGCGATTGTAATAGAGTATGGGCGAGTATAGGTGATTAAGATTACATCCATACGATTAAGATTTTAAGCTGAGGTGATTTCCTAACCTGTACTATTAGACTTGAAGATTTCCCTCTACTGAATTCTTTTATAGCAGAAGATAATATAAAGTTTTTCATAAAAAAGTGTGTGTGGAACTCATGAACAACCCATGGAACCCACACACAAAAAATTGCGTGACAACTGAAGACAATTCAATGGGACAAATGTCATGCATGCTATGGATTGGTGAAACTTCATATGATCTGGTATAAAAAATGATTGATATAATTATATTGTACCCAAACATATTATATAAAACTTAGCCTCAAAGACTTCAAGTCAGCTTGTTTTGTGGGCTGTTTCTTATTAAAATTGTCCTAATTACTCCTTTTTTTTTTCTTTCGTTTGTTATGATTAAAATTTTAAAGTGAGAAAGACAATTATAATTTTTCCTTTCCTAGGGACAACATCAATGCTTTGACAATTAAATGAGTGGCAATTGGATTGGCTTCTCTCTTTTCTAGAGAGAGAAGCTCCTCCATCTCTCTTGCAGAGAAACTTCTACCTCCTTTGTGAGGTTTTCCACCGCTTCTTGTGGGTTTCCTAGGGGAGGAGGGATGGAGTTTTCTTCCTCCCTTTCCCCATTTTCTCTTCCTTTTCCAGTTTGTTTTTCTTCCTCCCATCTGTTGTAGTGTTTGTCTCCCATCTTCAGTAGTGTCGCTGCTCTCCTCCGCCCCTCCACCACTGCTGTTCTGCGTCATCAGCCCTGTCATCCACTCGTCGTCGTCTCCTCCACAGCATAGCCCAACCCAACATCATATCATTCTTCCAAGTCAAAATATGTTCCTTTTCGTAGTAGCTCCCAATCGTCAACGCGCCATTCCACCACCTTCCACAGCCTCTTAGCTCTCCATTGGTGGTCTCCATTCATCCACTCACCACCTACGCGCCTCCACAAGCCCCCCACTCTCCACCACGTGCCGGCGTGTTGCACCTCCCTTCCGGCGTGTATCCCACACGCTGAGCCATGTTCCAACTCCCTTCCACCGGTGTTGTTGCAGTTTGGGTTTTTTGTTGCTTTCTTGTTGTTTATGCATTTTGGTTTTTTATTTCTTCCCTTTGTATTTTCACAGTTATGTTTGTATTTTGCTGCTTTTGTGTTGTATGGGTTACTGTCTCATGGTTGAGACTACTGTAACCGATTTAGCGTCAGTGCCTCTTTCTTACACATTCTCTTATTCGGATTCTAACAGTGCTTCTATCACTTCAGCCTTCTTCAGGTGGTTGTTGTCCCCAAGTGGGGTTCAGATATGTTCGCTTTAATATGTTCCCCTTTTGCTTCTGTTACTGCTATATGCGGCCCTATTAAGAGGACCGAGACACTTGTTTGTTTCATTTCCTACTGTTGTTTGTAACTTCACATTGTTGTTTTTTGTTTTTTGGTATATTGTTGGGGAGCCCACCCATTTTTCGGTTTTTTGTTGTTTATAATCTCCCACTCTCTTTTCCTTACTGATCAAGAGTGGTAGAGATTTTCTCTTGTAACCCTTTCTCCATTTTCAGTTAGAAAAAAAAAAAAAAAAAAAAAATAGTGGCAATTGGCAAATGCAAATATTTGTGGTTTTTTTTTTCTTTTGTTAAAAGCATACCAAGCTCATAGCAAGTTTTGTTAACGAGCTTACATTGAGCCCAAGTGCAAATTATTTGTAATTAGAAAGAAAAAAAAAAAAAAAAACCCTATATTCATGAAACACTTACAAAAAGAAAATATTTATTTTATAGTTAAACTTTATTTTATTGCATTTCTTTTTTTTTTTTAATTGTGGGAGCAAAAAATCCAGGGGTTGGGCTACCCAACAACATACCCAAACAGAAGAAACAATACTAAAAAATAAGAACAAAAAATAAAAAATTGGTTCATAAATGATCTCAAATAGACCATAAACGACTTGATCACCTGTATGGGCAACATAAAGCGTTAATCGAAGCAAAACAAGTAATACGAGAAGGAACACAAACCTTGAAAGGTCCTTCAACCCTTCCTGAATCTCCATTTGGAAGTAGCACAACTAACAGAAAATAGGTTGATGTTGCTGAAGGGGAGGCAATGCCGAAAATCGATTAGGATCCATGGATGAAGAGAAATGAACTCTAATAGCAAAAGTCTCAACAACGAGATAAAACCACATAGTGACAAGGAGACTAAAGCCTACAAACCACAACAAAACAACAAAAAATAAAAGCAAATAAAAATTCAAAATGCAGCAATTTTGGCTATGTTGCGGCTTGTGAGGTCCACGAGTGATGGTAGAAGGGTGGGTTGAGGTGTGTGGGCTAGCATAGGATAGATATGAATTTGATATATTTGTGCTAAATTTTTGGGGTAAAAATGGGGTTATGATCGACGGTTATTGGCTAAAATTGTAACCACTAATTGTCTTCGCTAATTGCATAGGTAGTTAACCGGCAGTTAGCAACTTTAATAATCGCTAACCAATTTTTAATTATTATTTAAAAAAAAACCAAAACGATGTTGTTTCTATGATAATACAATAATATCATGCTGCATACGATATCGATTTTAGATTTTTATACATATATATAGGGGATAGCGGTTTTGAAACCGTTAACCCTAAAATCGCTAATCGTAACCGCTTAGGCGGTTAACTGGTAGTTATTAACCGTGTGCCTTTTTATTCCTACTAAATTTGGCCAAATTAGAGTTGGAGTAAAGGGGGCATTGTAGTGGAGGCGATGTTGCTAGAATGGGAGAAAAAACATCGAAAAAATGAGGAGAGAGGAGGGAAAACAAGAGGACAATGAAATGGGAAGAGTGGAAGGAAGGAAAAGAGGAAGAAAATAAACTCCATTCCTCTTCTCCATAACAACCACAATAGGTGGCGGGGAGCCTAACAGAGAAAGAGGAAGACTTAAAGCCTGTTTGAGATTACATTTGATGGGCTTAAAAGTGCTTTTAACACTAAAAAAGTATAATTTGAAGAAAAAATTACTCGTTTGGTAAAAAAATTAAAAAGTGCTTTTAGAGGTCCAAAAAGCCTAAAAATAGTTGAAACACTTTTGTCAAAAGATTAAAAATGAAGCTTTTGCCAAAAAGCTATTTTTGACTTAAAAACTTTATTTCTCAAACACAATCTCAAATAGGCTCTCAGAGAGAGTGAAGAGCTTCTCTCTCGTAAAAAGAGAGAGCATAAAGAGTTTATTATATTGAATAATGTACATAATACTTCATTATTTAAACATGGTACAATCACATGTTTAAAACATCTGTAAAAATTAATATGATTGTACCTTTTAATTTTAAATAACACATGTAAAAATTAATATGGGCTATAAAAACATAGGCTCGTTAGTTAAAACAAATAATTAGTTTGAGGTAAACTCCTCTACAATACAACACTTAAACTAGGAGCATGACATAATGCTCTCTTTTTTTTTTCTTTTTTTTTTGACATGCTCACACAAAAGAATGGGAGAAGGGGATTCAAACTAGTAATTTCTACTTCATTAGGTGTAGTTCATAAATGATTGAGCTATCCCTTGGAAGTTGGGACACATGATGCTTATAAAGCCCTATAGAATATGGAGTATTAGGGCAAAAATAACAAAAAGAAGCGTTTTACATGGCAAGAAGTGATTGGGTGCAGAAAGCTACTTGTGTTCTTGACCTGAGGAGATCCGGACCCCTAAAACCCTGATGACTTTTTACTACTTAAGAAAAAACAAAACAAAACAAAAAAAACAAAACAAAGACGTCTTTTTATTAGTTTCATTTAAGCTCAAGGACGCAGAGACGATGGAGATGGAGGCCACGGACATGGATGTCGAAGAACAACCTCGTTCCAGTCTCAATCCACACTCTTGTAAGCGGTTCGGTCTTAAAAACTCAATTCAAACCAACTTCGGCGACGACTACGTTTTCCAAATCGTCCCCAAGTAAAGTTCTTTTTGTGTTTTTTTCCCCCCTACTATAATTTTCCTTTGTTGCTGT
Source organism: Carpinus fangiana (assembly GCA_006937295.1). Taxonomy (NCBI): domain Eukaryota; kingdom Viridiplantae; phylum Streptophyta; class Magnoliopsida; order Fagales; family Betulaceae; genus Carpinus; species Carpinus fangiana. The sequence continues at coordinate 27,576,701 of CM017322.1, forward strand.
TCTTTTTGCCCGAGAAAATTTGGGAAAAGAGGAAAAAAAAAAAATTGGATTTTGAGCCTTATAAACCGCCTATAAGTTGAGATAATCAAAGTTTTCAACTGGGTTCGTGGGTTCTCGCTATGCGTCTTAACTTTTGTGCTTTTCCTACACTTTCTCGGGAACCGAACGGTTAATTATTAAATGGGTTTCAGTAATTTTCGATTTAGAGGGGTAAATTTGTTGTCTGGGTTTTGGATGGAAGGGAGGATTGGACGGCAATGGCGGTGTCGTTGTCAACAAATGCAGTGAAGCTGTACTCACCGGTGACTGGTCAGTACTATGGAGAGTGTAGGGGTCATTCTGCAACCATAAATCATATCTCATGCTCAGGCGCGTCAGCTCCACATGTATTGCACTCTTGCTCTTCTGATGGAACCATTAGAGCTTGGGACACGAGGTCATTCCAGCAGGTAGCTCCTTGGTCTCTCTCTGCATATACATAATATGCATCATTATGGTTATGTGCTTTTTAAATTTTTGTTAAGAGTGAGGGATTCTGGTTTTTTTTTTTTTTCTTTTGTTGATTATTGATACTGCAGGTTTCATGTATAAGTGCTGGCGATTCGCAAGAGGTCTTTAGCTTCTCGTTTGGAGGATCAACAGATAATCTTCTTGCTGCAGGATGTAAATCTCAGGTTTGATGTCTGTATATGAAATTAATCATATAGAGCGTTACGAATGTTAGCTTTTCGGATGAGATAATTATTTGCTAGTTCTGGTGATGTTTCCTCGATAATGTGTTTGAAGTTCTTCATTACTTTGTATATTACAATTTACAAAGTAATGGTTATATTTTCTTGCATGATGACTAATAAACTCAGATAATCTTCTGGGATTGGAGGAACAAAAAGCAAGTTGCTTGTTTGGAGGACTCCCATGTGGATGATGTTACGCAGGTTTGTTCAGATGCCTATGCCTGTGAAATATGTATATATATCTTGGTCAAATGATGCGTGCTTATTTACTAGTTTATGAGTAGGCAGATATCACTTAGTTTTTAATTTCTCCTTTTCAAGTACTTGAAGTGTGGTTAGAATGCAAAAACTGTAAGTGTAGTCAGGAGTATCAGTTGATTCTGGTCGGGGCTTGCATTGGTAAAGCTTGAGGTTGATTTTCTGGAAGGCTATGACACTCTATATTGGGCAAGCTTGCAATATATTTAGTGTGTGATACTTCTTAGATGAATTGTAGTTGTCAACCTGTTTTGTCTCTGACTTCTTGAAGAGTTTCATAAAAAAATTGTTTGTCTGGAGTGCATTTGTGGTCTGTTGATATGATACATTGATGATGAAATTTTATTAGTTGATTTATATAGCTCTTGTTTGGAACACATGTTTTTTCTGGGTTTTCTAAAGCTTCGTGATTGTTGATAGGTTCACTTTGTCCCTGACCATCGAAGCAAGCTTGTTTCTGCATCTGTAGATGGATTGATATGTATATTTGATACTGATGGAGAAATCAATGACGATGATCATCTGGAATCAGTAAGCACAAGCCTGTAATTCTCAGTTTTATTTGTTTCACTGTTTTGGTCAAATGAGTTGACGGATAATATATATATGAACTGGTAAGTTGTTTCTATAGCTATGGGGAGGGGTGTTGATCAGAGCAAATGATTGGCTGTTTGAGAAACAATTGCTGAAAATGCAAGTGGGCTTTGGGTAGTTAGGAAATTTAGCGGCAGTGCTTTAGCATGTAATTTATGTGGTAATTTATTGTTTTCAGAATACACCTGAGGTTATCATCATATTTGATAACTCCTTGAAAAGAGATCTTGTATAGCCCATCCCATTTCAAATAAGGGACGTATTTTATTGTAAAACCAGTATAATTTTGTTCAATGTAGGTCTTCTTTGTATTTATTTGTTATGTAGTCATTCTCATAGAAATGTGTGTTTTTAAGTCCTTTTGGTTAAAAAGTGTTTCTGGATCATTTCTTTATATTTCAATATTCTAATTCACAATTTTACATTTTTTATGGTTAAACTTCCTAGCGACCATTGACATAGTAAATTCTTGTAGAATTTTACTTGTTAGAAGGTTCTACCAGCAAGACAATGCATCATTAGGAGAGTTTAAATCAGAGCCATCTCTTTTACTTAGGACCCATCTCAGTGGTATTATACTATTAATATATGCATGTCACTGCATAAGGGACATAGGTTACCTTGTTGATGGAAATTATCTTGATTGTGCGTAGTCAATACTTGTTTACTCATTAGCATACTGATTACTCCTCATAGAAGAGTCCTTTTTGTGTGTAGTTTAGGGAAAAAAGGGGCAAATGTTCTTTTTTCAACTGCAAGATGTCTAACATAAATTACTTTAAAAGATAAGGCATCCCACAAAAACTTACTATTTGATACACTTAATGACATATTGTGACACATTTAGGCTACGTTTGGTACACGGAATGACTATTTCTATTAAGGAAAATGAATAGCTTTTATTGAGATAATAGAATGGAATAGCCTTGGAATAGTCATTCTCATGGCACAAGGGAATGACTGTTCCTTAAATTGAGGAATAGTTATTCCTCAATTTAATTAATAGTTATTCGATTGGAGTAGTTATTCCAAGTGTTAGAGTCCTTATCCTATACTCTAGCATCAAGGCTATTGTATTTCACATTTTTCCATTCCTAATAAAAGCTATTCATTTTTCTTAATGGAATAGCCATTCCGCGTACTAAACATTCCAATGCTTATTTTCTCATTTGAATGGTGTCTTATTTGACAAGTTCTTATTTTCTTGGAGCTATTAAATAGTTTTTCCTCCATGAATATCTGATATTGACAGTTACAATAATGTAGGTAATTAATGTGGGAACTTCAATTGGGAAAGTGGGATTTCTTGGAGAGAGTTATCAAAAGCTTTGGTGTTTGACTCATGTTGAGACCTTAAGGTATTAATCTTTTCCCATTAACTGGTATTTAGTACGTTACTGGAAATATATCCTTAGGTAAATTCGACTCCTTGAGCTTCCTGTGGGAATCATGAAGCATATTGGGGTGTTTTATGACAAACTTTTACAAGATTATGTGCAGGGGACTTGGCAATCTCTCTCCCTCTCTCTCTCTCTCTACACACACACTAACAAGACACGTTCTTTTTTTACATTATGCCATGAATCAGATTTCTTGTCTCACCTCTCCAGTATGTCTCATGTTAAATATTTGATTTGTACTTGATACTCATTTTTTTACTCTGATTGGCTGTCACAATATATGTAAAATTCTGATAACTTGCTTGATTTGTTTCCCCTCATAGTGTTTGGGACTTGGAAGGTGCAAAAAATGAAGCAAGCTTCCAAGATGCTCGATCATTAGCTTCTGCTAGTTGGACATTAGATCAGGTAAGTCTTTCATGTTGGTAGAAAGCGCTCCTCTTAATCAATTAGGAGAAGCACCGTAGTTCATGGGTACATAAGTGCATAATTATTTTTTTTCTTCTTTTTGGTATTTCTTTCTTTTAAAATAAATGAGATGCATCACACACCATATTTACAAACCCTAAGCTAAATCCAACATGCAATTCCGGGACTTTCATTAGATGATAAGCTCAAAGCAGTGAGTTCTGGACATTTGTTTCATAATCGGAACTTATAGTTAGAGGATGCAAACAAATTAGCTTCCAGATTGTGGTGCACTGAGGCACCTCATGCCCTTATTTTTGTTGCAGATAGATTATCTTGTTGATTGTCACTACTCGGAAGAAGCCAAGCGACTATGGGTGATTGGTGGCACTAATGCCGGCACTATAGGCTACTTTCCGGTAAACTATAATGGAGTGGCAGCAATAGGATCTCCAGAAGCAGTTCTTGAGGGTGGGCACGCAGGTGTTGTCAGAAGTGTGTTGCCCATGTCGAGTATGCAGCGGGGTGGCATTTTTGGATGGACAGGGGGTGAAGATGGCCGCTTGTGTTGCTGGTTGTCTGATGATTCTCCTCAAATAAATAGATCATGGATTTCAAGCGAATTGATTATCAAGTCACCAACGACTCGCAAGAAAAGTAGGCATCATCCCTATTAGCAACCCATTTTTCAGCTGACTTGGTATCCTAATGTATCTTTCTTTTTTAATTAGATTCTCTTCGTTGATTTTTTGTTTTTGTTTTTTTGGGGGGTTTGGTGGGGGGAAGAAGAAAGAACGATTTTGTTTTCTGTACTGGGTCTGGGTGTGTCGAATTGTTGTACCATTAGTATAATCTTTATCTACCAATTAGAGTACAGAGCACGGGAAAACAAATTTACCCCAAAACTGGGTTGGAGAGCTGCTAGGCTTGGTTGTAATTTGTAATTTACAAATTCCGCAAACTTGTTCTTCAGTCAAGTTAAGAAATTACAATTTTTTTTTTTTTTTTTAAAGTACCTTATATTCGGTTCTTTATTTTAACAATTATGTAACTATTTTTTCCTTAAAATTTTGAGAATTTTAGAGATAGATAATTTCCATTTTTCTGGATACAAGGATATTACGATGCAAAAAAAGAAGATGGAAGCATACTATAATTGATAAATATAAAAGAGGTCTAAGACTTGCGCACTTCGCGAAATCTGCAAACCTATCACATTGCCAGGGTTTTCACATTTTCAATTGAAGAATACTACAACCCTGTAATTGAGACAGATTGAGAAGGCAGTCTATATGAACTGGTACTTGCAAACCAATCTCATCATCCGCCATTCAGCATTCAGAAATTAAAGGGTATTCACAATACTATGTTCTCATTGATTTCCATATTCCTACCATATATTTTGTAATCAAATCTAGCGTTCTCATTGAATTTAAATAAGGAAAACACATGAAGAATAAAAAAACCACCAAGACATTGAGCCCCCCCCCCCTTTTTTTTTTTGGGGTTAAGTTTGAATCGTTGAGCTAAACAGAAAAATCAAAGTACACGCTTCACACTAAGTTCTGCGATACTCTACAATAGCTACATAAAATTAAGCATTCCAAGTGAATAAACTCTTGAGGACGGGAAAACATTGGAGCAACTAACCATCCGGACGTTACCCAAAAAATATTAACCACCCAGACAGCACATTCGAAGTTGGACACCAATGCCTTCATGCTGTTTATTAGAAGTTGTTCTAAATGGTAATATAGATCAGCCACGGCCACGCCCTACACCTGTCAAGAAAAATTATTTACATTTGATTGGTAAGTCAAGTCTTATGAGCTCATTGGCGAACATCCAGCTGAATATACATCAAATGAAAAAATAAAAAAATAAAACTCGGTATATAGATTTTAAACCTTAGCATTGCTGGCTCTAACCAGAGGTTTTGATGGTACAGAATGTGTACAGTGGATAACTAAGTTTCTATTGCTTTGATATAAAGTTATTGTCTATCGGCAGCTTGTAATAAGTGACTTTTGTTTTTGTGTGCGGCTTGTAATAGGTGACTACAGAAGCATATAATTTACCGTTGTTCTTTCTGTACTTAATAGGACAGAATCCATCATTTCTATGCCACAAATAAGAAATAACCAAGAAATGTATATTGATTTAGATAAGTTCACCTCTGTTTCCGCCAGTCTTTCCACCAGATCCACCTCTGCCTCGGCCTCCACCTGGACCCTTAGCACTTCCATCATCCAAACCACGCCCAATTCCTTTTGCTTGGCGTCCTCCAGGACCATCCTCCCTACCTCGTCCTCTTCCGCGCCCTACCCCAGGTGGCCTCCTATCTGGAAAATGCAATTAATCAAATAAGAAGCTAAATTTAAGTAATTTCCAATTTTCTAAATGTACAAAGCTTTATCTTGCCCTATTGCAGGGCGAAAAGCCCAAAAGAAAACTCAGAGCAGGACCATGCTCAGGTAAAACTAAATTATTTTAGTCCAAATATGATATTTACAGTAATTTTCACTGCTCTAGACAAAAAAAACAATCCTTATAACTGTGAAATTTATGTTGACCAAAGTGATGCATCTAGTTACAGGTCACAACCCAATTTCTACAAACTCAGGTGTGCAAGACGCTTCTTTCAGAATATACATCTATCTAAACTTTCTCCTCATGTGGAGAAGTGAGAATATGAATAAATTCCCTAGTCTTATCAGACGAAAGCGCATACCTGAGCGGCTCTTGGTTTCTTCCTGAACCTTATCTATCACCTGAAAATACAAAGGAAGCAATACTAGATTGATGAAATTGACCACTAAAACAACCAAAAGAAAGAGGAACAAATGGACCAATGCAAATGATTACAGAACCATGGCATCCAAATTTTAAATACATCAGCCAACTGTCAACATCATTCAATTTCACAGCAATGCTAGATCCTGGAGTCATAAAGCCAAAACCAATGTGTTTCAATTGTATACGCCACGAAGATATAAAAATAAAGGTGGCAACCAGGTAGGTTGAATCCCAAAAAAAAAAAAGAATTGACTACACATCCAAATTAGAAAGGCACGAATCTTCACTGTTCAGTCAATAGAAGAACTTATCAAATGCAATTAGCTCGAAAGAAAAGAAACCTCTTTTGACCACTATAAAGCAATGATAGCACCTTCCACAAAGCACAATGCAAACTCTAGTCATGCCTTACTTAATGCTACTTGACAACATGAATAAGTAAAAACACAAATAGCATAGATGTTAAATAAAATTAAGAATCTCACAATGATGCACTAATCTATGAAAAGAGAGACACTCAAAATACAAAGATGAGCACATTGCTTCTATATTTGCAGATAATTAACAACACTATTTAACATACCTCATCAGGAACTCGAAGGTACTTGATTGTATTCCCACGGATGTAGCATTCAGGCATTCGCCAAAATCTATCACCATCCTGCATCATGATTCCGATAACATTTGGTTATAATCTTAATAAGAAAGCAACATTCCCATTATCAAGCAAAACATGCTTTGAAGAACAAAAGCTAGTTCGTCTGTAAGCAAAATATTACTTTAGAGGTACAGATAACTTCACGGAGATGAATGTTCATCCAAGTATCACAGTTGACCAAATGCCCGTTGTAGGTCTCCCCATTTTTCAGTTCCACCAACTGTTACAATGCATAACAAATTCAAATTACGAATCCCTAAGCATAACACAATAATGTATAGGAAGCGTAATAACCTAGGTCTCTTTTCAATGCATAAAATTTTTGATACGGAAATGAAAGCTCTTACCATTGGGTGCCCCTGGGCACTCTTAAGTAGAGAAAGTGGAAGCTGCAACAGCCAAAGAAAAAAAGTGAGTAGCATATATATATTTTTTTTTCAAAAATTAAGGAAATAATATATTTAGGAACAAAATTAATTAGGGTTTTGGTCCTAATTCTCGGTTTTCCTTCGATTTCTCGGCAACCAAACAGAAGGTTTTATATATATATATATATCGTAGAGTAACGTACCATCTTTTAGGGCACAGAAAGCAGAACAAACAAAACCTGCAACAAATTTCAAACTTGAATTAGATCGAGTAATCTATAATAACCAATAGAGTTTAAAACCCTAACCCTAAAAAAGAAAAAAGAAAAAAAGAGCAAGCGACTAAGCTGTGCTCTTACACGCAGAGAGATTGCGTGTTCCGCAAAGAATGAGGTGAAATATTAAGAGTAATCGAGGTTTGAAACCCTAAACTAGGAGAAACGGAGCTTACCGTTTTAAGAGGCTTCGATCGCTGCTTCTTGAAGAGAAAATTAGTTCCGAGGGATCGTTGAAGCTTTGCTGGCTGTTATTTTTGCTGTGACTGGCTATGTAGAGCACTAGTTAAGTCTTAAGTTTCAGACAAATTTCCTAACTATATATCCGACTTAAATAAATAATAAAAATAAAATTATTATAATTATCATTTTACAAACAAAGTTTTCCTACAACTCCCTCTCTTCTTCTTTTAACAGGATATTTTCTCCCCTTTTTTAAAAAATTGAATTGGATTTTTTTTTTCGTCTATTAAATTGATAAATTGATATATATGTTTTTAATTCAATTTTTTTTTTAGTCAATTAAATTGATAAATTGATATATATGTTTTTAAAATACGTAATTTTTATATGCATTTTTAATAGAGCACGTGACTAAAATTGTATTTGAGAATTTTTTATAAACCTCTTTAAGGTGGGCCCTTCAGATCCACCTATGCAGGGTAAACCCCGATTATAACACCGTACCTTTAGAAGTTTTTCTATATGGAACTGGTTAAATTCCTGACTTTTCATTAAGGAGTGTGACCCCAATGAATTTTTTGCACCTATGAAATGTTAGAACCTTAAACTTTGAACAGAGCAAATCCCAAGACCAAAGCCTCCACCACATGGGCCAATTTGATAAATTGGTTAGAATATTTTCCTCGGCCCCCAATCTAACTTAGAGGAAAATTTTGTTCTATTATTATTAACGTTCCCAAATTTTTAACATATTTAAGAAAAAAAATAAAATATTATCAAGAATGAATTCTATTGATATTAAAATGAATTTCCTTTTAGCTTGGAGATGAGTAATAAATGCATCTTTTATCATAATAAACATTTTTTTATAAACAAGGAGAAAATACACTTTATCCATCTGAATTAACCACACATTTACACTTTAACCTTCAATGTTTAAAACGTGACACTTGACCTCCCCCCAAACTTTCAAATTGTTGCAATTCAACCATTCTGACTTTTTTTTTTTTCCAAAATGTTCCTATAAATTTTTTATTTATTTATTTATTTTTAAAATTAAGGGGTAGCTGGTCTGGGGTGACTAACCCCCAGGCCCAACTGGGGTAGCCGGCCACCACTTAATTTTATTATTTTCTTTAAATTTAGTGTTTTATTTTTTATTTTTTATTAACTCAGGCATGAGGCATTTTGGGGGAAAAAAAAGTCAGAATTGTCGAATTGCAACAATTTGAAAGTTTAGGAAGGTAAAATATCAATTTTTAAATATTTGGGTTAAAAATACAAATGGATGAATAGTTGGACAAAAAGTGTTTTCCCTTATAAATAAATAAAGTGACCTATTTGATATAGTTCTTAAGTAACGTCATTTTTTTTTTCTTAAAAAAAATAAAAATAACAACTGATCAGTACTCACTAGTCAATAGGGATTGAGTTGTAATTTTCATTGTTGTTCTTCTTCACTTTAGAGCTATAATTGTAATTGTTATTGTTTTCAACTTGTCTTTGATAGGCGTCATCCTTACGTTTACTCAAAATTGATATAACTTTTAAAATTATTATAAAATTTATGATTAGATATTATTAAATTATGAAATAATAATAATTTTAAAAGGCACATCAATTTTGAGTAAACACAAAGGTAACATATATCATTATTCATTCATTTTACACCATCGACAATCATTTATGATTGATTTAGAAACAAAATCATGGAAAATGTTCCTTTTGAAAATGCATTGGAAAAAAATTATGGTTTAAAAACGTTAAAAAAATAAAAAAGCCTCACAATTTTAAAAGCCAAATTATAATTTTTCCTAACACTAATTGTGTATTTGATAATAAAATTTTCATTATCTGCATTTTGAAATGACTATTTCTTCAAACCACAAGTTTTGAAACCGTTAAACCGAACATACCCTAAAATTGAAGATCATCATTTCTTATTCAAGTCCAATACCAATAAAGAACAAAAAAAAAAAAAAAAAAAAAAATCTTTTAGTTAGAATTAAAATGAATAAGAGGATGAGCAGGAACAAGAATATAAACCTTGTGCAGGAACTCAGCCCGTCTTTAACCTATCCCACAAATAGCCATTCTCTTTCCACTCTAAATCAGTCGATATCCAACCCCTTATGCCTACCAGCTCCTAAGAGCTGTTGTCTATTACTTCTTCATCCCAGAAAACTTTCAAACGCCCACAAATAAGCCCCAAGTGTTAGTTTAGATGATACAGGGGTTTGAAATTTGTCTTCCAGAGTAAACTAATTGATAATTAATAGAGAATCCAGAAATCCAGTCCCCAATACTATATACATGGAGTTCCTGAACATAGGTGAATGCGGAATCTTACACGGATTTATAAAGTTACAGATAATACGATTGATAAATCCCCGGCAGGTGTATATTCAAGGAAAGATCCATCAAGAGTTCACATCATTTTCTTCTGATTTTTTGTAAATGGTTGTCAAGTCAACCAAATGACGCATGGTTGGCCTGCCATGTGGGCAATTCCAAGGAGAATTCAGGTCTGCCAAATGCTCGAGTATCTGAAACCAGCAAGTTTACCAGAAATGTGACTCCTTTATTTCTATCTCTAATGTTTATAATGATGATGAGATATCCATAAAAATTGACAAGACAGAGACTATAGAAGCACAGGAAATTAGGAAGGTTCAAAGTGACAAAATGCATGATACTCCTAGCGGCAAAAATTCAGCTGTAAAAGATCATGCTTGACACAGATGAGAGTAATCTAGAATTATTACCTTCTGCATCTCATTTCTTCCTAGCGCATCTCCAATCATAACAGACGACCTGCATGCTCGTGATGCCAGCATTGCACGAACTCTGGTTGGGCATACAGAGTCAGAAGTGTCTGTTTTGTAACTACCGATTATTGAGCATTCCCCTTGACTATCGGCAAGAGTAGAAATCAGATCCTTGACATCTGGTCAAAGAAATACTGATAATGAATGTCAAAATTTTCATATCAAGACCTTGTAACAAATTGCCTAAATGGTCATGAAATTCAAAATCAGTCGCCTTTACAGTAGAAAATCATGGAAAATTTGAAAGCAACAACGACCTTCAACTCCAAAAGTAATGTTTTTACTGAACGGGACAGCTTTTAATCTAAAATGTTGCCCAGGTGGAGCACATGGATCCTCTTCCAAAGTAAAACCGTTTTTCCTGAAATTGGAAATTACCAGAATCCACATTACCGTCAGAATATATATATTTTTGGATAAGTAATGTTTATTAAAGAGCGCAGAGGGGCGCATCCCTAGTATACAGGAAGTATACAAAAGAACGCCTAAGAGGGGATAGAGAAGAGAAAAAGAAAATCAGAGAAGGTAATCACAGTGGGGGCCAACCAAGCAGCCGCCCACTTGAAAAGAGTATTAAAAAAGGAATGTAAAAGATCAAATCCTGCTGTTTTTTTTTTATATATATATAAAAAAAACAAGTACCAGCAAAGCACAAATCCTGCTGTTATGTAGTTTTAGAAATTAGTATACATTTGAACAAAAGCGCATAAATGGATGAGATCAACACCAGACTCTACTTGAAAACAAGACTAAACATGAAAGAATCCTCATTATTCACTAGCAGAATCTCTAATGTAAGTCATTGTAATCATAATATCATGCACTAAGTTCATATCAAAGCTCCCTTTAATCAGGTGCAAGTGTTTAGCACATCTATGCCTGCACAGGCTTTGCTTATCTCTGAAATAACTAATGCATCTAAAATTTGTGTTATGCGTATGCGAGGTATATTCAGTAGAAGGATATTTTTCAAAAGAAAATAAATAGGGGAAATTAGCTTTTCCCCCCATGAACTACCACTCTCTCTCCATTTGCCCCCATGAACCACCAATTTTACATTACACCCCCCATAAATTACCATTTCGTTACCAACGACCCCCTACCGTTAGTCAAGGACGTTAAACATGACGGTCAACGTGAATAGTACTGTGAACAGTGTCGTTAACTGATGAAATAGTGTCGTGAACAGTACAGTTAATCGTTCAATTTAACGTCTTTGACTGACGGTAGGGGGTCTTTGGTAACGAAATGGTAGTTCATGAAGGGTGTAATGTAAAATTGGTAGTTCATGGGGGCAAATGGAGAGAGAGTGGTAGTTCATGAGGGGAAAAGCTAATTTCCCCAAATAAATTTAAGAATGCTAAGAGAAAGGGTTGACAATGAGCTTTACAGTTGATGTCAACGGAAGAAACTTGAAGTAAACAAATATTTAAGAAAAACAAAAAAGCAAAATAGAGCCTAAAAAACCTATAGCAATTCAACTAGAGATTGAATCTGATTGAACTCGAGGTCCTACACTGAGTTGTTTAAAAGATTTCAGCCCTAATTTTTACAGTCACTCCATCATCAGCAATGACTCTTCCTGAGGCAACTCATTCGGACCCCAACAAGAGCTAAGGTATGTTCTAAACTTCTAATTATGATATGTACTCACAGTCAGCATGTTTGGTAACCATAATTGTCATGTGGTTTTGGCACCCACATTTTTCAAACAAAGTTACAATTTCCGGTCACCAACTAACGATTGCCTGTAAGGCCTTTTCTCCTGAAGCAAGTAGACCTCTACTTTTTTTTTTGGGGGTGGGGGGGCGTGGGATATAAGCAAAACAAGTTATTCACTTTTGGTTTCAGCTGTACGATGAAAATATGAATAAGCAAATAAAACAGAATCAGATGATGTTGTACCTAATTATGTCCATATGCATTGAAGCAACCACTTCTTCTTCAGGAGATAACTCCAACCTGAGTGGCCTGTGCATATAATTTTGGAAGCAAATGTTCAGAATTCAATTTCTAAAAGATGCGGACATATGCAAAGCAATAATAACAAAATGCATGGAAGACAAACAACCACAATCTCTTGTGCATAATTTAAGTAATACACTTCACTCAAAAGTTAAAATCTACCTCAGCACAAGGATTCTTCACAGCAATGACTTGGAGAATACTACAACCATAACCCGTCCCTGTTCCACATGACAGACAAGCTAAATGCAAATATGAACGGCAGATATTTTTGATATCCTGTGTTAACAAGTTGAGGAAAGGGACAGGTGGAAAAGTTTACAGTAGCTGCACAGAAGGGTTTGACATACTAGTCGAAGTACAGTTCTTCTCTACTCATACATCTGAGTTTTGCAACTTCTGTAGCAGAAGAGATTGTTATCCTGTGTTAACAAGTTGAGGAAAAGGGACAGGTGGAAAGGTCTACATTAGCTGCGCGGAAGGGTTTGACATACTGGTCGAAGTACGGTTCTGCTCTCTAAAGATGCTACATCCAGGGGAAATGAGTTATAAGATGGTTGGAATTATCAAATTGAGGATAACTTCGATCTTGTACATCCAATCCTCCAGCTAACAAAGTAAAGATCTGGTTTGATTGGTTAGTTTTTCCTGTAAAATTATCCTAATCTTCCACAACCATGTTCATCCTCCATAGCAATTACTTACAACAGCCCCCAGAAATCTAGACATATAAAAGCAATATGTGTTCTTGTATGTGCACAAGCAGGCAAAAAAATTTAAAAAAAAAACGATGATAATTATCTTCAAAAATCAAACTAAGACAAACAACATAAATTCTGACTTTAGCATCAATCATCATATATCAAACAATGAACCTTTAACTTAAAACTTAAAAGTAGGTCCCATGATTAGAAAAATTTATGCATTTAGCTTTGACATTTTCCTTTTTCCTTCCTCACAATAACAAATTACATGTGCAATAACAAATTCTAAACCCAGAAAGGAAGAAGTTTATTACACAAACACAATGCAACCTCTAAAGAAAAGAGTCCCAACGAATGAAGATAAAGCATTTTCTTTTACTACTGTTAGAAAATACAAGGTCATAAACTAGATTCCAAATGTCACGCAAAAATTTATATCTTGGCGGAGAAAAAAGAAGTTTTCAATATGGTTTTAGTAACACATGTAAATACTTGTCAACCAATATTTGTTATCAATGTTTAATAATTTAGTGAACTACCTCACAAGGAGTACAAGCATGTTTAATTGAGGAAAATATATAACAATATCTCACCGGAGCAAAGGCTGTTGGTTCAAGATGGTTGATTGACAAAGACGCTCAAAATTGTATTTCTCATCAGCAGCATGCTGAAAATAGAGAAGAAAAAAATTATAAGAAAAAGATTCTAATGAAAATGTAAGTAACTGCAAAACATAAATTTATTTAGAGAAGCATTTACAAGAATGTAAGGTTCAATTCAGAGGGTAAAAAGCTTTTCGATATTGAAAAAAAAGAAGAAGCAAGAATGAATGGAATATTACCTGATCCACGATAAATAGATCTTGATCTAACTTCCCAATGATAAAACCCAGGTTGAATTGCCCAATTACCTATAAATAGAAGCAACAGTCTATTAGCACTAATTAATATAACCAGAATGTACATATGATTTGGGACTTAAAGTGAGGTAGGGATGGGTAAAGAAAAGGTCCATCCATGTATAGCAGAGTTTTCTCCACAAACGCCACTAAATTGATTAGGGGACAAAAATTGATATTTGAAAAAAATTTAAGAATAATTCAAAGCACAGACTAGGTGGGATGTTAATGGAAAAGAAGCCTAACACAAACCTAATTGGTTTTATATCAGGTGGGTCGAAACTCTGTCCATGGAAAGGATCAAATGCCCAGAAAGAATTTTCAAGATGGCATAGCAAGCCTTTCACATCAAAATGAAAAAAAAAAAAAGGGCAAAAAGGATCAGTCAACCAGTCAAGCAAACTGGACAGGTAATTTTCCTTTTTTATTTACCTTTAGCATACTCAAGCTAATTAGTAATTAATCAATCTGTGAAAATATATAAACAAGGAATACTTCCTATAACAACCTTCATTCTACCGAAGTCCATCTTTCTGAAAAGTCTTTCCAACTCAGTAGTAGCTGCAGCTAAAGCCTTTGCCTTGCGCTCCTCATTATCAAGTTGAGAAAGCTCCAAAGTTGCAGCGGCATAGCACCTAGCAGTGATCATACCAAGCACTCCAGTTAAATACAGACCACAATCATAACTTCTCCTTTAAAAGGAAGCAACACTTTAAAGACCTTTTCATCTTCACATTTCCATGTTTATAACCGGTAAATTGCAATCTGGACAGCCTCTGCTGCCTTTTTGTCTTCAAATCTTGAAAACTAAATTGCAAGGTGGAACATCTCTGTAGACCAGAAGAAGGCCTTGGAGCATCTAGTATGGGACCAGAAGAATGCAAAGAAGCAGAAACTGAAAGATATTCTGGTGTATTTTTGTGATCCTTGCTAGATGAAGCAACTGAAGCTGTAGTAAAAGAAGGCACCACTTTCTCTTGATCCTCTGGTTCCTGAAATGAACTAGTTACTTACAAACAGAGAGGGGAAAAAAAACACACTTAAAATTCAACAGAGAGTAATTACAACTAGGATTACCTATAGGTAATATCTACCACATACCTGGCGTTTCAAGGACAAATATAAACAAATATTATCAAAAAGCTTTGAAAGATAATTGTTTCTCATGCCTAATGCATAATGCAGAATCAAGTAAAAGCGTGTTAATAGTTGTTCATGTCACCTGATGAACTTATGATGGAGCCACTAAATTTGCAACATGGATTTATGAAAAAGTCAAGAAGTAAAGAAATCAAGGACTGAGGAAGAAGTCTGTTTTTTTTTTTTAAAAAAAAAATCAGCTTGCTGTCTTTTCCATTCAACAGCGACAGAGAAGAATGAAAGATGTGAGCTTGTACTCAATACTTGTGAGGGAAACCTTTAGTATGGCATTGTTCTTTAACTAGTAAAGAGTAATTGGTAATCATGACATTCATGTTTTAGTGGTTACACAATTAATGACCAAAAAAAAAAAAGACCTCTTCAATCTTGTTACATTTTATTTGGTTGACAAAAGAATACCAAACAAAAATTTTCAAGCTTCTTGGTTGAAACATATGTTTTGTGCTGGTTGTCCATATAGCAACATTACAAGCCAAGCATAATATTTTTTTTGATGAATACAAGCCAAGAATATTATGGAACTGCTTGAGTCTCATCATTGAAGGGTTCGCTGGTTAAGACCAGCTTCAGCTTTTAAGATATTCATATATCATTCCTTCTTTTTGTTCTTACATCTTTGCTTATCATTTCTTAAAAGGATAAATTCTAATAATTACAGATAATGCTTTTAATTATTTACACACATTTGCAAAACAACTTAAAATTGTCAACATATTGCACAAAGCCCATTATTCCACAACTTATAGCAAGAAATCAATAAACTTATATTAAAGTAGATTTATAAATTGAAATAAAGAACATTTTTATTCTTATACCAGTTACACTGAAAGGAAACAAGATCGAAAAAAAATATGAAGAAAAGAAGCAAGCGACACACACCTTTCTGGGGAGTTCTCCATCATTAGGACTGCCTCCAGAAGAAAGTGGATTTCCAATTTCATTGACGATCCTGTCTGCTCTAAGATACCTTGAAGGTTCATTCTCATTCATTATATCAGAATTATCAACCTGGTCATTGCTTGTTGGGTATCTTGAAACTGCATCATGCCTTTCAGAATCACTATTCTTCAAATGACAAGAAAGAGTTCGATTTCTAAGGATTGGCATTTCAGATAGCATTGTACTAATATTTTCATGCTTTCTTTTATTAACAGTTACAAATTTGTTAAGTGAGGATTGAACACAGCTTGAACGACTTCGTGAATCTGTATTTGCAGCAATTCCATTGTCAACTGCTCGTGAAGGGGAGGAAGCAATTTGATCGATTGTATCATTATCGAGGCGACCAGTCAATTGCCTGCTGTTATCAGCCTTCTTAGTGCCATGTACTCTGAGAGCGAAATTTTTCTCCATTAATTTGTCATTAGTATTTTTGATTGATCCTTCTAGATCATGCAATTGCTGCTGTGCGTTTTCATCAGTTCTGAGAGGAGTTCCACCCTCCATAATGTGCTCCTCAATTACTTCTACATCACTGCCATCTGAAGATAATTGTTTTAACAACAAAGGAGATTTCTCATGAGGAGAACACAACTCAGAGCTACGTCCTTCCTCAGTACGCTCCTCAACTTTATTAACAGAGTAACAGGCATTACTTGGGGAATATATCTGTTGTAAAGCCTCCCTCAGGGCAACCAATATGGAGCTTTCATCAGAAAAAAATATTTTCCTTTTATTAGGAGTTACATTGACATCACATTCTCTTCTTGGGACAGTAAAGTTCATGATTGCAATTGGATATTGCCGGGAGTTTGCACCTTTATACAACTCATTCACCAGCTTGCTGACTTTAGGCATATCCACTGGTCGACCATTTACAAAAAAGAATTGTCTGTCTCCTAAGTTGCGTCCACTACCCTGTCCTGGCTTGGAAAGGAAGCCATCAACTTTACAATTGTCTGATATACATATATTCACAGGCTCCAAGCAGCTGAAGATGTTCATGCCAAATACTGTAATGATGTTATCTTTAAGAGAATCACTTCCTTGTGTTTTAACTACCACAGACTTTACATTTTTCCCTGTTGTGTTGGTGCAGACTAACCGGACTCCTTTTGCAATTAAGGCATATGCCTGAAAATTATAAAACGAATACAATGATGATCGTGAAAAACAATCATGAAGAATATGAGCTTTCCATATATATATATACATATCTAGGGTAAAAAAATTATAGATAAATTCAAATAACTGGTTGGTTTAATGAAATTTGGCATTAAGATTGCACTCAAAGCTCTATATAACATCTAAAAAAATAAAGTTATGTCACAGAAAAGAGAAACTCACATTCACTAATGAAATAAGCTTCCCATATTCCTTGCGAATATTGCGCCTGAATTCTTTGCTTCGCACTGGTAAATTGGAGAACAACTTCTTAACAGTAACTGTGGTACCAATTTGACGTGCTGTTTTCTTTTCATCTACCAGTAAACCGGAATGATCATAAGTCAAATGCGTCGCAACTGACTCATTCTTCGTCCTAGTCTCCACAGTCAAATCCCCTAAAGTGCAGAGTGAACTCAATGCCTCCCCCCTGAATCCAAATGTGGTCAATGACTGAAGATCAGGAAAATCAGATAATTTTGACGTGTGATGCTTGAGCGCAAGAACCTGCAACAATTTGAAAAGGACAACAATTATATGCTACACCATGCAATGAACTAATAACAGATTTTACAAACAACAATTAAAAACATTCTTGAAAAACTAAATAAGATCGAATTTGAGCACATCAATGAAGAGATGAATACTTTTTATACCAAATGATTTACCCAGAGTAAGCACAAAGTTTCACAATTACCATTCATAAAATTTCATGGAGGAACTTCTTTCCCAAATGAGAGACATAATAAACCCAATAATCCTAATTTCACAAAGGAACTTCTTCTCAAATAGGAGATATAATGAACCCAAAAGTCATGATTCCATAAATTTTTTTTTAATCAAATAAGAGATATAATCAACCCACCAAGTCACTAACAATTAAAGATGTACGTATATGAAGTTGGAGCAATGTAAGTTATTCCGGGCGTGAGCAAGCTAAATGGAACTTTACCATCGGATAGATATAACAAGTGTGAATATTTAATATAACATAAGTGTTCCCAAAAATGTTCTCTGAGAATCAGAATCAGAATCACAAAACTATTCCAAAAATGAATGGAAATTTGCATTGAGCTAACCTAACAGTCACTATGCTACCTACAAGACAAACCCAACTGCTCTTCTTTGATACCTTGAAGTTATTGGGCGAAATACCGGAGCCGTTGTCGATGACCCGGAACCACTCTTCGCCGTACTCTTTCAGAGCGATTTCGATGCTGGTGGCGCCGGCATCCAAGCTGTTCTCCACCAATTCTTTCACTGCGGACGTGAGGTCCAGAATCACTTGGCCGGCGCAGATTCTGTGGACCGCGCCTTTGTTTATAGGTTTGATCGCGTTTGGAGAATCGGCTGGGGTTTTTGCTGCTTCCATTGAAGCCCCTAATTGGACGAATTGAGCTGTTCAGTGTAGAAACCCCATCTAACAATAGTACGTTGCTCGATCGAGAGTGAGAGATACCCTAGTTGGCTACTATTAGATTTCGGATTTTGCCGCCAAAACAGTCGGGAAGCGAACCTGTACTTTGTGTGCTGGAGGTAACACATGATTACATTCATACACGATATATATATATATATATATACTTTAAAGTAATTGATATGAAAATTCATTTAAAATACATTATATAAGTCCATATGAAATAAGTGTAAAAGTAATATTATTTGTTTTCAAGGGGATGCTCGACTGGAGTCAACGTGGTGGCAGCAGGGGTGTGCATTGCACCCTTTCTGAGCACCATGCCCAAGCATGAGGAGGCATGCTTTGGACTAAGAGGAAGGGTTGGGTTTGTTTCAATCTAGCTGGTTTAATTGTTGCAAACGAAATTTGCCCATGCATTGTCTAAGTGCTTGGCCCTGTTAGTAGGCCTGTAAACGAGCTGAGCCGAGCTTTGGCAAACTCGGCTCGGCTCATTTAAGAAGAAAAATAATCGAGCCAAGCTCGAGCCGAGCTTGGAACCCTTGGCTCAAGCTCAGCTTGATTAGCATTTTGCCAAGCTCGAGCTCGGGCTCGGGATCATGAAAGTTCATTTTTCGAGCCGAGCCGAGCCGAGCCCTCGATTGGCTCGACTCAGCTCGAGCTCGAGTTAGAACCAAAATTTCGAATTCTTGAAACCAAGCTCAAGCTCGAGCTCGACTAAGCAGTTATATGAGCCTTAAACGAGCCGACTCGGCTCGTTTAAGGCTCGTTTAGAGCTCATTATAAAAAGAAAAGAAAAGATAATTTTTTTCCTAAAGATTGGATTTTTTTAAGGCTCGTTTAAGCCTTCATTTCCACCATTATTTTGTTCTAAAACAGTTAACATTCAAAATTGAATCAAGATAGATTCCAAGAGCCAATTATAAATTAGTTCAGATACAATAAATCAGGTAAAATTAAGGACAATTATAACATGGCCATGAATATGATTCATGGAATCATGGGAAAACCTAAAACTAAGTAACTAATTACTATTACATAAAGAGAGCCCCTTAGGTCCGGATGGTCTGTAAAATGTGGCTTTTACAGCACCCAATTAATAGATGCCACATCATACAAGTACACAAGCCCAAATAAACCCAAATGCATCGGATCATTCCAAAAATCAAACAGCCCTGCCTCCAGCCCCGATCGCCGTCGAGCGCCAAGATCGCCAAGCGCTAGACCGCCGGACTGCCGAGTTCACCGAGATCGTCCAGCCCCGATCGCCAGACCGCCGGGTTCACTGAGATCGCCTAGCCTCGATCGCCAGACCGTCGGATCTTTGGAGTCTCAGATCACCAAGCACCAAGATCACCGAACGCCAAACCGCCGGACCGCCAAGTTCGTCGAGATCGCCCAGCCCAGACCGCCGGACCTTTGGAGCCTCAGATCGCCAAGCGCCAAACCCGCACCTCCAAACCAAACCCAGATCACCGGAGACCCGATGCTGCAGGAAACCCAAGCCCCGCGACGTCGCCGGATCTCCAAACCTCCACAGCAGTGGGTCTGGAGAGACCCACGACGCCGTGGTTACAAGTCGCCTGAAACCGTCTTGACCCGCTTGAAAACCCGATCCTAATGGCTCAAAACCCGATTCTAATGCCTCAAAACCCGATTTTAAATTCAAAACTAAAACCTAGATGTGGAAAGTGAACCCTTTAGAAATTTTATCATCCTAAACGCCGGAAAAAATGGCTCCAGCGCCAGAGAATCGCCGGAGAAGATGACTCCACGGTGGGTCTGACCATGACCCGCCCACGGGTCTGGACTAACCCACCACCCAACTCTTTTGAGCTCAAAATATTGTGTGTGTGAGTGTATTATATTTTTGTGAAATTGTTTTGTATTTGCTTAGATGTCAGCTTGTGAGTGGTGTCTGTAAAAGGGGTGTTTTGCAGATTGACCTGATTCAAGGTTTTCTCTTACATAAATTATAAACACCTGAAATTACATGCTTATAGGACAAGTATATGATAAGCGCCGAATGTTGCACATTCAATCCCTTTAACTCGCATATGTTAATTCCTTAGCATTGTTATTTGTTTGATTTTGTGTTTTTTTTGTGTTTTCAGGTATTTAATAAAGATGCAAGAAAAACCATTAATTTTGGGTTTAAAGCACAAATTGGGAAGACCTAGAAGATGTGGAAAGGATTAAATCGGAATTTATCAAATTGGAGCTAAAATCGGATTGGATTCAAATTTGGATTCTGAACAGGTCTTGGTATTTTGGCCATAACTTTCAGCTCAAATATCGGATTGAGGTGATTCCAACGGCATTGGAAAGCTGACTCAACAGGCTACAAATCATTGTGAAATAGTATTTTCCTAATTCAGACCGCCGCAATGCTAAAATCACCCCGCAAGATAGAAGCCCAATTCTGGACGAATTCTATTCCGATTTGTAATAGGATTGTCTCCTAAATTGACTAGGAGATAGAATTCCGAATTTCCTAGGTTTACTAGGGTTTCTAGGACTCTCCTAAAGCCTATAAATAGACCTCTAAGCCTCACAACTAGAGAGACAATTTCAGAGAGAGACTGAGTTTTAGACAGAAAATATTCTTGGAGGCTTAGCGGAGTCATGAGCGGCTAACCCCTTTGTGGGGTGTTGATGTAACCCTATCCAAGCACAATGGTTTGATTGTATTTAATTTCCAGATTTTCAATTTATGTATGTTGATTATATAACTGTGAGAATTGCTACAATTGAATTATGTTCTTAATTATTAAATGCAATTGTTCTTAAATTCCAAAATCAATATTTGTGAAATTCTTATCTTGTCTTAGAAAGTATTTTACTTTTATTGATCTCAAATCATTCTTATTTTCTGTGATTATGGGGATGATGGTTATATAATGGGTTTTAATAGACATATGATTAATAGGATTAAGATAGGCCATGCCTAGGGAAGACGGGTCGTACTACACCCTAGTTTAGTGTAATTTAGGTAGACGATTTGTGCCAACCGAAGATGGGTTATGCTATTCCATTAATTATATGAAACTTATTAAGGGGTTTTATAGTTTATACCTAGGGAAGACGGGTCGTGCCGCATCTTAGTGGTTAGGTGGACGATCCGTGCCAACCGAAGATAGATTATCCTTACTCTTTAATAAGGTAGTTTCTCGTTTAATTATAACATGCATAGAATGAATTTCTGGAATTGAATCCGATTAACCATTGTTGTACGGATAGAGGTAAAGTCAATACCCTACACTCTCTATCATATTTTAATTATCTTTTATTTTATGCAATTAGTTTTAGAAAACAAAATCAAAACAAATCTCTTTTGTTGAATTAGGTTAAATTTAGTCTTTTGAATTTAGTAACGAAACCCCTACAGTCCTTGAGGTTCGACACCCTCAATATAGCCCTATCCTACAGGATTCGTCCTATTGCGAGTGGTTAATTTTATCATTGATATTTTTGGTCGTAAAATCACCACATCAATTTTTGGCGCCGTTGCCGGGGACTGTTAACGGTTTTGTTATTAAATTTTAAGGATTAAGTTTAGCTTAATTTTTATTTTATTTTATTTTTTTGTTTTTGTTATTCTTTATTTTTAATTTTTAGATTTTAACCCTCTTTCCAAGTTCACGATCAGTCTGCAGGTTGCACTCTCTGTAACTGCGATCGATCGCAGCCTGTGTGCGATCGTTCGCAGTTCTGCACTCAACAAGCGGCTGCGATCGAACCTCAGCCCCTGCGTCTGTTCCCCTCTTCGGCAGTGCGAACGTTCGCACACTGAAGTGCGATCGTTCGCCCTCTAGACAGAATTGCTGCAGCTCCATTTTAGTGCACCTGAGGGCCGTTTGTGAGATTTAGTTTTAGTTTTTATTTTTATTTTTTATTTTATTCTTCTTTTATTATTCTATTAGTTTAGTTCATGTGGGGAAACATTCCAACACCCCATGGACCATGTTCATATTGCAATAGTCATTATCATCATGTTAGAAATTGTCCTACTGCGGGACAATTTTCTAATTATTCTTATGAGCATATGAACAGGCCGTTCTCTAGACCGAGGAATGAATATTATTGTGATTCTTATAATCCGGCATGGAGCAACCAGTCTAACTTCTCGTGGCCAGCTCAAGATCATGGAAGGTATGCTCCACAAGATCATGAACTGCACCATCAGTCATATTCGCAGTTCAATGATCAATCCTATTCCTCTCAATATCAAGCAACTCCACAGCAGCAATACCAGGCCGCACCGCCTCCTCAGTATGATTCGAATTTTGAAGACCGGATGTTGCAAATGATGGGCGAGATAGAAGACAAGCTAAATGTCATGGTGGACAAGATGACTCAGACAATAAAATCTTGCTCTGAATCCATTGTCAAGATAGAAACTTACGAAGAGGAGCCATCTCCCATCTATATGCTTCCACAACAATACCAGGCTGAGCCACCTCCTCAGAAGAATTTCAACGTTGCAGAATCCATTGCCAAGATAGAAGCTCACCTTGAAAAAAGCATCAACCACCCCAATAGAGAGGAAGAAGAGCTTCAAAGTCAGCCGATGGCCAATTCTGATGAACACTACATTGTAGATGAGAGTACTTATCTTGAGCAAGCTATCACCACACTGAGGAGTGAAGAAGTGGTCGAAAACCACGTGGAAGAGAGGAAGGAGGAGAAAAAGGAGGAGCAAATTGAGGCCCCACAGGATCTACTTCGGGAAAAATGCAAGGAAGTGAGTGCTGAGGCTTCTTCGCCATCAGTTCTTATTCCCAAGGCGCCATATGAGCTCCGAGCCCTTATTCCAGGTAATCTAAAAATTTCATTTTTAGATATAGATGACACTCTCCCGGTCATTAGTTTTTATGACTTACCAAAAGGCCAGGAGAGTAGACCGTTAGGGCTGTTAGAAGAGCACAAAGAGACCACCGAGGTAGAAAAATTCCCTGAGTATTCTCCTCACTTTACTCCAGTTCATGATTCCCTACCAGATGAGAAACTGTTTGAGAATACTCAGAGGGATCTACCTCAATATGCGAAAATTCAAAATTACCTATCTATAGGTAAAATCCATTCTTTGTGGTCTAAGAGGAGAAAAGATTGGTGTTTCAAATTTAAACTTAAAGGTCAGAGAACACTGAGCACATCAAGGATATGGATTCTGTTGATTTGGCGGATTCCATATATTTTGACTAGATGAGTCGGCTTCTTGAGTTCAAGTGCAAACCCTGTGCACTTGAAATTCACTCCACCAGGGTACATGATCTTCATCCAGGTTTATTTTATCCATTGTTGTTTCATTATTTGATTATATTTTTTTTACAACAATGTGTTGCACTTGATTGTTTCTTGGTTGGAGTATCAACTTCTTTTTCAGGACATGTGTTTTTGGATACAAGTTTGGGGGTATGGTATACCCACATCTGCTCACTCAGGTACTCCTATACCTTTAACCTCATTTTTCAATTTTGTACATACATTGGGGACAATGTATGATTCAAGTTTGGGGGTATGAGAGATACATTTACACACACTTGTCTTGTTTTTTAAAAAAAAAAAAATGCATGTTCATGTTGTCCTAAAATTTTGGTTGACCTAAAATTTGTGATTTGATTTCATCAGTGAGCTTAAAATTTTGAACACATGATCTGATGATAGAATTTGGAGTTTGTTACTTGCTTTAGGCAATTGAGAAGTCACATGTTTGATCTGTTCTGACACAAGCACATTAGCACATGACTGGTGGGGTATGACATGTAGGTTTAATGTGTATGTTTCTGTGTTTTGGGTGACACTGGGTGACTTATTAGTTGGAGACTTTGGCATAAATGAAAATAAAGAAAAAATAAAAAATAAAAAAATAAAAATTTGACCATTGATAAACTCTTCATTGAGTAACTGGGCATCTTGCCTCAAAGCAGTGAGTGTTCACGTCAAAAGGTGGGGAGTTTTGATGTGGTTAAATTTATAAAAAAAATGGTGATAATCATTGATAAATTGTTCACTGAGTAACTGGGCCTCTTGCATCAAAGCATTGAGCGTTCACGTCAAAAGGTGGGGAGTTTTGATGTGGTTAACATTACGGCTAGTTTAGTTTCGTAGCCTTTTTGACTCGAGTTAGTAAGTCCTCAGGGGTGTCTCTACACTTAATGTCCTAAAACCATCTGGTTTGGGAGTCATTGGCTCAACACTCGCTACATGGGTCAATTAGAAAGTTTAAGGGAACTAAACACTGCAGAGCCTAATAATAAAATAAAAAATAAGAAAAGTATGCCATTGTCGTTCATTCTGATAGGACTTTCAGTGAATCTTGAGATATGGAGACATTGCACATTGAAATTATTTGGAAGCTTCATAATCTTGTGCTAGTTCACTTTACACTGTTTTGAACTTGTGATGCCTTAGCTTGCCTGTTGTAAGTAACTAGACTTTAAATTCCAATTCATTGTGAAGATGGAGTTTAACTATTTAAGCTTACTAATGAATGAAAACCATGGTTTTGAGTGATACTTTAATTTTTAGATAACATGAACTGTGCATAATGTTTGTGGGTATCAATTCTGGAAAACCCTCACGAGACTCCACTCGTCCTCTAGGGAATTCCTAGGGGTTTAAAAGGCTTGTTGCATATGCTAAATGCAACCGTACATCCCACGAAAGCTGGATTTATCTTGTTGTTCTTCAGTTTATTTGCTGTTTTGTATTGCTAAGGGACTAGCAATATGTAAGTTTGGGGGTGTGATAAGCGCCGAATGTTGCACATTCAAGCCCCTTAACTCGCATATGTTAATTCCTTAGCATTGTTATTTGTTTGATTTTGTGTTGTTTTTGTGTTTTCAGGTATTTAATAAAGATGCAAGAAAAACCATTAATTTTGGGTTTAAAGAACAAATTGGGAAGACCTAGAAGATGTGGAAAGGATTAAATCGGAATTTATCAAATTGGAGCTAAAATCGGATTGGATTCAAATTTGGATTCTGAACAGGTCTTGGTATTTTGGCCATAACTTTCAGCTCAAATATCGGATTGAGGTGATTCCAACGGCATTGGAAAGCTGACTCAACAGGCTACAAATCATTGTGAAATAGTATTTTCCTAATTCAGACCGCCGCAATGCTAAAATCACCCCGCAAGATAGAAGCCCAATTCTGGACGAATTCTATTCCGATTTGTAATAGGATTGTCTCCTAAATTGACTAGGAGATAGAATTCCGAATTTCCTAGGTTTACTAGGGTTTCTAGGACTCTCCTAAAGCCTATAAATAGACCTCTAAGCCTCACAACTAGAGAGACAATTTCAGAGAGAGACTGAGTTTTAGACAGAAAATATTCTTGGAGGCTTAGCGGAGTCATGAGCGGCTAACCCCTTTGTGGGGTGTTGATGTAACCCTATCCAAGCACAATGGTTTGATTGTATTTAATTTCCAGATTTTCAATTTATGTATGTTGATTATATAACTGTGAGAATTGCTACAATTGAATTATGTTCTTAATTATTAAATGCAATTGTTCTTAAATTCCAAAATCAATATTGGTGAAATTCTTATCTTGTCTTAGAAAGTATTTTACTTTTATTGATCTCAAATCATTCTTATTTTCTGTGATTATGGGGATGATGGTTATATAATGGGTTTTAATAGACATATGATTAATAGGATTAAGATAGGCCATGCCTAGGGAAGACGGGTCGTACTACACCCTAGTTTAGTGTAATTTAGGTAGACGATCCGTGCCAACCGAAGATGGGTTATGCTATTCCATTAATTATATGAAACTTATTAAAGGGTTTTATAGTTTATACCTAGGGAAGACGGGTCGTGCCGCATCTTAGTGGTTAGGTGGACGATCCGTGCCAACCGAAGATAGATTATCCTTACTCTTTAATAAGGTAGTTTCTTGTTTAATTATAACATGCATAGAATGAATTTCTGGAATTGAATCTGATTAACCATTGTTGTGCGGATAGAGGTGAAGTCAATACCCTACACTCTCTATCATATTTTAATTATCTTTTATTTTATGCATTTACTTTTAGAAAAAAAAATCAAATCAAATTCTCTTTTGTTAATTAGGTTAAAATTAGTCTTTTAAATTTAGTAACAAAAACCCCCACAGTCCTTGAGGTTCGACACCCTCAATATAGCCCTATCCTACGGGATTCGTTCTATTGCGAGTGGTTTAATTTTATTATTGATTATTTTGGTCAACAAATTACCACATCAATATACTAGGGCCTTACAAATTTACAAGCACTTCAAAATTGAAGAAAACAAATTAAATTACAAGCAGAATTACAAATCAAATTGAAAAAAATGATAAATGACTTAAATGAGTCAAATGACCAAGGCAAAATTCATCTAAATAGACTACACTCTTCGACCTAGCCATCAGCTGGCAGCTGCATTCAATGAAAAAAGAAAGACGTTAAATGTTTTTAACTCCCTTGCAAGATGTCAATGAAGCTTTATCACTTAAGATGTCAAGTAATCTCAAATAAGTGTATCACAATTCACAAGTAGGGCTGAAATCAATGCATCACAACTCACAAGTAAACTCAAATCAATAGCATAAAGAAATAAATATGATATTTAAATAGGAGATAACAGCTAATGTAGATGGGCTAATCCACACTCCCTAAACACCAGAAATCACAACTGCATTTAAATTTAAACCATTTAACCAAGGGCTACATCAAGCAAACTTTATACTCACCTTAACATGGCTATCATGAACTGGGAGTTATCATCAAATGATGCCTAAGAACCATGTCAAGATCAAGAAATGAGAACCATTTAGTTGTAAGTGCATCCCTGACCTCAACTAAATAATATAAGTTACCATTTTTTAGAATATCAATTGATGCTCTACACATAACTGTCTAGCAATTTCTCGAAAAGATCAACAACCATGTTGGAGAAACTTCATAACCCTTTGGATAAAAATTCTTCATGTGAGCAATACTCTAGAAAAAATGATGAAAAGAAGTAACACATCAATGCATACACATATACAAACTTAGAAAATGAAATTTCATAATTACAGAATCTAAGATGATGATCTCACCACTGTGATGACAGCGGCAGTGATTCTCATTCCCATCACATGGTTCCAAATGGCCAACAACACCATACCACCGACCTACAAAACATTTAGCACAAGTTAGTTGACATCTAGTGTCAACATAATCCCAAACTTTATTTCCTTAAATATGTGGCAGCTTTTAATGACCAGGAAATATGTACTGCATAGACAAACAAACCAAAAAATATATATATGTTAGCAATTTTTTACTCCCTTGCATTTAGTTAGTCAAAGACTCAAAAGGTCTTTGACCTTTATTAAACAAGTCAAGGGAGGTTCAAATAATCAAATTTTTGTTGCAAAATAAAAACAATAAAATGAAAAAGGAAGAAAGTTATTACCTCAACAGGCTCAATTGCTCAAATTTGCAACAAAAGTACAATATATCACTTAAACAATTAAAAATAAAACATAGTTATCAAATTGCAAACTTATAAAGAAAAGGAGTCTTGAAGTCTTGAATCAAAAAAAGTAGTACTCAAATTACAGACTTACACAAAAAAGTAGTTCTCAAGTTGTTGTACTTGTAGTTGTAGGCAACTCCACTTCAACAAATTTCTACAAAAATAAACACAAAGTTAACAAGGCAGTTCATACATTAATAAAATTAAGTAAAACACTAAATAGTCTAAATACATAAATTTGAAACAAAACTTACTTCACCAGCAGATTTTCTCTTGAGGCCATGAAGTACTCCCACCCAATCTGAACTGTATAAGAGCATTTAAATAGTGTTAGTGGATAATGATGCTCTATGGGGTTCAATAACCCTACCACCAGCACTGAAAAAGGATTTCGAAGCAACTGTACTTATGGGAACAACCAAAATATCCTTTGCCATTTTAGATAAGATACGATACTTCAAGGCATTGGATTTCCACCATTCCAAAGCATCAAAATTAGCTTCCATAGCTATTCCATTCTCATTCTTTTCACAAATGTAGACATCCTCTTCAAGATAAATATCCAAATATGTTTTAGCGGGCCAGATGATGTCACTACTTCTAATATGGTCAAAAAACCTTGATTGACCTTGGGGAATTTTAGGCACTACATCTCCAACAATTGCACTTGAGGAAGCAGTAGCAACATTGACTTGAGCATTTTCTTGCAATATAGAAGCCTTATGGGCAAAAACATATAACTCAAATAACTCTTTCAGAACTGTCAACAAATCTTCAATGTAACCACCATATTTGTCCGAAGGATAAATGATAGGAAAATAGAAATTGATTAGCTTCATCTTGTATCTGGGATCCAAGACAGCAGCTATGGACATCAACAAATTGCTTTCACCCCAATACTTCTCAAATTTTTCATTCATCTTAGTTGCCATTGACCTTTTGTACTCATTCCTATCCTCACACTTGATCATCAAAATTTCTTTCATCCTCCAAACCTCAGGTAAATACAAATTTGCAGTAGGGTAGTCACTACCAGATACAACATTGGTTACATCATTGAAAACTGACAAAATCTGGGTCACATTATCCACCATTTCCCACTGTTCTGGACTTACAACCCATTGAAATCCTTTCTCAACTCTTTGGTACCTAAGGAACACTTCTTTGAACCGAATTACGGTGTCCAACATCATATAGGTGTTGTTCCAACGTGTAGAGACATCTAAAATCAACTTCTTATAACTTATATCCAATCTCTTTGCTATCTCACTAAAGACATTCAACCTACTTTCAGAAGCCACTATAAATTTTATGCCTTACCTAACAACATCTATAATATCCTTAATTTGTTTAACCCCAGCTTGCACCATCAAGTTTGTAATGTGTGCAGAACACCTAACATGAAACAACCTATCCCTTATCGGCAAAGTGTACTTCAACTCGAAGTCATCTTTTAGATTTGTAATTGCTGTATCATTAGCTGACGCATTATCAATAGTAAGTATATTAATTTTACTCTCAATTTCCCAATCGCAAAAACGAGCCCTTAATGCATTAGCAATCACACCACCACAATGCGGAGGAGGTACATTGCAAAAATTTAAAATTCTTTTTTGGAGGCACCAAGTTGAATCCACAAAGTGGCAAGTCACCACCATCTATGACACTCTTTGAGAAGAGGTCCACATATCGGTTGTGATGTTCACCTTGTCAATCGATCTTCCTTTTTTTAGTTTGGTAAGTGGTAAAGCAGTCATTTCTAAGAGTTGCACAACTTATTTTTTTCCAGTGGGGTGTGCAGACCCTCATGAACTTATTAAAAAGTTCATGCTCCATCATATTAAAAAGGTACTCATGGAATAGCACCATATGGGCAGCCATTTCCCTAACCTTACTCTCTTTGTAGCTAAAAGCTGTCAAACTTTTCACACCATCATGTTCATTGCTAGGGTCAAATGACAATGTCTTTTGCTTTTTACTGCTATTATGCTCTATATATCTAGCACATGAAGTCAAATGCCTATTTAAGGTTGAGGTAGTACTAGATTTTCCAACTGTAAACAATCTCTTACATCAATTGCATTGTGATTTTTTAACTCCTCCTATTGTAATTGAATCAAAGTCGTTCCAAACTTTTGAAGTCTTTTGCCTTTCTTTCCTTTTATATAGTGGATTCTCACTTGTAACACTCACACTCCCATCCCCAACCTCACTAACAGCAGGAGAGGCAGTGTTAATAGGTTGATCTGGTGTAGGGTTGACAAAAAGTGTATTATCTAATTCGACTTCAATCTCTTCCAATTCATTAGACTGACTCATATTCTCCATAACTATTAATTGTAAAATAATCAGAATTACTAAATTAAAATTTGTTCAATGGTACCAATTTCATATAAACAACAACAAAATTAATTTACAAACAGAATTAAAGAAAAATAAAAACAACAACAAGGACAGAGATATTAATAGTGAAAATGATGGTGCTAATATTCATGTATGGTGCTAATGCGCACAAAATATTAGAATGAAAGAACTAAGTGATTTAGAATCTTAGACAATAAATAGATTTCAAACAACAACAAGGGCAGAGATGCAGATCAGACAACAAGAAGAATAATTTCCACCAATGCAGCACAAGCACAATTATGACATGTTAAAACCCAAGTAGGAGTAAGAATCATCATCATCTAGAACTTCTCAACTATATATTTTCTTCCTTTCGTCTCAATAGTTTAAGCTTGCAATAATGCGCATGACCAACAAAAAAAGATGCAGATCCACAATCAACATGAGTTAATTATCAGCATCATTTAGCATCCCTCACTAAAAAATGAACAAGTAAATATCAATCAGTATATTGTTCATAATCAATTATAAAAACAGCCAATAAACATATACAACAACTTAAACCGAGAAACCTCATACAAAACAAAATTGCTTCTCTACATCATTTTATAACGAAGAAAACAGAGAAAAGAGCATTGGTCATTTTTATTTTTGTTAGATGACAGCCAAAAGAAAGATCTCCTGAGTTAGAGATAGAGAGAACCAGAGAGGGTTCAATTTTTTTCTTTTGGGGGAAACAGAGGAGGGGATCTCCACAAAACGAAATACCGAAGAGCGAGACGAAAAAGAAAGAGACAGAGAGAGGAGATTACCTTGAGCATGACGGAGGCAAGCGGCTGCCAAGACTCGATCTGGGTTGTGATTTGAAGAGGTTGAAGGCTGTCATAGTCGAGAACACGAGAGAAGAGAGTTAGAGAAAGAGAGAACCAGAGAGAGGGTTCGATTTTTTCTTTTAGGGGAAACAGAGAAAGGAGATTACCTTGAGCACGACGAAGGCAAGCAGCTGCCGAGAATCGATCTAGGTTTTGATCCGAAGAGAAAGAGATCGAGAGAGTTGAAGCGGCTACCGAGAACACGAGAGAGTGAGTGATAGAGAGAGCTTTCAATTTTTGTTTTAGGGTTAGGATTGCTACTGCTAGATGCTTCGAAGAGATAAACATGATGACTGAATCCTCTGCGTGCGTGTTGTTGGTGAGTCCGGATTATATTTGACTGTTTATAATATCTTGACCGTTTATTTGGATCTATACTTTCGGATTGAATACAGAACGATGGAATTACTGAGCTCATGGTGTCATGTGATACACCATATAACTCTCGCATTAGAAATGGAATACAGCTGTTATCCATTTATCAAAAATAAACGGTTTGGATTAAATCAAGTTACATTCGACGGCTGACTCATACAAACTCTAAAACAAGCATTTTTTTTTTTTGAAATGTAAAACAAGCATTTTTAAGTAAATATTAAATAGGTTCAAAAATTGTAGTATTATCTAAAAAAAAAAATCAATCCAAAAAAAAATTAAAAAAAAATGATTATATTTGTTAATACTTAATATATACTAAATTAAATACTAATAGTAGCAGTTAATACTTAATAATGTTAAATTCTTAAAATTAAATTATAATATTTGTATATAAATTATAAGGACACACACTAATCACTATTAAGTTATTAACTAACAAACAAATAACATATTAGTTAACAAACAAATAACATTTACTTTTAGCAATGTTAGACTTTAATGTAATTGTTATATCACTAACAAACAAATAATCTCCTAATCCTAATTACTAATATATCACTAAGAGAAAAACAAGAAAATAAGTAACATATATAGACTATAGTTCATAAACATAGTTACATTACATATATCATACACCAATACATCATATATGTAATAATTTATAATCAACTTTGCATATAATATTATAACTATGATTAATAACATATTTCATATAATGTTAGTTATACCCTTAATTAGTTAATTGTATACACATTGAATCTATAATTAATAACATAGTGTCATAGTCCATATAATGTTAGTTATACTATTGATTAGTTAATTGTATACACATTAAATCTATGATTAATAACATAGTCCATACAACGTTAGCTATACCCTTAATTAGTTAATTGTATACACATTCAAATTTCAATCTATAATTAATAACATTGTTCATATAATGTTGGTTGGTTGTACCAAATTTAGGTACTTGCAATTGTACGAACCGTAGTTCGTATAGCGTTGCGCAAGTACCGAGATCGAACCACAAGGAACCGTGTATTGTTTAAACGAAATTAACTTTGAGTCTAGGTTAGTGTTACTTTAACCTAGCTCCAATGTGGGTGATTGGTGACAATGAAAATATAAACTAATTTAATGCAGAAAAGTAAACAAAATAAAACACTAAGGCTAAGGTTTTCACCTCACCATTTCAAGAATGCAAATTGAAAATGCTAAGCTAACATATCCGTCTATCGGTTAAAAATAACGCTTTATCTCTTGCGCCTATCGAAGGATTCAAGGAATCCGTCCATTTGACGAAAGACAAACCATAAACGGTTTAAGGCCCAAAGGATCCAAAGTGAATGTGTTAAGACACAAACTACTATGGATAAATGGGCGTAAACCGAAGGATGGAATGTATCCATCGGACGAAAAACCAAGAATAAACGACTACGGTGCAATCTCACTTGGTTTTGTCACCAAACCAAGTGAGAGACGATTAAGCAACAAAGAAATAACGGAAATAATTAACTTAAACATAAACAATAAGCATAAAATCCATGGTGAGGCTACATCCTCAACCTTAGTTGAGGATTTAGCCTCCCATGTGATAAGGAAGCATAAATAAACTAAAATAAAGCATTAGCATTAAATAATATAAAGGGTTACAAAGAAAAAGGGTAGAGCAGGGCCTACAATGGCAAACTACTCTTAAAAACACGCCCAAAATAAAAGCTCTCGTCAAAATGGACCTAGGGTCCTATTTATAGACTGACAGGTCACTGGTCTACGTTCGAACACAGGCAGTGCGTTCGAACTCACTGATGAATTATGCGTTCGAACGTGCACTCCATGTTCGACCGCAGAAATATCTCACGGCGCAAGCTAGAAGCGATGGACTCCTAGGGCCGACTAGGGCAACCGTGTGTTTTGCGGGATGATTGGGACTGCGTTCGACCGTGCCCCCTACGTTCGACCGTGAGTGCGTTCGAACGCACCAAGTGCGGTCGAACGCACTTGGCAGGGATCTATTTCTTCCCTTGGTGCATTTTGCTCCTTTGTGGCCATGTTTTGTTATAAGGACCTGCACAACACAAAACACTAAAAACACTAAAAATAGTTAGATATTAACAGTGCTAAAGGCTTAACAAATATAAGTTAAAGGGGTTCAAACGTCAATGTTTGGCACCGATCAAATACCCATAAACTTACATTTTGCTAGTCCCTTAGCAAAACAAAAATGAAAAACAAAACAAACATAGGTCCGCTTTCGTGGGAGAACGGTTGCATTTAGCCTATGCAACAAGCCTTTTAAACCTCTAAGAGTTCCTAGAGGACGAGTGAAGTCTCGTGAGGATTTTTCAGGAATGATACCCACAAACAATTATTTGGCATAATGTTATTGACAGACAAAGCCTTTCACACAAACATGTGGTTCAAACATCATTAGCAATTTTAACAATTTTGAACAAACAAACCACATCATCAAGGCCTCCAAACATCAATCAAATCACGGCTGAAAAATCGAGACAAGACATGCTCCAAAAAAAAAGTGCAAAGTGAATTAACAACAAGATCATGGGGTTTCAACTTTCTCAAAAGACGTGTACCCCAAAATTCAAAGGAAAACAATGTGATAAATACAACCAAGGCTTTATTTGAAAAATACAATTTTTATGTAGGCTGTGCAATGCTTGGCTCCCTTAAGCTTCTAAATGACCTATGTAACGAGCGTTGGGCCAGTGACTCCCAAGCCAGACAGCTTTAGGGCACTAGATGTAGAGACATCCTCAGGGATTAATTATTCAAGTCAAAAGAGCTATAGAGCCTAAACTAGCCATACAAATTTTTGGAATTTCTCATCTTTTAACGCGAACACTCATTGCTTGGCCAGGCAAGAGGTCCGGTTACTCAATGAAAAATTCGACTTATTCTGATTTTGATGATGTTTTTTTTTTTTTTTAATAGCCAAGGTTTTCATCATCACATAGCAATCCAAAAAATCTCAAGACACACACTTCAAAGTCACATCTCATACCCCCACAAACCCTAATGCTAGCGTGCATGTGAAAAAATGGATCAAACATGTGAAGTCTCTCTAATTCAACATATGAATTGAAAACTGAGATTTCTAAAGATATGTAGTGTTCAAACGAGTTAAAACACACCAATGATATGCAATCCACAGATATGATGTAAGTCATGCCTAATCAATAACAACTATGCACAAAAAATTTAAAATTTGTACAAAAACAACAAAAATGCACAAAGACAGGCAACAAAAACAACAAATATGTACAAAGACAGGCAACAATGTCTACCCTACCCCCACACTAAAATGGCACAATGTCCCCAATGTGCCCAGAAATACAATACCAGAGGGATGTCGCAAGTGAGGTAAATCATAAGAGAAAACTCCCCCAAACTTGGATGGCAGACACTCAACCTAAAAAAAAAAAACAAACAAACAAAATCAACAGGTAAAAATAATGAGGGGTGCCTCCCACAAGCGCTAAGTTTAACATCTTCAGCCAGACTCGTGATACGGACCGAGCTACCTATAACACTAGGTAGACACAACAACTGCAGTCCTGAGATTGGTATGTACTAACTTGCCCGGGTCAAACGGGTGATGGTCGTAGCTGGGATGATCAATATGCAATAGTGAATATCCAGCTGTCCTAATTAACCGATGATCACAAAATGGGGGAGGAAAATAGTCATTCCTTCCCAAGGTCAATCTTGGCTTCCTTGGCCGCATGTGAATGGGAGCGAACCGTTTGCTCTCAGCAATAAAATCAGATGGCTCAAATGCAGAGGACTAAACAGTGGGGAAAACTAAATCCATGGTTTCCCCACACTCCAACTGTAGCTTAGATATGGGATCGATAATGGATGTAAGTAGCTCAACTACTTCATCAACGTACTGATCATCTCCCAACTGAGCAAATATCTCCAGCTCAACGTCCTCCAAACTTGGCTCAACTGCTTCCCCAGTTGGCTCAAGTATCCTACCACAATCTATGTTTCCTCCAAACTGAGCGAAACATTCAAACTCCGGGTCCTCCAGACTAAGCTCATCAATCGGCTCGTCATGCTGCAGTGGCTCACTCAAATCACAATGACCTCCAGATGGTGCAAAGCACTCCATGTCAGGGCCCTCCAGGCTAGGCTCATGCAAATCTGGCCTAATCAACCTGTCTAAGTCCAGGTCATCAGAATCCTGAGTAAAACACTCAATCTCCGGGTCCTCCAGATCAAAGTCATCAGTGATTTCTTCAATGAAGCACATAGGATGGGTCTCATCATACTCAAATGGCTGGTTATTGATGTTGAAAATATTGAGTTCCACTGTCATATTTCCGAATGAGATCTTCATCACTCCCGTCCTACAGTTGATTAGGGCGTTAGCCGTAGCTAAGAAAGGTCGCCCTAAAATCACTGGAATTTGATTTATCACATCATGCACTGGCTCCGTGTCTATCACTATGAAGTCCACAGGGAAATAAAACTTGTCAACCTTGATCAACACATACTCAAGTATTCCTCGTGGTCTTTTAAGTGACCTATCTGCTAACTGGAGCGTCAAAGTGGTCGGCTTCAACTCTCCCAATCCCAACTTCAAATACACTGAATAGGGAAGGAGATTCACACTTGCCCCCATATCCAACAATGTCATGTTCATCTGACTCTTTCCAATCATGCAAGCAATGGTTGGACACCCATGGTCCTTATACTTGATGGGCAACTTTCATTGGAGGATGGAGCTCACTTGCTCAGTCAGATAAGCCTTCTTCGGGACATTGGTCTTTCTCTTGATTGTGACCAAATCCTTCAAAAATTTCGCATATGCTGGCACTTGCTGAATTGCATCCAAGAACGGGATGTTTATCTGAACTTGCTTAAACACCTCTAAACTTTCAGCAAACTGCGCATTCTTCTTTGGCGCTCTCAATCTCTCAGGATAAGGGGCTTTTGGGACAAATGACCTCGAACGGTCCTTCTCAATGGGAGTGACTGTAGATGGCTCAGCATCTTTCTTCTCCTTGTTGTCACTCTTTGTCTCCTCTTGCCTGGCAAGGTCTGTTGCTGGCACTGCTTCATCAACTGCCTCTGGATCAGCCACAAGGTTGTCCACTCCTCTCCCTGACCTCAGTGTAACAATAGCATGTGCATGCTCTTGAGTTGAAGAACTTTTGATAGTGCATGCCTTAGGTTTGTTCACCAGTTGGCTGGGGAGCTTTCCCTTGTCTCTCTCACCTAGGTGACTCGCCAACTGTCCCACTTGGATCTCCAGCTTGGAGATTGCCTGGGTGTTCACCATGGTGGAGTGTCTAACGTCACTGATGGATTGACCAATCATCTTCATGAATTCTCTCATTGTCTCTTCTAATGACTGTGTCGATGACGTTAGGGGTTGAGTGGGGGCTTGATAGGAAGATGACGCTGGCTGGGCCGAGCGTCCTTGATTTTGATATGTAGGAGGAAATCCTCCTTGATTTGTGGGCTGGTTTTGCTTCCAGGAAAAATTTGGGTGGTTCCTCCACCCTGGATTGTAAGACTCAGAATATGGGCCAGTTGAATGCTTTTGGAAATTGTTGAAAGCGTTCACTTGTTCCATCTCAGAAAAAACTGTCATCGATGGACAATTCTGTGCTAGGTGCATGGGACTAGCACAGACAGAACAACTCTCAACAGGAAATGTGTTTGCAGCATTAACGGGTTTTCCCATACTCATTGCATCCAGTCTCTTGACAATGGCATCCATCCTTTGAGTCAACTCTTGCTCGCCTTTTAGCTCCAGGATGCCTCCTTTCTTAGAGTTTCGGGCAGACTTGTCACGACAACTCGTAAAATCCCAGTGTTGGGAGTTGTCGGCTATTTTCTCCAAAGCTTTATAAGCTAAGTCTCCCGTCAAATTTAGAAATGCCCCTCCATTCATCAACTCGATCATACTACGGTTGGGCTGAGACAGCCCTTGGTAGAAGAATTGCACGAGTCGCCATTTTTCGTAACCGTGAGGCGGACATTTCATCAACAGATCCTTGAACCGTGCCCAACATTCTGAGAATTTCTCATCCTCATCCTGAGTAAAGGAACTGATTTCCTTTCTTGCCTCGTTTACTCTGGACATTGGGAAAAACTTGTTATAAAACTGCTTCAACAGTTCTTCCCAGGATGTGATGGAGCCAGGTGCGTTGGAGTCCAACCACTCCGTGGCTCTATCATGAAGTGAGAAAGGAAAAAGTCTGAGGTGGACAGATTCCTCAAAAAAAATTTGAAATTTGTTGGTGGCACAGATATTCTTGAATTTCTTGACATAGGAATATGGGTTTTCATGATCTAAGCCGTAAAAGGATGGTAACATCTGGATTACGTGAGGCTTTAGATCATAGTGAGTTGCATTAGTCGATGGCAACACTATGCACGAATGAGAACTGACCGCAGTAGGTGCGAACAATTCCCGGAGTGATTTTGTGAAATCCACGTTATAAGCTCTTATTTGCTCCCCGTTCCCTTCTCTTGCATCTTGATATTCCTCATGCTCCTCCCTTCTTGGATTCTTTTGATCATCCTGGTGCTCCTCCACCCTTGGATTCCTTTGATTATCTCCCATCTCGGCACGTGCTCTAAGGAATCTCCTAAGATTCCTTTCTAAGTCGGGATCTAAAGGTGTTAACTCTAAGTTCAATGATCGCCGACCAAGCATACACTAAATGAGAAACCAAAAATGTTTGGCACCGATCATTGGTTATACCCTTAATTAGTTAATTGTATACACATTAAACCTATATATATATTTGAATTTGACATTAAACCTATAATTAATAACATAGTCCATATAAATCTAATGCTAGTTATACACTTAATTAGTTAATTGTATACATATTAAATACATTATACATGATTATTATTAATTAATAACATAGTTCATCCTTTTAAAAAAAAATAATAACATAGTCCATAAACATAGTTACATTATCGTGCGTTCGGGTCGGGTCGGGCAATAATCGGGTCAAGCTCTCGAGCCTTAAAAGAGTCGTGAGAGCTTTAAACGAGCTCGACTTAAACAAGTCGGACCCACGAGCCCCCGTCGAGCTTAATTGAGCGAGTTGGGTATGTGTCGCTAGCTAATCGAGCGAGTTTCAAAAGTAACGAGCAAGCTTGTACAATATCAAGCTTGAGCTCAGGTCGAGCTTAGTCGAGCTGGTATCGAGTAAGCTGTCGAGTGTGTCGGCTCATTTATAGGCC
Source organism: Carpinus fangiana (assembly GCA_006937295.1). Taxonomy (NCBI): domain Eukaryota; kingdom Viridiplantae; phylum Streptophyta; class Magnoliopsida; order Fagales; family Betulaceae; genus Carpinus; species Carpinus fangiana. The sequence goes on from CM017322.1 coordinate 27,615,777, forward strand.
TACCTGTTAGCATGGTTGCTGAATGGGCTTAGGCATGGCCCAGCCCTTAAAGATCATATTGTTGTTGACTGACATGTTGTGGCTTGCTGCACCAGCCATGTGGCGCCTCTGCCTTGTTCAAGAGAAGCTGTTGTGCCATAGTTCAATGATAGCACTGCAGGCTTCTGCATTGACTGGGGAAGCTAAAAGAACCTTGAGTGTGGCAATGGCTTTATGTGGGGCGCTGCCCACACCCCCTAGCTAATGATTACCTACTACAATGGACAGAATGGATCTCTGCTAGGCTTGCAGGACATGGTCAAGTGGCAGGAAAGTGGTTGGACTTTTATGAAGACATGGTGTGCTGCAGGAGGACCTGCAAGGCTGCCTTGTGGCAGCAAGCAAAGCATGGGCATTGGTTGAATTCAAATTGGTGGCAAGTTGCTTTCTGGAGTGAGCAAGTTGCACCAGGCAGTGGGTTGAAGCCAAGTGGCAGCCCACTGCAGCTGAGCCCTCCCTCCTGATGGCTATAAAAGGGATGTTGGGGCTCTCACTAAAGGTAGGAGTTGTAAGCTGCATTGAGAGAGTCTTGTGAAGAAGCTGCAATGAGGAAAACACTAAGTGCATGTGAGTGTGTATTCTGGTTTCCATATTGTAAGCCTTAGTGGCTAGTTGTTGTATATGTTGGCTAAGGGTTCCATTGTGTTATAAGGGCCCTAGTCATTGTCTTTATACATTCGGTTTGGTTGAGTGTAAAAGTTGGGAGGTGTTGCTCCCGTAAAATCTGTATGCATTGAGATTTCCTTTCCCTAACCTCTGTTGGTGTGTTGGCTATAGTAGCATTGCTTCGTGCTTTGCAAGGGCCATCACGTGGCTTATTTGGTGTGAAAAATTTAGCCCTGCGACAATTGGTATCAGAGCTTGGTTGGGGTCATGGCCGGTGGCTCTACACAAGACTTGCGGGAAAAAGTGGGAAAGCTTGAGGCGTTGCTAGCTGTTCCTGCAAAGGAGTCTTCCTCCTCTACTATGGTGGAGCAGTTGGCTATTGCTCAAAAGGCTATTGTAGATTTACAATTATCCTTCGATGAACATGCTGCTCAAACCGTGCAGCGGTTGGAAGAAAGAGCAGATGAGCAAGCTGACCTTGCAGCTCACCGCATGGAAGGCATTGATCGTATCAAAAATAATACTCGCAAGTGTACGAATCGTGTGCAGTAAAGTGCGCGTGAAAATGCGAGGTCGAACCACAGAGAACGGCGTTTTGTAAATAAAAACTAATACAACTCCTAAATTAAACGTATCTTAACCTAGTCCCAAAGAGGATTGATTTCGAACAATTAAAAATGCAGAAATTAAATTAAAATGAAAACTATAGGGATAAAAGTAACTAAGGTCAAAGATGAACCTCACCCAATAAGAATAAGCTAAATACATTAAACACTCATTCTCCGTTTTTTAAAACTTTAAACCCTTCAACACACTCTATTGTGGTAATTGACACAAGTCAAACCGAATAATGTGTTTACCGTTAAGGAGCGACAATGAGTATTGATTATGGATAAAATCATCCACTGTATCCTTGGATCACAGTGGATATTGAATCACAACCAAACACTCGTTGTGGACCCGGCTTGGAATACATCACCGGATGACTATCAATGCATCAACACACACAACCATTCAATTATTTGTCACAGAAATTAAATGACGAATGCAGAATTAAATAACGGAAAATAAGCATAAAATGTAAAAGCAAGAAATTTAAACTAAGGGTGAGGCTTCATCTTCAACCTAAGTTGAAGATTTTAGCCACCCATTGAATAATAAAGCATAAATGAATTGAAATAATGCATTAAAATTAAATTAAAAGAAAAGTTTACAACTAAAAAGGGGCGGAGCAATGCAAACAGAAGCAAAATGCTCTCTAAAAACGCCCCAAAGGAATGTGTTTTCGACCAAAAGCCTTGGGTCCTATTTATAGGCAAAATTTCCTACGAGTGCGTTCGAACGCAGGAGGTGGTTCGAACGTACTACTGAGTTGTGCGTTCGATCGCACAAAGTGCGTTCGACCGCAGAAAACCATAACGGCGCATGCTGAAGCGATGGACTCCTAGGGCACCCGCGCGATACGCGGGCTGACGGGGACTGCGATCGATCGTGTCCCTACGTTCGATCGTAAGTGCGTTCGAACGCACCAAGTGCGGTCGAACGCACTTGGCGGGGGTCCAAATCTTCACTTAGTGTCTTTTTGCTCTCTTGTGGCCAACTTTTGTTGTAAAGACCTGCACAACTCAAAACACTAAAAACACCAAAAATAATTAAAAATTAACAAAGCTAAAGGCCTAACAAATATAAGTTAAAGGGGTCAAATATACACAATTTGACACTGATCAGGCATATGTGAAGGCATTGAGTCCCTTCAAGATGAAGTTAAAGATCTTTTTGTTCGCATGGAAGCAGAGTTAGCTGTTTTAAAACAAGCTGTTGGTGGGCTGCCTATGTGTGGGGAAGCCCCGTCGAAGCTGAAGGTGCCAGAACCCAAACCTTTTGGGAGTGAAAGAAGTGCTAAGGAGTTGAAGAATGTCTTGTGGGACATGGAGCAGTATTTTTGAGCTGCCCGTATTCTAGAAGGAGAGTGAGTAACCATCACCACAATGTACCTTTCTGATGACGCAAAGCTATGGTGGCATACTCAGGAGGATGATGACTCTGGTAGACCGAAGATACCCACTTGGGAGGCCCTTTGAAAGGAGTTGAGGGATCAATTCCTTCCCTACAACACTGCTTGGGTTGCTAGGGACTCTCTCAAGAAACTGAAGCACACCACTTCGGTGAGAGAATATGTGAAGCAATTTAGCTCTTTGATGCTGGATATCAAAGATAAGTCAGAGGCTGACAAGCTGTACACTTTCATGACGGGCTTACAACTGTGGGCTCAACTCGAGCTACAAAGGCAAGGGGTGCGAGATTTGCCCTCTGCCATGGCTGCTGCTGATGGGCTAGTCGATTTCCACCAGAACAAGGAAGGTGAGGAAAAATAAAAGCCCAAGTTGAAAGACAAGGGCCCGAAAAAGCAAGGTAATGAGAAGCCGAAGTTTAAGGGGAAGGCTGATTATAAGGGTAAAGCTAAGGTTGGTGACAAGCAACCCAACAAAACCAACCTTGGTTGCTTCATCTGTATTGGTCCCAATCAGGAAAGAGAGTGCCCAAAAAAGGAGAAGTTGAATGCCTTGGTTGCTGAAGAAAGTTATGAAGGTGCAAGTGGCGAAACCCAAGCTAGGGTAAACCCGTTAGAGGTTCGCTTGAACGCCCTCAAATATGAGTCCTCTATTGAATTGATTTATGTTCCCATTGAAGCCAATTTGTGCAAGTCCTTGGCTATGATGGATACTGGTGCTACTCACAACTTTGTGGCTGCACGTATGGTGGAGCAGTTGGGGCTGAAGCTGACCAAGTGCTTGAGTCGGTTGAAGGCAGTAAACTCAGAATCACAGCCAGTGGTGGGTATCGCCTATGTTGTTCCCCTGAAGGTTGGGGAGTGGTCAGGGAAGGTAAACTTTCTTGTAGTCCCTTTGGATGATTTTGATATCATTTTGGGTAATGAGTTTTTCGTATTGGCTAAAGCAATACCCATGCCCTTTTTGGGAGGGATGCTGATTATGGATGAATCACAACCATGCTTTGTGAAAGCAGTTAGGAAGGAACTGCCTCCTCCTCACAAAGGGAGCAAAGATGGTGTTCTCTCAGCTATGCAGCTCAAGCATGGTTTGAGAATATGAGATATTACATACTTGGCAGCCTTGAGAGAAGTCAAGGATAAGACATATGCTGATGTCCCTGAGCAGGTGTTGGAATTGTTGGAGGAGTTTGGGGATGTGATGCCCTCGGAATTGCCAAAAGCTCTTCCTCCTAAGCGTGTTGTGGATCACAAAATTGAGTTCCTGCCCATTTCCACACCACCTGCTCAAGCCCCATATCGGATGTCCTCAAAGGAGTTGGCGGAGTTGCAGAAGCAGCTCACAGAGTTACTTGAGGCAGGCTTCATCCAGCCCTCTAAGGCACCCTATGGAGCTCCAGTGCTGTTTAGGGCCTTGAACAAGATCACAGTGAAGAACAAGTATCCGGTACCCTTAATCCAAGACCTCTTCAATCTGTTGAGTAGAGCTGCCTACTTCACCAAGCTGGATCTACGCTCCCTATTGGCAAGTGCGCATTGCAGAAGGGAATGAGCCTAAGACAACCTGTGTAACCCGGTATGGTTCTTTTGAGTTTTTGGTGATGCCTTTTGGCCTCACCAATGCCCCTTCTACATTTTGCAACTTGATGAATGATGTCTTTTATGATTATATAGACAGATTTGTTGTTGTGTATTTGGATGACATTGTAGTGTATAGTGAGTCTCTTGTAGATCATCTATGTCATTTAAGGTAGGTGTTGTCCCGATTGAGGGAAAATTCTCTGTTTGTTAAAAATGAGAAGTGCGAGTTTGCTTGCAAGTAAATCCTGTTTTTGGGTCACATAATTAGTTTGGGGAAGATTATGATGGATGAAGGCAAAGTGAAGGCCATTCGAGATTGGCCACCACCCAAGTCAATGCCAGAATTTCAGTCCTTCCTTAAGCTGGCCAACTACTATTGGAAGTTCATTGCTGCCTATGCTAAACAGGCAGCTCCCCTCACTGGCCTCTTGAAGAAAGATAGACAGTGGCATTGGACAGATCAATGCCAAGCTACCTTTGACAAGCTCAAGGATGCTGTTGCAAGTGAACCGGTCTTACAATTGCCCAATTTCAAACAACCCTTTGAAGTGCACACTGATGCGTCGAACAAGGCCATTGGTGGTGTGTTGGTGCAGGAATGGCACCCAATTGCCTATTAAAGCAGGAAGCTGAAGGAAACGGAGCAAAAATATTATGCTCATGAGAAGGAGATGTTGGCTGCCATCCATTACTTGCTAGTATGAAAGGTGTATTTGCTAGGGACAAAGTTTACAGTCCGTACCGACAATGCAGCCAATACCTTCTTCCACTCTCAGAAGAAGTTGTCCCCAAAGCAGGCTCGTTGGCAAGAGTTCCTCCAAGAATATGACTTTGTGTAGGAGCACAAGCTAGGAAGACACAATCAGGTGGCAGATGCACTAAGCCGCAAAAGTGTTGATGAGATGGTGGCTGCCTTGTCCAGAATTGAGTCCAACTTCTTGGACAGAATCAGGGAGATGTCTAAGCAGGACATTGCTTACTTGAAGTTGGCTGAGCAAGTAAAAGAAGACATTGTTCGTCGATACTGGCTAAAGGATGGCTTATTGTATACAAAAGGTCATCACTTGTATATTCCTACAAGAGGGCTGCGGCGAGACCTTCTTAAGGAGTCTCATGATTCCAAATGGGCAGGTCATCCTGGAATGGAAAGGATGTATGCCCTCTTGTCAAGATCATACTATTGGCCCCGGATGAGAGAAGAAGTGGAACTGTATGTGAGAACTTGCTTGGTATGCTAGCAAGACAAGGTGGAACAAAGGAAGGAAGCAGGGTTGTTGCAGCCCCTTCCAGTGCCAAGTAGACCATAGGCATCTGATTCCATGGATTTCATTGGTGGATTCCCGACGGTGGAGGGGATGGTGACGGTCATGGTGGTTGTGGATAGGTTCTCAAAGTATGCCGTCTTCATTGCAGTCCCTGGAACTTGCTCTGTAGAGTTGGCTGCTAGGCTATTTTTCGCCAATGTGGTGAAAATCTTTGGGTTGCCGGAAGACATTGTGAGTGACAGAGACCCCAGGTTCACTGGGCGGTTTTGGACAGCATTGTTCAACATGATGGGTTCTGACTTGAAGTTTTCCATTGGCTACCACCCTCAAACTGATGGGCAGACAGAGAGGGTTAATGCACTGCTTGAAGACTACTTAAGGCACTATGCCTCAACCAGTCAGAAGAATTGGTTGGAGTTGTTGAAAGTTGCCCAGTTTGCTTATAATCTCCACAAGTCTTCTGCCACTGGGATGAGCCATTTAGAGCTGATTTGGCCAGCAACCTTTGGCCCCTCAAGAGGGGGTTGCACAAAAAAATGGAGGCAAATGCCCTGCTGCCTATCGGTTTGTTAGAGAAAGGTAGGAACTGTTGCAGCAGGCCCAGGACAGCTTGGCTAAAGCCCAGCGATGTATGAAGAAGTTTGCCGACAATAGACAGCGGGCCTTGGAATTTGCTGTGGGGGACAAGGTGATGCTAAAGTTGCCTCACAAGGTTCTAAGTAAATTTCGTAGAGGTGTGATTCACAAAGGGCTAATACCCAAGTATGATGGACCCTTTGAAGTTGTGAAACGGGTTGGCAACGTGGCATATCGGTTGAAGCTGCCAGAAAGATTGAAGGTACATCCCACCTTCCATGTTAGCCTCCTCAAGCCTTATCATGAAGACATGGAGGAGCCTGCTCATAATAAACCAAAACGACCACCACCTAATGTTGAGAAGGAGTTTGAAAAAAAGGTTGAGAAAATTTTGGATCACCGAAGGGAGGGCCAACACAAGAAGAATTGGAGAAATTATTTTCTGGTTCAGTGGAAAGGTTTGCCTATCTTAGAGGCTACATGGGAAAGGGACACAACCCTTTGGCAGTTTGAAGAGGAAATCCTTGATTACTTAGCCACCCACCCGACGAGGGTGTCGGCTTCAACTGGTAGGGGTGGTTTGTCATAACCATGACATGACTCTAGTGGTGGCAGCAGGGGTGTGCATTGCACCCTTGCTGACCACCACGCCCAGGCATGAGGAGGCATGCCTTTGGCTAAAAGGAAAGGTTGGGTTTGTTCCAACTTTGCTGGTTTGATTGTTGCAAACGAAATTGGCCTATGCATTGTCTAGGTGATTGACCCTCTTAGCATGGTTGCTAAATGGGCTTGGGCATGGCCCAGCCCTTGAAGATCATATTGTTGCTAACTGACATGTTATGGCTTGCTGCACCAGCCATGTGGCGCCTCCTGTTCAAGAGAAGCTGATGTGCCATAGTTCAATGATAGCACTGCAGGCTTCTGCATTGACTGGGGAAGCTAGAAGGACCTTGAGTGTGGCAGTGGCTTTGTGTGGGGTGCTGCCCACGCCCCCTAGCTAATGATTACCTGCTACAGTGGACAGAATGGTGCTCTGCCAGGCTTGCAGGACATGGTCAAGTGGCAAGAAAGTGGTTGGGCTTTTATGAAGGCATGGTGTGCTGTAGGAGGGCCTGTAGGGTTGCCTTGTGGCAGCAAGCAAAGCATGGGCATTGGTTGAATTCAAATTGGTGGCAGGTTGCTTGCTGGAGTGAGCAAGTTGCACCAAGCAGTGGGCTGGAGCCAGTGGCAGCCCACTGCAGCTGAGCTGTCCCTCCTGATGGCTATAAAAGGGATGCTGGGGCTCTCACTGAAGGCAGGAGTTGTAAGCTGCATTGAGAGAGTCTTGTGAGGGAGCTGCTATGAGGAAAACACTGAGTGCATGTGAGTGTGTATTCTGGTTTCCATATTGTAAGCATTGGTGGCTAGTTGGTTGTATATGTTGGCTAAGGGTTCCATTGTGCTGTAAGGGCCCTAGTTATTGTCTTTGTATGTTCGGTTTGGTTGAATGTAAAAGTTGGAAGGTGTTGCTCCCGTAAAATCTGTGTGCACTGAGATTTCCTTTCCCTAACCTCTGTTGGTGTGTTGGCTGCCTTGGCATAGCTTTGTGCTTTGCAAGGGCCATCACGTGGCTTGTTTGGTGTTAAAAATTTAGCCCCGTGACACTACGTCTCATGAAGTAGATCGAATTTTTTTCGTCATTTTCTTCCTCCCATGAGTATTATTATTATTTGTTCCATTTTATTTTCATCTTATTATTCCCTCACCTAGCAGGACAAAGATTTTATTTTATTTTTTTAATTTTTATTTTATTTTTATTTTTGACATGTCCACGTAAGGGTAGGGGGAGGAGGGATTCAAACTTGTGACCTCCGCTTCATAAGGCGTGGTTCACAGCCGATTGAGTTATCTTTTGGGGACGACAAAGATTTTATTAAACGAAGAGAAATTATTTTATTGTTATTTATTACATTTAATAACGTGTCATTAATTTTATTTACAAATTTGAAATGACTAGCAACATATTCACAATGAAGTAATATCCAGTTGTGTTAGGGCTTGTAGCATTTTTCTTATTATTTTCATACCCAAATATCTTTATATACAAAAAACATACATTCAAGTTACAAGATGGGTTAGAGATGACCTAAACTGGTTTGTAATTATTTTATACAATCCCATCTAATAAAGTGATATATGTTTCTTAACTGTGAAAAGCACATGTTTTTTTGATAACATGTACTTCTCACATGTTTTTTTAATAACTATGAAACACGTATCACTTTATTTAAAATAAATTCAAGCATGAAGGCTACCCTGTTATAGAACTGAACCGTATTTTACTTTTGTCTTGTAGATCAATAGTTAATGTTTTTGGCTTTAGTTGGTAAACATGATTAATGAAGATAAAAAAATCGTCATGATAGTACTAAAATGTGACATTTCTGATTTTTCTGTCCACCAACCAAATCTCCATGCAGCAAAAAAGAAGACGAATTTTCTTGAGCTTAGCAGCCAATGCCATTTTTATGTGAAGAGGGAAATTTATATTATAGATATATAGCTATTAAATAGTGAAGATGGCACTCATTGCCTAGTTTAAAGTAGAAAAATTCAGCATGAGCTACAAGCATAACAAGAGTCTAATGACCAGAGAAATTAATCCTCAGTAGCTAGTAATATTGCTGAAGCATAATGAGCTCTTATTTCTTTTGATGGCTTGTGTTGCAGACTAGTTAGGTGGCTGCCCCTTCCCGTATGGTTTTGGAGGAGGCAAAAACTTCCTGGGTGGTTTGTGAGGATCTTGACCATGAAAGTGACCATAAGGTGGCGATGGCTGATGCTTTTTGTGTTTTGGTTCTGGCTTCTTGTTGGGTGGGTGTCCCTCCTATGTGAGAGACCCACCATCACGTGCACCCTTGTGCACAGCATATAAGAAAAAAAAAAAAAAAAGAAGGCGACGTGCATTCTGCAGAGACAGAGAGAAAAACAAAAAGAAAATAAGAAAGGAGAAGTCAACTCCTCTCTTTTTTGATGGGCTGTATAGTTACATCAATAATAAAAGAAGAGAAGTCTTCTCTTCTTAAATGGCTGCATGCTACTGCAGGCTGCGGCAAAAAAGAAGAAAAACAGAAGAAGAAAAAAAGAAGCAGGAGAGAGAGAGAGAGGCAGCTGTTCGGAGGAGAGAAAGAGAGAAAAATAGAGTTTTTCTCACAGCCACTTCCATCCGAGATTGGGGGTTCGTTTGTGGTCCGATCTTGATGAACTTTTAGTATGTTGTTCCCGACGACGAGAGCTACGTATTGATCGGTGTCGATCGTTGGAAGCCTTCTCCAGCTACTTGCTTGCCAGTACCTATTTGGTGAGGTCTTTCTTGTTTTGTTGGAATCCACTTTTATAGTGATGTATTTATGTGTTAATCCAAGAATGCATGTATTCTTGATGTGGTGATACCTCTAGATATGTTTCTAAGGAAGAAATTGTAAACTCATTATTGTTGATAGTGGAAGATTTAACTGGACTAGGTCCCGTGGTTTTTCCCTTTGCATTGGAGGGTTTTCCACGTAAAAATATTGGTGTCTTGCTTGTGAGTTTGCTTGATTTATTTTTCTGCATTGTGGAGAATTATTTGGTGCTAGTGTGACTACTTAATTTGTACAAAGAGGGGTAGATTAATTCCGCTGTGTATGTGATAATTGGTGTTCACCCCTAACAAAGTGGTATCAGAGATTTGGTTAATTGTTTGAGTGGAGTTCTTGTGTAAATTAAATGGAGGAGTCATCTAATAGCATGGTTAAACTCACAGCTTCAAATTATTCAATTTGGAAGACTAGGATGGAAGATATTTTGTATTGTAAGGATTTGTTTGATCCTATCGAGTTGAAAGGTGTCAAACCAATTCCTACAACCAACGAAGATTGGAATAAAATGAATAGGAAAGCCGTTGGATATATTAGGCAATGGGTTGATCAAAGTGTCTTTCATCATGTAGCCAAAGAGGTTGATGCTTATAGTCTTTGGCAGAAGTTAGAGAGTCTTTATGAACGAAAGACTGCTCAAAACAAAGCCTTTGTGATACGAAGGCTTGTGAATTTGAAGTACAAAGATGGGCATAGTGTTACAGAGCATTTGAGTAATTTTCAGGGATTGTTGAATGAGTTGTCTACCATGAAACTTGCACTCGATGATGAGGTGCAAGCACTACTTGTGTTGAGTTCTTTGCCAGACAGTTGGGAAACCTTGGTGGTGTCACTCAGTAATTTGGCTCCCAATGGTGTGATAACCATGGGTATGGTAAAAGACAGCATGTTCAATGAAGAGGCAAGAAGAAAAGAGCAAGGTATTTCTTTTCAGTCAGAGGCACTTGTTATAGAAAAGCGGGGGAGGAGCAAAAGTAGAAAACCTCGCAGGTATGACAGTCGTGACAAGTCAAAAGGAAAGTCCAACTCAAGATCAAACATAAAATGTTTTTTCTGTGGCAAGCCTGGGCATATGAAAAGGGAGTACAGAAAATTTAAAAAGGAACAGTTAAAAGAAAAAGGCGAAGAACAAAAAGAAGAAAAAGACACTGCAGCAGTTGCACTTGATGGTGATGTTGTACTTGCTTTTGATGAAGCTTCTGCTAATATCACCTGTGATGAACCTACATGGGTAGTTGATACTGCAGCATCCTTTCATATCACTCCACATAGAGATTTCTTCTCTTCCTACACCAGTGGCAATTTTGGTTGGGTTAGGATGGGAAATGAAGCAAAGTGCAAAATTGTTGGTATGGGAGATATACAGCTAGAAACCAACATTGGGTGCAAATTGATTCTCAAGGATGTCAGACATGTTCCTGAAATGCGCTTCAACTTGATTTCTATTGGGAAACTCAATGATGAAGGCTACCACAATTACCTTGGAGGTGGACAGTGGAAACTGAGCAAGGGTTCTCTTATCTTAGCTAGGGGAAAGAAGACTAGCACTCTCTACAAGACAGATGCAAGACTAGTCAAGGGAGATGCGGTTGTTGTTGAGAATGAAAACTCTACTGAGCTATGGCATAAGAGGCTTGGTCATATGAGTGAGAAGGGACTTTAGATTCTTGCCAAGGAACAGCTCCTACCTAATAACAAAGGTATGTCACTAACGCCCTGTACTCATTGTCTTGTTGGAAAACAAAGAAGAGTTTCATTTCAAAAATCATCCTCATCTAGAAAGGGTAATATTCTTGATTTAGTTCACACTGATGTCTGCACTATGAACACTAAAACTCTAGGTGGTGCACTTTACTATGTAACTTTTATTGATGACCACTCTAGAAAGGTGTGGGTTTTTGCTTTGAAAACCAAAGACCAGGTACTGGATGTGTTCAAAGTCTTTCATATGAAGGTTGAAAGGGAAACTGGAAAGCAGCTAAAATGTGTCAGAGCAGACAATGGTGGTGAATACAGAGGACCGTTTGAAGAATATTGCAGAAGCCATGGCATCAGGCTAGAGAAAACTATGCCTAAAACTCCGCAGCATAATGGTGTAGCAGAGAGAATGAATAGAACCATCTGTGAGAGAATCAGGTGTATGCTCTCTCATGCAAAATTGCCTAAACATTTTTGGGGTGAGGCAATGAGGACAGCAGTTGACTTGATAAATCTTTCTCCATCGGTTCCTTTGGATGGGGACATTCCTCAAAGGGTTTGGACAGGGAAAGATGTTTCTCTTGAGCACTTGAGAGTGTTTGGTTGCAGGGCATTTGTCCATATTCCTAGAGATGAGAGGTCAAAGCTTGATAGCAAAGTCAAGCAATGTATCTTCATGGGTTATGGGCATGAGGAGTTTGGTTACAGATTGTGGGATCCAGTTAATAAGAAAATCATACGAAGCAGAGATGTCGTCTTCTTTGAAGATCAAACCATTGAAGACTTGGATCAAAAAAAGGCAGAGTCTCTCAATGAATACCGTGTTGATTTGGATCCAGTTATTCCTCCTTGTGTGATGCATGATGAACACACGGGAGATGTACAAGAAGAGCAGGTTGATACATTTGGTGAAAATGGTGAGCCTGTAACTGATAATGTGGATTTAGAAGAACACCAAGAGCAAGTTTCTTCAGAACCAGCCGCTGAGACTCAGTTGAGGAGATCTAGCAGAGATCGATAACCTTCTAGAAAGTATTCAGCTAATGAGTATGTGTTACTTTCTGATGGGGGAGAGCCAGAAAGTTATCAAGAGGTTATGCAACATGACCAGAAAAAACAGTGGTTAGAAGCCATGCAAGACGAGATGAAATCCTTGCATGAGAATCACACATATGATTTGGTGAAACTTCCTAAGGGCAAGAGAGCACTTAAGAATAAATGGGTGTTCAGATGCAAGATTGAACCAAACAGATCACAGCCAAGGTACAAGGCGCGACTAGTTGTAAAGGGGTTCGGTCAGAAGAAGGGCATTGATTTTGATGAAATATTTTCACCCGTGGTAAAGATGTCTTCTATCAGAGTTGTTTTGAGTTTGGCTGCCAAAATGAATTTGGAGATCGAACAACTTGATGTGAAGACTGCATTCCTTCATGGTGACTTGGAGGAGGAAATTTATATGGAGCAACCAGAGGGGTTCTTTGCTAAAGGTAAAGAACATTTGGTGTGTCGGTTGAAAAAGAGCTTGTACGGACTCAAGCAGGCACCAAGACTGTGGTATAAGAAGTTTGATTCCTTTATGGTTGATCATGGGTATGACAGAACCACATCAGATCATTGTGTATTTGTGAAGAAATTCTCTGATGGAGAATTTATTATTCTCTTGCTATACGTGGACGACATGTTGATTGTTGGTCATGACACTAGTAAAATCGACAAACTAAAGAAGGAGTTGAGTAAGTCATTTTCTATGAAGGATTTGGGATCCGCAAAACAGATTCTTGGTATGAAGATCTCTCGTGATAGGAAAAATGGAAAATTGTGGCTATCACAAGAGAGTTATATTGAGAAGGTATTGGTCAGATTCAACATGAGCAAGGCAAAACCGGTGAGCTCTACACTTGCAGGTCATTTGAAGCTGAGTTCAAAGCAAAGTCCTACAAGTGAGAAAGAAAAAGAAGAAATGAAGAAAGTACCCTATGCATCAGCCGTGGGTAGCTTAATGTACGCCATGGTGTGTACGAGGCCTGATATTGCTCATGTTGTTGGTGTTGTCAGTCGGTTCCTTTCTAATCCTGGCAAAGAACATTGGGCAGCTGTGAAATGGATTCTCAGGTATCTCAGAGGTACTTCGAGGGTATGTTTGTGCTTCGGCAATGGTAAGCAGGTGCTTGATGGGTTTACAGATGCAGATATGGCTGGGGATATTGATTCCAGAAAGTCTACTTCAGGGTACCTGATTACTTATTCAGGGGGAGCAGTGTCATGGCAATCCAGACTGCAGAAATGTGTTGCTTTGTCTACAACAGAGGCAGAGTACATTGCTATCACTGAAGCGGCCAAAGAATTGTTATGGATGAAAAAGTTCTTACAAGAACTGGGTCTACAGCAAGGAGGCATGTGCTTTACTGTGACAGTCAGAGTGCCATCCATCTCAGTAAGAATTCAACTTTCCATTCTAGATCCAAACATATTGATGTTAGGTATCATTGGATTCGTGATGCACTGGATGAGAAATTGTTACAGATTGAGAAAATCCATACTGATGACAATGGTTCAGATATGATGACAAAATCGTTGCCTATACAAAAGCTTGAAATTTGTAGAATCATAGCAGGATTGGTGGAGCCCCCCACATAGTCGGGAGGGGGAGATTTGTTGGGTGGGTGTCCCTCCTATGTGAGAGACCCACCATCACGTGCACCCTTGTGCACAGCATATAAGAAAAAAAAAAAAAGAAGGCGACGTGCGTTCTGCAGAGACAGAGAGAAAAACAAAAAGAAAATAAGAAAGGAGAAGTCAACCCCTCTCTTTTTTGATGGGCTGTATAGTTACATCAATAATAAAAGAAGAGAAGTCTTCTCTTCTTAAATGGCTGCATGCTACTGCAGGCTGCGGCAGAAAAGAAGAAAAACAAAAGAAGAAAAAAAGAAGCAGGAGAGAGAGAGAGGCAGCTGTTCGGAGGAGAGAAAGAGAGAAAAATAGAGTTTTTCTCACAGCCACTTCCATCCGAGATTGGGGGTTCGTTTGTGGTCCGATCTTGATGAAATTTTAGTATGTTGTTCCCGACGACGAGAGCTACGTATTGATCAGTGTCGATCGTTGGAAGCCTTCTCCAACTACTTGCTTGCCCGTACCCATTTGGTGAGGTCTTTCTTGTTTTGTTGGAATCCACTTTTATAGTGATGTATTTATGTGTTAATCCAAGAATGCATGTATTCTTGATGTGGTGATACCTCTAGATATGTTTCTAGGGAAGAAATTGTAAACTCATTATTGTTGATAGTGGAAGATTTAACTGGACTAGGTCCCGTGGTTTTTCCCTTCGCATTGGAGGGTTTTCCACGTAAAAATATTGGTGTCTTGCTTGTGAGTTTGCTTGATTTATTTTTCTGCATTGTGGAGAATTATTTGGTGCTAGTGTGACTACTTAATTTGCACAAAGAGGGGTAGATTAATTCCGCTGTGTATGTGATAATTGGTGTTCACCCCTAACACTTCTCTGCCTCTGGAGTAGGAGGTTTGTGCTCCAGGGTAGATGGCTTGTGCTTGTGCTTGTGCTCGTGCTCGTGCTCCGGGGGTTCCTTCTCCACCGGTGGAGATTTTCCGGTTTTGGGAGGTAGAGTTGGTGGCTTGTGCTCGGGGCTTGGCTGCTCTTCTTTAGGAGGTTGATAGACTGGGGTTGGTGGCTTGCTCATCGGAGGAGGATTGTAGACAGGAGATGGTGGCTCCTTGTAATCGGCATTGGTGGCAGTGGTGAGAGCCACCAAGGCAAGAAGCAAGACGAGTAGGTGTGTGTTAGACATCTTTGGCAATTGAGTCTCGATGATTCAAAACTAGAGCAATGGCTCCCCATTTTATAGTGATTTCGGGGCCTTCGTAGGCAGTATAAAATAGGGAGAAATTTCCTTTTCCTTTGTTTTTTTTTATTTTTCTTTTCAAACCTCATTGACATTCTTAAATATTCTGAAAGTTATTTATAGGAATCTTAACTACCTAAACCTTGTCCTTTTGCATTTGCAGAATATAGTTACTCAAATTATGTTTGTTGGTGAACTATTTTCCTTTGGAATAACATGTTATCAAAGCTATGTCCTCCCTCAGTGTGCTCCTCAACTTTATTAACAGAGTAACAGGCATTACTCTGGGAGTATATCTGTTCTAAAGCCTCCCTCATGGCAAGCAATATGGAGCTTTCATCAGAAAACAAATATATATTTTTCCTTTTATCAGGAGTTACATGATCAATTCTCTTTATTAAACTAGAGTTGCTTAGAAAAAAAAACTAGAGTTCTTTATTTTTTGTTTTTATTTTTTATTTTTTTTAGAAGACAAGCATCCATTCGGGTGAAGCTCAGCAAAATACAGAGCTCACACACAACACCACATTCGGTTGGGTAGCATTAACATACTAACTACTTAGTTAATAAACTAAGTTAACTAACATATTAACTAATTAGTTAATAACTTACCATATAATAAGTGTAGGTAACTATAGTTAGTGTGTATATATATATATATATATAGATTTTTTCATATTAAACTATACTATGATAACATGTTATTGGTAGTATACTAAATACCTTATATACTATGAAGTTAGTATTAACTAGTATAATAGTATTATTATATCCTAATATAATTAGTTAATTAATAATTTTCTTTGATTTTCTTTGATCACTAGCAGCAACTTTTCTATGATTTTCTTTAAATTCAGGGAACCAAACTCCACAATAGCGTCCATTTTTCTTTCCTTATACCATTTAAATATTCTTAATTTACCGATAAAAAATGTATAGATGGTGATCTGTTATGGTCTTGCCTAATTTTCCTGTCAAGGTTTATGAATTGTGTATGAAAGAATGAGACTGTCATCTGCTGCTACTGCCACTGAAGCCACCAAATTTTGCATATTTGATTTGAGAAGGGGACAACAAGAAGGGCAGGAGCTGGTCAAGATTTTGTTTTTCTTTCCTGCTCATTTGCCCTTTTCAACACAGCTTTCAGTCATAGGGCTGAGCGAAAGACTTATAACGTTACAAGGTTGGAATTATCACCCCCTTTGTGTCATAAAGCTCAACCAAATGGGCTCCTTCAATTGCTAGAATTCTCTCTTCTTTTTTACACAGTTTTCTCTCCAGAGCTGCTTGTGAGGTAATAGAAGAGGCACTCTTTTGTCTTCTACTTTCTTTGAAAAAATTATCATATCTACTTTATGGCTTGATAAATTAGTTACTATTATTGTATATTGATGGGCAATATGCATCTTAATCTACCAGTAAAAAAATGAATAGATGGTGATCTGTTATGGTCTTGCGCTCTGCCTCCTTGTATTTAAATTTTCTGCATCCCAAATTGTAGACTTGTCCTTCTATTTAAAATCACATCCATTTAGTTCCCTTTTAGTTGCTCATTGTTTTGCACTCAAATCTAAGGCTTTGAACCAAATATGTAGTATAATTTGTTGTCTTAGAGCTTAGTATAAATGGTTTGATATTTATGCAGATAGAGCTTGAGAATGTTCCATTGTTGGTATGTGAAAAGGCACAACCGCATTGGTAAAAGGAAATTTATATTATAGATAGCTATAAAACACTGAAGAGGGCACTCACTACAAGCAGAACAACAGTCTAATGACCTGAGAAATCCTCACTAGTAATGCTGAAGCATAATGAATAGTGATAAATTTACTCTTATTTCTATTGAACTAATGGATAGGTGTTGATGCCTTGTGGTGCAAGCTAGGCGCCATTTTTAGGTGGCTTCCCCTTCCCATATGGTGTTGGAGGAGGCAAAACCTTCCGGGGTGGTTTGTGGGGATCTTGACCTTTTTCCAGTGGAGGGTGTCCCGGAAAGTGACCATAAGGTGGCGATGGCAGGTGCTTTGGTGGTGGTGGTTTGTATTCTGGGAGTGGCTTCTCTGCCTTAGGAGTAGGAGGTTTGTACACCGGGGTTGATGGCTTGTGCTCCGGGGGTTGCTTCTCCACTGGTGGCTTGTACGCCGGTGGAGAGTTTCCGGTTTTGGGAGGTAGAGTTGGTGGCTTGTGTTCAGGGCTTGGCTGCTCTACTTTAGGAGGTTGATAAACTGGTGCTGTTGGTGGCTTGTGCTCCGTTGGTGGCTTGTGCTCTGTGGGTGGCTTGCTCACCGGAGGAGGCTTGTAAACAGGAGTTGGTGGCTTGTAAATTGGAACCGGTGGCTTGGTCACCGGAGGAGGATTGTTGACAGGAGATGGTGGCTTCTGGTAGTCGGCATTGGAGGCAATGGTGAGAGTCACCAGGGCAAGAAGCAAGACAAGTGTGTGTGTGTTGGACATCTTTGGCAATTGGGTTCTGATGATTCAAAACTAGAGCAATGGCTCCCC
This sequence comes from Carpinus fangiana, assembly GCA_006937295.1. Taxonomy (NCBI): domain Eukaryota; kingdom Viridiplantae; phylum Streptophyta; class Magnoliopsida; order Fagales; family Betulaceae; genus Carpinus; species Carpinus fangiana. The sequence continues at coordinate 27,633,310 of CM017322.1, forward strand.
ATTTTATAGTGATTTTGGGGCCTTCGTCGGCAGTGTAATTGATGTCAAAAGTCTTTCATTTCTTTCTAGTTTTCACACGTAATTGGTGAGATGCATATCATATTATAAATTTAGGTGACATTGGGGTCCATTTTGGGACCCTTTTGAGTTGAAAAGTTGGAAATTTTGAGAGGTAACATTATAAAGAACAATTTCTTATGGGTATGCAGAAAAATCTGGTATTACAACTTTTATTACAAGCGTTTTGCTTATAAATTTGTATGACAGTTTATAATTGGTAAAATAATACAGAGTATAATTGATAAGTCACTGACTAACTAGTTAAATTGTTTACTTCATCATATTCACCAATTATGGGTGTTCATACCAAGTTTGTACGGAGCTTGTGTTAGGAAGCTCATAGTGTGGCATTTAGTTTAACTAGACACAAATTAAGGTGTTCAATAACATATTTCAAATAAAAAATTATTTGTAGAATCATCAATTGATTTTATTCATTGATGAATGATGGGAGAAATAATTAAGAAAAGGTTTTAATTGAGGATTTCAAAAGAGCAAAGTTTTTTTTCAAAGCGAGTAGGAGAAAGTTTCTCTAACTTAGCCTATAAAAATAATGTGTCACTCTTCATGTGCGAAATACATACTTTTTTAATAAAATTTCTTCAAACTTTGTCATTGCAATTGAAATATATATATTCTCTCACATACAAAAGACACATGTCATTTTTATAGACTAGATTTGAAGAACTTTTTCAAACCCAATTTGAAGGAAAACTTGGTCCACCTAACTTATAAATACAAATCACTTGTATTCCATCTATAAAGCATTATTGAGCATGATTAAAAGACACCTTTACTAAAAATTTTATTTAAATTCTTTAATTCGCTTGAGCATATATAACTAAAGGTAATTCTAAATATTTTTCCATCGCTTATTTTAACATATTATTATATGTTCTTCAAAAATTGTAGTACTTTTAACCACACCATTGGATAATTTAAGAGTTTAACTTATATCTGGATGTGTCATAAAACTCAATCTTTATAGCCCCCGATTAACAACCGACACATAAGTTAAATTACAAGAAGTGCACAAAAATAACTTACAACAAAATGCACTAGATGATGCCATTTATAAGCTTAAGAAATCAAAACAGGACTTATGGATCTGTAGAAACGGCACTGGCCGTGGGTCAGGCCATGACCCACAGCTGGCCAAACCAGCCACCCAGCCATGGGTCACCCTCTTCGGCCTTTAGGGTGATAGAATCCCTAAAGAGTTATCTTTCTACCTCTAAATTTTAGTTTTGAATTCATAAACGAGTTTTGAGGCACTAAAAACGAGTTTTGAGACATCCACAATTGGGTCAAGGGAGACCCAGCCTTGGGTCTGGTGTGACCCACGGGGTGGCTGTGCGGGCCACTCTCGTGTCTAGGGGTGGTTCGCCAGCCACCCCAGCCCATCCGGCGAGCCACCCAGCTCATCCTTTATGCAGTTCTCATTTTTATTTGATATTTTTGTTCTCACTTTGATTTTTGTAATTTTCTTAAATTAATGATGTGTCACATAGTGATTAAATGCAATAAAAGGGCCGTTTTACAACAAAACTGAATAGTTGGAGCTCTCATAATTTAAACATTTTTTTCGTCTCGAATGGTGGGCTTTTTTTTTTCAAAGTAAAAATGGTTTATTAACAAAATGTCAACGACCATATCAATGCATGATTTTGGGTAATCAAAAGAGTCGGTGGTAATTTTTTATTTTTTTTTAATGATTTTATTTGTTTGGTTAGGATTTAGGCACGGACCAAGTACACCTGTCCTTATCCAAGGACCAAGATTTTGCTTCTGCTTGATTTCTCATGTAGATCACTGTAGATGGTGGCGGTGCAGAGACAGAGAGGCAAGGTAGCATGTGTCCTGCGTCCACCCTTGACAAAATTAGCTCAATCATTTAGGTTGGTGAACATTATTTTAATATAGTCTACTAAACTGATGTTAATCAATTTAATTACATACGAATATGACCCAATTTAATAGATTAAATTAAAATAATTTCTTTTAATTCAATTTGAAATTTTTTAAGTATGGTAGAAAACATGAGTTGGACTAAAAAAGCCTTGAGGAGGGAAGATCTAGATTTAGATCTAGATTTTCCCTCCTCCCTCCTCCCTCCTCCCTCCTCTATGGCAGCAATGCTCAGTGTTTTCTTCGGTCTCCGTTTCAGGCGGGTGTTTGTTTCAGATTTAAGTTGTATTTCTAAATTTTGCTCCAGATTTAGTTTTCTCTTTCTTAGATCTGCTTTTCTTCATCAGCCTTGGTGCATCTTCCTGGGGATCTCTTTGATGCCAGCTCCTCCGCTGCTGCTTGTGGAGTTCTTTTGTTTTTTTTTTTTTTTTTGTTGTGTTTGGGCTACTCATATCCTAGATCTTGGTTGTTTGATGCAGATGTGGTACATGAGTTAGTTTTAATTGTTTTTCTTGTAATAAGTCATCATGGCATTTTGGGTTGTGGATGGTTTAACCCCCTTGCCTTGGGTTGTGGGGGTTTCGTTAGGGGTTATACCTATGTTTTGTTGGTCTCTGCTTGTTACAGATCTGTTATAGTATCGGAAATCACACATAGGTTAGCCGGTTGGTAAAGTCGCTGTTTTAGCCATGGTTTTGTCTTGGCTATGGTTAAGATTTGTCAGAGTTTTGTTGTTCCGCGTTGTATAAGTTTCGTGCTTTTGACTTCTACCTTAATGAGATTAGTATCTTTAAAAAAAAAAAAAAGGAGTTGGACTTAAAAGGACCGATTGACAAGAGCACACGCCAAATAAATAAAATAAATAAGAAAATATAAATGTAAAAAGAAAATTGTATTGTAAAACCTGAAATTGCAACAATGATGGAATTGATGCGACGGATTAGGCTTTTTGTAAGTTTAGATTATATTTTACCGTATTTATGTTCTCACATTATTTAAATTTTTTTAAACGATATAACACTATATACACTATTAAACATAAAAATTAATTGAAATAGTTTAGACTTTAGAGTATTTTTAACGGAAAATGCTAGGGGTTCTCCCCGTAGGTTCTCCTAGCGTTCTTCCAGTCTTACGTAAAACATGATTTAAAAAAAAAAAAATTGTAATAGACTCCACCACCGATTTTTTTAGGCATTAGCACCAAATTTAAGGCATTAGCACCAAATTTGTGAGACATTAGCACCAAAATTGAGGCATTAGCATCAAATTTAGGATGATTAAATCCATTTTGGGTGATATCATCCCTAAAGAGTTAACCTTCCACCATTAGGTTTTAGTTTTGAATCCAAAAACAAGTTTTAAAGCATTAGAACCTAACTATTAACTCATAAAAATTAATCTATTAGCAAAAAAACGGTACTACAATTTTATTTTTTCTTAAATCTTGTTCTACATAAGACTGAAAAAACACCAGGAGAACACTACGGAGAGAACCTCTAGCAACCCCATTTTTAACGTAGATAATCCAATTTTCTTTGGAAAACTTTTGGTATAAATAATAGCCATGATTTCGGTATTGGTGCAAATGAAAGAGGCAAGAATTGACTTATAAAAAATAAAAAAAAAGGGAGAAATTTTCTTTTCCTTTGTTATTTGGAAAAATTACAAAATTAGTCAACGTGATTTACCTAATTTACAATTTACTCCATGTAGTATCAAAACGAATTCAGAAGTCCCTATGATATACCAAAAAAAAAAAAAAAAAATTCAGTCTCTACCGTTAAATTTCATCCATTAACTTAACGGATTCCATTAGTGTACCACATCACGTCAAATAAAATTATGACACATATCATGTTTTATATATAACTTTAAAAAAACACACTTGGATTTTTCACGTCATATTATTATGCCAACTAATACTCCCACCTTAGCTCTCTTTTTTTTTATACGTTAAACACATCTGGTAAAATATTTTAAAAAGATATATGCTACAATGCAATATAATGCTCACATTTGGCCCATATTTAGTGAGGGAGAGAAGATTGGAATTCAAATTTTAAATTTCAATCTTCTCTTTCATGTGATTGTCCATCTGTCACATCATTAAAAATGGGCTAAATGTGGGCATTATATTGCATTGAAGCATTTCTCTTTTAAAAAACCCTAATTCTACCAAATTATTGATATGAAAACCTAATTCAAAAGAAAACAAATTTCTATCGGTAGATGTTTAGTTTTTTAGGCCTATCCCCTCCTCCTCTTCTTCTTCTTCTTCTTCTTCTTGTCGTTTCTTCCTCTCTTTTTCTCTATCATCTTCTTTTTTTCCTTCACGGACGTCGTGCTTCTTCAGCTTCTTCACCCAAGTTTGTGTCTCCACTAGCAAATGTGGAAGGCAAGTCTTGAAATTAAATTTCTATATCTTGATCAGGGTTGTCGGCAAAGAAGTTATGTATGGTGGTTTTTTTTTTCTTCGTCTCTGTCTCTGTACTTCCCTATTGAAAGTTGCCAAGAAAAAGAAGAATTTCAACATAGGAGAAGAGCATAAGAGAAAAAGTAGAAGATAGGAAGAGACGGAGAAAAAAAGAAGGGGGAGATGGAGAAAAAAAACTACGACAAGAAAAAAAGGGAGAAGAAGAAGAGACGGAGAAAAAAAACCACGACAAGAAAAAAACAAAGAAGAAGAAGAAGAGACGGAGAAAAAAAAAACCACGAAAAAAACGGAGAAGAAGAAGAAGTGGGGATAGGCCTAAAAAACTAAACATCTACCGGTAGAAATTTGTTTTCTTTCGAATTAGAAGGAGAAGAAGAAGAAGAAGAAGAGACGGAGAAAAAAAACCATGACAAGAAAAAAAGGGAGAAGAAGAAGAAGAAAATAACACGACATGAATAAAATGGAGAAGAAGAAGAAGAAGAAGAAGAAGAAGAAGAAGAAGAAGTGGGGAAACTAAACATCTACCGGCAGAAATTTGTGTTCTTTTGAATTAGGTTTTCAGATCAATAATTTGGTAGAATTAGGGTTTTAAAAAATATTTTACCTATTGTGTTTAACGTAAAAAAAAAAAGGTTGAGGTGGGAATATTAGTTGGCATAATAATATGAATTCCCATCCAGGAAGTTCGCAAGTTCCAACTTCATGCAGCCATAACTTTGGATCATATATGGTTTTCTAGGAATCAACTTGTCCATCAAGCTCTTACTCCTTCCCTTTCAAGCTCTCTTATTCAAATTGCTTCTACAACGGCGGATCATTGTAAAGCTTGAACAGATTCCACTTTGTCCACCATTTGGTCTCCTCCTTTGCCGGGTACCACTAAGGCAAATTTTGATGTGGCTTTGTCTTCAGAGTTTGCGGTGGCTGCTACGGTCGTAAGTGATTCTAATGGTAACATCATTGGAGCTGCTACTAAGAAAATTCTTACTCAGGATGTTGCCTTAGGTGAAGCTCAAGCGGCCCTCCTGGCGGTTCATACTGCTGCTTCTAGTGGTGCCTACTCTCTTATCCTTGAAGGGGATGCGCTTAATGTTGTCCTTGCTATTCAACAACCTCAGCTGTTTGAGGGTTGGAATTTTTCTAATGTTGTTTCGGATATTTCTCTGTATTTGCATTCTTTCTACAGCTGGAAGGTTGAGAAAGTTTCTAGAAGTGCTAATTTCAAAGCACATTGTTTGGCTAAATGGGCCGCTTCCCACCAAGTGTTTGGAAGCATTCCCATAGGATCGACCATTCTCTCGTCCATTAGGAACAGGAGTGGAAAAGATCCTCCCTTGTAACCTTTTTCCCCCTTTCAATTAAAAAAAAAAAAAAAAAAAAAAAAAAAAAAATGATGTGAAAAATCGAAGTGTGCTTTTTAAAAGTCATAAATAAAAACATGACATGTGTCATAATTTTATTGGATGTAACGTGTCACACTAACAAAATCAGTTAAGTCAATGGATGAAATTCAACGGTAGGAACTAAATTGTTTTTTTTTTTGCATACAACAGGGACTTTTAATTTCGATTTGATACCACATCGAGTAAATTATAAATCAGGTAAACCATGTTGAATTATTTTGTATTTTTTCCTTGTTTTTTATTTTTCTTTTCAAACCGCATGGACTCATCGTTTTAGTTGGTTTAGGTGTGCCATTGACATTCTTAAATATTCTGAAGGTAATTTATAGGAATCTTTAATTACCTAAACCTTGTCTTTTTGCATTTGCAGAATATAGTTAGTCAGATTATATTCGTCGGTGAACTATTTTCCTTGGAATATAAAGTGCATTATAATTAAGGGAGGGTTTATCCAACTCAATGTATTATATTAGTATGAGGTAATTACCTTTTCCCCCATCAACTGTCATGCATTGTCAATTTCCCCTCATGAACTGCCAACCTTACTGCCCAACCCCTTTATACTACAATTTTCTTCCCAAAACCCCTATTTCGTTAGTTAAACTCATTAAATCAAACAGTCAACCTGTCACTTACGCCCCACATACCATTTTATCAATTTTTATCCCACTTTTGCCCTCATTTTGGAACTTGTAAATGAAGGGTATAACCGTATCCCCATATCCCCATACTACTGTGGTTCTCAAAATTTGTTGTAATAGATTTTCGGGCGATTCATAGCCCATTTAAGGCGGGGCGGAGGCAGCCCTTTTCATAGCCTTTGAGTCAATAGCCCAATGAATCGGGCCATTCACTTTTTGCCCATCCCCAATATATTGATTGTTCTTGGGTTATTTGTTGGGTTGCTCAGCCCATATTTTGGTTGAAAGGTCTTCTTTAGGTACGCCACTTCTATCTACTTTGAATTCACGCCATCGCCAAGGCTTTGGCATCATCTCATTGCCTATTCCATTTGATTTGACTAGTAATCAGTAATCTAACAAAAGTTATGAAGAATAATAAATCATTTCGGGAATATCCAATATAGATAAATAACACCCAATCATAAAATCAAATGCAAGAAGAAAAGGGAGATATTTGTTACACACTGTCCCCTCTTAATTACAAATATCAAATCTAATAAGAACTGAACAAAAATTTCCTTCAAACCAGTCTGGAGTAAATATTCTTTAACCCATTTAAAATAGTGCTAAATGTTTATAAACATTTAAAACGTACATTAAATTTTTTAAGATCAATAATAGCGGTTTACTAACTTAGACTAACGTTTTAAATGTTTATACACTTGTCACTACTTTAAATGGGTTGGAGGATATTTCCTCCGGACTAATTTTGAGGAAATTTCAGTCCATGAGAAATTAGGATACTTCCTACAAACCGACGTTCACCTGGACATCAATAATTGAAGGTGGCACGTCACCACTGGCAATATTATATGTAGGCTAAAACTGCCACTTTTGCACCCCTCCCAAAAGCAATATCCACTACTGCTTTTTAATGGAGATCGTCCAAAGAAGATCTGAATCAGATCGCACTGTTATTTTTTCTTCTTTGACAATATTTGATGTGCTTATTAAACCACCAAAACTCATTTCTGTTTTATCTGGAATGGAATAGACAGTACAGATTCACAGTGCATCAGACGGGAGTAGCAAATCACATCATCACAGAGCAAATGAATTTTAATAATAATAATAATAATCATAATCATAATAAAGTGAGACACCAATGAGACCATCAACAGACTAATAACACACCCATTGCGCAAATGGACAATCTATCACCCCCCAATATGTGAGAAATTAATGGGTTCACCACCAGCTATCTGTAAGTGGACTAGTAATGGAAAGTGGGTTCAATTAGGGTAGTCTTAAGCAAAAAGGCAAAAGTATTAACAAATAACTAAACTCTTCTATGTTAAAGCACCATCTAAAAAGTTTTGCCAAACAAACCCTATGTGCCTACTCAAAGAGAAGACCATGCTAATTATGCATCAGAGGATTTCATGCCACAAATCATCATGCACTACCAATATACAGGGGCCATCAAGTTATTCCAAAATAAATGAAGCATGTCAGCCAATGCCCCCTTCTTGATCATAAGTCAAACATGTATTTGTGCAAGATGTGAAGTGCAGTAATTGGTGATCAGACCATCAAAGCCAAGAAAGGAGTACTTTCCATTAAAGCTTGGTAAATGAAAGAAACAACTCAAAACAGTATTATGTGATTGTAATACACTTACCAAGATCCCACTGGAGTCCGGTGGTTGTAGTGCTTCTGGATGGCATCCCAATTGGTACAAGTCCACAATGTGGACCCTCAACAGAGGGTTGAATATGGATCTCATGATGGTGAGTTCTTGGAAGAAGGTGAATGAGACAGTCATCAGATAAAAGAATTATTCGCATGCTTGAAAAACGGCATAAAACATTGATGTTTCCAATCTCGTGGTCAAACCGCCCACCAAGTGCTCCAGCAACAAGAATGCATATCTGGAATTAAATCAAGAATTACAATGCAAAATTGAGCATGCATGATGCTGGTGACTAACTCAGTTGCAGACCATCTGACACAATAAATTTGTACTAACCAGTTCCTAATCAGAAGGCACAAGAACAAATGCAAATGGTTCCACAGTTGAAATTTTAGTACACAGACAGATTCAAAATAACCTCGAGCAGAGAAAATTTTATCTAACTTACCTTTGACTTATCGATGTCTGATTTGAAATCACGTATATATTCTATGCATTTATGTAGATCTGTGGTGTCCTGATCTTGAGATTCATCCACTACCTTAGTTCCCTGAATTCAGTGAAAAAATACAGACATCCTGAGAATGGCTCCAGAGTACTGTATATGTTAAAACCAAAAAGCAATAACATATACTGCACAGATCATCTTTGTGAAGGTTTTATCCGGGTCACAAGTTCCAAAATTGAACAGAAATGCCACAACAGGATCAGTTGAAGGGTTTTCACAGGAAGTAAAGAAAGCAAGTTACCAGGTTTGCATAAAAGTCCAGTACATCTTTTCGGACAGAATCCATGTCACCTTTGATAACTTCTGGCTTGTACCTGGCACAAATGTTGGAAGTTAAAAGTTATTTAACACACCAGCATTAGGTTAGAAACCATGCTTCCAAGAACTAAACTAAGAAACCAGCATCTCTATGGCTTTCAAAATAAGATAATACACCAATATAATGCACACAAAAAGCTCTATCTTGTGCAGTATAATCTGAAGCAACTTTTAATTTCTTATGAGCCCAAACAATGGAATCAGTAAGTTCTTTCCAATAACTACATGGCTTCAGATTCCCACAATGCCACTCAGTGGGTTTAAGGCTAGAGAAGCAAAATTGATATGGTTCGTTCAAATTAGCACACAACACTGCCAGAGCTCTTCCTCAAATGGACTTCCTTCCCCCATAAGAATGAGATGGAGGGTGAGGTTGCAGATTCAAAAAGCAGCGCATGCATAAATTTCAAATAATTAAAAAAGAAAAAAGAAGCACACAACACCTAATGACTAGAATATCTGTTTTTTTTACTGTCCCATCACCAAGAGCATCAGGGAACACTACCAAAAAAAAAAAAAAAAAAACCACATATAGGCTATGAGAAACAGAAAGCTTGAAATATAAAATTATGGTACATATGTACAAAACCAGGTAATGCAGCATAAAAATATTTCTAGCTTTTATACAGCAACTTCAGTTACCACAAGCAGGATGCATCTTTTTTTTTTCTTAGGTAATTGACAGTAGGATTCATGATGCTATGATCTGAAAACAGAGAGCCAGAAAATGAGCCCTCACTTCATATAACCACCATAAACTAAACAAGGAAGCCCTTTGAGCAGTTCATGTCACACTGGTCCAAAGGATTGGCACCAAGCAACTAAGAATAAAGAATAAAGCAGCAAAAGCCGCAAATCGCTTGACGTGTTCGAGTCGAGATATTCCCTGGTGGTAGTAGTATCATGTATCCTTTTACACACTTCAGCATTTTCCAATGACTTCAAATTGGTAGTAAATTCCAGTGCCTCTTTAAACCCGTTCAAAGTGTTCTTTAAGACAGATGGAATTTTCATAGAACTCTTACTTACACCCCAAATACAACATATCACTCTCAGCTTTTCTTCTTAATTTTGGCCATCAATTACAACAGCCACCATAGAATTATCGCTTACATGTTTCAAAACCAGTTCGAACTATTCCTAAAGTTGAAAAACTCTCAAAGTTATAATTTCCATACCATAAATTACATGTTGGATCTAAACGCAACTTCCTAAAAATTACTTTGGGCTTGTTTAGGATTGCGTTTGAGGGGCCTAAAAGTGCATTTAACACTCAAAAAGTCTATTAAAAAGAAAAGTACTCATTTAGTAAAAAAAAAATTAAAAGCGCTTTTAAAAGTTTAAAAGGCCTAAAAATAGCTAAAACGCATTTTTGGCAAAAGCTTCATTTAAGCTTTTGCCAAAAAGCCTTTTTTTACTTAAAAGCTCTATTTCTCAAACGCAATAACAAACAGGCTCTTAAATGTTAAAATATTTAATTAACTGATTAAATTTATTATTTTATATTAACTTAAACTTAAACTCTTAAAATAAATAGTGATTTAACATGGTAATAGTACAACTTTCCGAGTTCAAATCTTATCTTTATAATTTTCCATCTATTTTAATTAAATGTTTATTTGGCTTACTTAGCGAAAAAGAGTTTGTGCAGTGAGGCACTTTATAATATTAAATAAATGATTAAATTCACATTCCATTTACAAGCTTTTCAGATAAAGCATGATTTAACACTTAAAAGGACTTGACTGCGATTTTCTAAACCTCATATATTTTTCAAGGACTAAACTAATCAGCACAAGATAAATAGAAGCAGAATATGAAGCATACCATCAAAAGCACGAAATTTGATCAACAAGATAATTTCCCAACAAAAAGAAATAAATACAGTAAAAAAAATTTAAAAATAAAAAATAAAAAGCAAACCTGCTTCGAACATCGGAAGGGTCTTCATCAGGAAAGAGCAGAGGCATTTCATCGTAAACGCGGTTCGCGCCGCCATCAGCGCAGAGATGGAGGTGTGCTGCTCTAAACAAACGCATGCACGCATCGGATTATTTCTCAGAGCTTTCAAAATCGCCAATCGAAACCCAAACAAGGCCAGGAAAAAAAAAAAGAAAAAAAAAAAAAGGAAAAGAAAACAACGCAAAACAGAGAGCGAAGGATGCAGGATAAGTACCGCAGTCCCACAGCAGAGGAGTGAATCTCGGGAGGCGTTGGTTAAGCACGACCAGTGCGTACGTTAGCGAGGGGCGGTGGTCGGGAGGGATTGTGGGCAAAAGGAAGGCCGACGAATGGGACATAAGCTCCATCGCTAACTTGCGCCTTTCGGTAACAAAAACTAATTCCAGAGAGAGAGAGCGAAGGGCGAAGGCCTCATGGTCCACTTCTCTGTTTAGTTATTTATGACTGCAATGGAGGGAAGACAATGACGTGTCATGGTCCACTTCTATGTTTAGTCTCGAAGTACCTAAAAAAGTCTATTTTCAACCATGATTTAAAAATAAATAAATAATCGACATGCATTAAAAATGGTCAGATTTTGTTACCAATAATTTATTACATAAATTTTTTTAATCAATTCAGGTAAATATTGAAATACAAAATTTATATAATTTAATTTTAAAAAATTATTATCTTTTTTTTTTAGGAAAATTATTATCATTTTGTGCTTAGGAAGCAAGTCACCGCTTAGGCGCTTACTATCAAACCTAAAATTGTTTTAAACTTGAGATTCTCAAATTTATAATTTTTAGTCGTTTATTATATTTAAGCGTATAAAATAAGCCAAATTTAATGAGAAAGCTATCATCAAAGAAACATAGGTTTAGTAGCTTGCTCATTAAATTTTAGGAATAATCATCATATTTTAAGAATATATTTCGTGAACCAAACAACAGGTTTATTTTAAAGAATAATGACCCCTTTATTGATTTAAGATTTTGTGTAATTTTTAAGATACTTTATTATGTATAGTTCTTAAAATCGTAGTTATTATTTTTAAATTAAAATATACGAGATTTTACCACCTCAATATATATGGATAAATATAAAATTGATCATTATAGTGGACCCAAATTACAAATTACTTCACTTGGTATAGCAAAATTTATAAGCCCCTCTAGTTGGCCTAAATTAAAAATCACTTTATGTGGTATAAAAAATAATTTATAAGTCCTCAAGATAGATTAAAATAACAATTTACTCCTTAAAATCAATTTCCGTCAAGTAACTTAACATAATCCGTTAATTTTGTGAAGTCAAAATTTATCACATTTATCAATTTTAGTATTCATCATAAATTAATAATATTTAAAAAATTACAAATGTTTGGCAAATAAAAGTAAAACTTCATCCATTTGTTGTATTTGCTAAACAAATGTGATAATCATGAGAGAAATGACTAACCTTAACCCGAAGGGGTTGGCTCAATTGATGAAGAGCTTGGTATCAAGTGGTGCGCTCTCTCTTGGTCTCAAGTTCAAATCTTGTTGGGTGCTACCTCCCACTTGGGGCCACACCCTCTGTCTCTGGCGAAGCCAATAACTTACCCGATTTGTGTAGGGAAACTTCTGTAGGTGCGGTGCACGGATCCAGAGATCAGTCGGTGGATCTTTGGCTAGGCCTCTACAATCGGTACCCACCTTGATGGTAGCCCAAAGTATTGTCTGGCCTTATAGGTGAAACTGGATACCTCGTATCATAAATCATAAAAATTTAAAATTTAAAATTTAAAAATTTAAAAAAAAAAAAAGAAAAAAGAAAAAGAAAAAAAAGAGAGACTAACCTTGGCATTACTTAATAAGTGGAAAATGAGGACATATGGCACAATAGAAAATTATTAGCATCAATCATGATTCATGACATTGGAGTCAGACCAGAGAAGATTTGTACCCAATTAAATAAGCTGTACAGTAGGTGGGAAAATATCAGAAGATATTTCCTTGATTTTATTATAATGAAAACTAAAATTACGTGGCCAAACTTCCACCTATATTCAATGTCTACCAAATTTTTTTAAAAATGAAAATTAAGAGACTTATTATGGTCTTACTAATTTAAGAGCTGATTTAAAAAATAAATAATCTCTATACGTTAAGAATTTCTATTAAACTAATAAAAAATAGGTAAAATATCCATTATAATTATGTCCTTAAATTAAAAAAAAATCCTAATTATGGGTCTTCTCTCATGATGGTTTTTTTTTATGTGATGTATGGGTTTATTGTCGTTAAAAAAAATTTAAAAAAAAAAAAAAATTGTTGGACTTAACAAAAATTTGAGTGTAAATTACAACTTTTTTTAAATTTGAGTGTAAATTTTAAAAAGATTAGTGTAATTTGCTTTATTATGTGCGACATAAACCCTTTTTATTTTTTTAATGAAAGTTTTTTAAAATTAATTGATAAAAAATTAAGAATATAATAACTTTTACATCACAAAATATTAAACTCTGATAAAACATATTCAAATACTATGAAATTAGAAACCCTCCGCAAACCTTAAAAAGAAAAAAAAAGGTGATAGAGTTGATGAATATCATTAAACTTTGGGTGATGGCAAATCTTCAAATAATTCATGAAGTACAGGCTGGATTTGAAGGGCGGCTATTCTCTTTATCTTCTGCCGGTGGAGAATATATTTTTCTTTTTCGGGTACAAGATGCCAACGGGACATGTGATGATATAATTTTACATAACAGTTATCATAATTTCAGTTATATATATATATATAACTTATTTTTACACATAAAAAATTAAAAATATTAATTAAATAATTAAATTTGTTAACTTCACTTACATGATAGATTGAGATCCTCGGTAATAGTGAGAATTATCGGGAAATTTTTTTTAAAATCTTAACCTTTTATTTTGATCCAAAGGCCATAAACTTGCTACCTATCCCGTTTAATATAAAATAATAAAATATTATTTAAAATTTAAAAATGAATATAAAATAAAATCATAAAAATCTCCCGGCAATTTTCACTATCGCCGGGGATCTCAATCCCTTATATGATGCACCTAAGAGCGGTCACAGTTAATTTTGTTTGGAAAAAGCAACTGATTGGGAGACAACCATAACCAAAAGCAATGTAAAAAGGCAAAAGTTGTAGAATCGAAACCTTTGCATCCTATATATAGCAATATTATCAAGTCCTGTGTAAACAAACCCTTTTACCAAGTTAACCAAAAAAAAAAAAAACCTTTTACCAAATCCAGTCACTATGTAACACGTAATCAATTTTTAAAAAAAATACAAAAAATAAAAGTGAGAATAATCACACCAAATTAGAAAAAAAAAAAAAAAAAAAAAAAAAAAAAAAAAAAAAAAAAAACCCCGGTAGCTGATGAGACCCAAGCAAGACCCAACCGGCCGTGACTCGCCTCAAAACCAGTTTCTGATGTCCAAAAACCCGTTTTTAATGCCTCAAAACTTGTTTTATAATGCCTCAAAACCTATTTGTAATGCCTTCAAACCCGTTGTTAATGCTTCAAAACTCGTTTTTAGATTTAAAACTAAAACCTAGAGGTGGAAGGTTAACTCTTTTAGGGATTTTATCACCCTAAAATCTAGTGTATTTTGGTGCAAGTTATTTTTGTTCACTTTTTATGTTTTTACTTATGTGTTGTTAGTTATTGATTGGAGGTGTAAAAATTGGGTTTTAAGGCTCATTCTGATATAAGTTAAACTCGTATATATATTATGCCAAGGATAAAGTTTTTCTTCAAACTGGGTTGGAAGAATTTCCTTCAACCTAATTTATAAAAATGATATGTGTTCTTGAACATGTGAGATGCACATGTTTTTTTAATAGCAGGGACAAAGTTAAAATAAATTTTATCAAAAACTCATGTACATCTCATATGTTATTAAAAAGAAGGACACGCATTTGAATTGGCTGTGAACTACGTCTTATGAAGCGGATGTCACAAGTTTAAATCCCACTCCCTTATCATTGCGTAGACATGTTAAAAAAAAAAAATGATACTTTTTATTTTTATAGACTAAGTTAAAGAAAATTTTTTCAACTCAATTTGAAAGAAAACTTTGTTCTTATGCCAACGCTAATAGAAGATGTAAGAAACCTTTGTTCTTATGCCAACGCTGATCGAAGATGTAAGAAACCTTTTGCATACTTATTTATTATGGATTAATGCCCACGCTAACAAAAGTTGCACAAACTTTTCACGTGTGATGTTTTTATGCCGATTGTCTTGGATCGCAATTAGTGTCTTGTCGGATGTCATGTACGTTACCTAGCAGAGCCCAAGCTGCTTTTCCAAATCATGACAAATCATAATTTATTTGACTCTATTTCGGCAATAGAGATTCTCAAGATCCGCATCTCAGATGAAATTGGAACAGATTATCTTTGGACTCCATCCACAACTGGTAAATTCACGGTTTCTTCAGCCTACCGATTTATCTCTGAGGTATCCTCCAATAATGCTGCTTCTTCAAATTCTCCACAATTCTGGAAGTCTCTCTGGAAATTAAATCTTAATGATCGTCTGAGATTATTTCTTTGGAAAATAGCTTGGAATATTCTTCCAACAAAGGAGCGCCTTAGTCAAATTCACATCACAACAGATGAAAATGCTTGTCCTCTCTGTAAGGTAGCTTTTGACTCCCTGCACCATTTATTCTTTGAATGTCACTTCGCGCGAGTTGTTTGGCGTCAATCTTTCTGGCCTCTAGATTCGACAGCTTTTACGTTTACTACTTTGACGGAATGGATCCGGTTAATTATCTCTCCGGGAAGCTCCTTTGGTATTCCTTTGATGGATCAGCACAAATTTCAAATCTTTGCGGCTGTGACATGTGATATATTATGGTTTTATAGAAACAAAGCTTATCATGATGGGCTTTCTTATGATGCTATCTCTGTGTCGAGGCATATCAACAAAATTACTCTTGAGCATTATCAGGCTTGGCACCCCTCTTCCTCAACTCTGGAGGAAACATGGACCCCTCCCCCAACAAACTGAGTCAAAATCAATTTCGATACAGCCATTCGCGACTCTTTCTCGGCACAAGCAGCGATCTGCAGAGATGATAAGGGCCATATTCTTCAAGCTATATCTCAAATAAACATCTCTTGCTCACCAAATGTAGGAGAAGCTATAGCAGCTCAACTGGCTATCTCGCTAGCACTTTCTCTAAAAAAGGACCGTTTCATTATTGAAGGAGACTCGGAAGTGGTGGTTCTTTCTCTCAAAAATCCTAATTTCGTTAGAGATTGGAGGATCTCTGCTAATATACTTAACTCACTAGAATCTATTCCTTCAACTTCCTTATGGGAAGTTAGGAACATCTCAAGAAGTGCAAACTTCTGTGCCCACTCTATGGCACGCTGGGCCGCAGCCGGATCCTACTCTGGCAGCATTCCCATGTCAGCTTTCCCTACTTTAGTTCATGCTTCATCTAGTATAGATCCTCCCCCGTTTGTCTCACTTATGTAGTTTATTTGGAGTTTGTAGTTTCACATCGTACTTATAAAAAAAAAAGAAAAAAGAAAATGGTTCCTCAAAGGGAAATAACGGCTCGATTGTTTTTTTTTTTTTTTTTTTAAAGAGCACTTCTTTGTTTTTTTTAAGGTTAAATACTTTATTTTCATGGGTGGCCGAACCACTCCAAGGGTCTTGAGGTGGTTCGGCCATCCCCATACTGGCCTTGAGCCACCCCCAATGACCAAAATGGGGGTGGTTGGTCACCCCATGAATTTTTTTATTTTTTTTTAAGGTTTAATTTTTTTTTAATTATTATTATTTAAATATTTTTTTAGGACATGTTTCATTTTCATATGATGACATGTGTGACAGAACCTAACGAAAATATTAAGTTGGTATTTTCCCGTAAGTCAAGTACCATTTATGATATAATTTAAACCTTAGATGGGAAAAACTAAAAATCTGCAAACACATGTACTAATAAAGTATTTCACCCAATTTTTTTTATGGGAAAACAATTAGGGCTCGGCGTCGGTCGGTAATGTCAGTGTCGGTAAAAAAATTTTTGTTCCGACAAAATGTCAGTAAAGTCGGTATGTGTAAAAATTGAAAATTTTCGGTGAAATCAGTCAGTAAAGTCGATTCGGTTAAAAGAATTTTATTTCGCCTACTAAACCGAATTTGTTGAAAAAAAAAAAAAAAAAATTGTTTCATCTATCGCCCATTGGTTAAGCGGTGTTAGCAAAAGTCGGTCGATAGGCGGTGAATTTGCCCAAGCCTAAAAACGATTATGTAATATAAGTGTTATAGTAATTCTGAGTGTGTTGAAGCAGATTTTTGAATGACCAGCGAAGTCAGACAGAGAGAACCAACAGAACCTTGATGCTTAAGTTAATAGGCTGTCTTAAAAAAATACTGAACGAATAAAGTAGAAGAGGAAGAATGTACGTGCATAGTAGCTTTGCTTTGGGGTATGCTCCTTGTTCAACACTTATACCAATAAAATGTGAGATTCTAAGAGTGGTTCGTTTATTTTCCTTATCAGTGTTAGACGAATAAACATCATTGGGGTTTCTCTGAAATTCAGACTTATATATATATATATATTGTTCCTTTTACATCACACTGCAATTGGAAAAAATAGAGAAAACATGGCATGTGAACAAAAGAAATATTGAAATGATCAATATACGCATTTTTTTTTTTTTTGGTTGTTTCTGCAGTTTATTTAAGCTACATTTACAATTTGTTTAAGAGAAGAAATTGAGTGGATTAAGTATGCTTGTTCGTTAAGCATGTAAGGGCAGAAAGGCCCGAATAAAAAAAAAAAAGAAAGATGCTACAGTTGTTAAATTAACTGTGCTTGGGTGGGGCATTGTAAAATTCCTAAAAAAAATAATAAAAAAAAAAGGGAAAATAAAGATTGAAAAAAAAAATGAAAAAGAAAAACCTATATATAATACAATCGGGGTAAGGAGCTGCAATGGAATTTCCATAAATATTGGCCCCTAATCTTGCCACTCTTAAGGGTGACGAAGAAGAATAATCTAAAAGAAGAAATGGCTATACACAAAGACACCAGCTCTACATGAAATAGCTAAGAGATCTCTTCTTCCTTGATCCACCTTCTCCATATAGGTCATTCCACTGCAGGAGTTCGTTCATGTTTGTAGACTCTGATGACACACTTGCGCACACCTGCATTCAAGTAGATGAAGACGAATGAAATGAAGATATATCATTGATAATCTGTTTTTATGACTTTAAGCAGTCGCTAATCCGAGTTCAACCCAGCTTGTGATGTAGGCCGGAAAGCTAAAGATTCCTAATGATGTAGGGGGAAACTCGCATCTGACGAATTCTACTCAAAAGAACATATCTAGAGTTTCAAATCTTGGATTGGAGCAAACCTTGCGACATTGAAAAGCTAACTCAAAGATATACAAAATCATGTTTCACAAGAGTTTGCTAATTCCGATGTTTACTAGGTCAAAAGAGCCTTCGTTTGCAAGCTGTCAGAACAGCTATATATTATTTTCAATTTTTCATTGTTTCCCACTTTCCTTTTAGTTTTAGGAGGTCCGTCCAAACAAGGGTTTGTCCCGTCTGGACGATCACCATAGTATTTCAATTCTACTTATAATTAGTAGTTTTATTAGGTTTAAAAGTCTTGGGACTAAATACATGCATAGAGCCTCCAGAAACGTAGATTTGGATTATATGTAAGTTTTTATCAATAAGAAGTCTCAGAGTTGAGTTTTTTTCCTTATTTTCCTTCAAACCCTATATCAGCTTCAACGTTTTGAGAAGATTTCTTAGATCATTTGATAGAATCAAGATCTAGAAATACCTATCCGTTCGTTAATGTTGTTATTCGCTGCAGCCCACGCTGCATTAGTTTGGCAGAAAACTAACTTTCTTGAAAGAATTTAATCACAGAACACGAATGCTACTTTACTTTTTGTGTCAAGAAAATCTTCCATCATCATACCTGCTCATGCGCATATTTAAAATCCTCCATCTTTAGAGGACGAATATCAGCACTGCAATGCAATGCAGGTAAAGGTCTGTTATCAGCCATGGCTGCATTTTTCTCCTGGAATACACGCAAAATATCAACAAACAGTTATATGAATGAATACCTTCCAACAAAAACACCTACCTACAGCAAAGGATTAAACAATTTTCTCAACCGAAACCAGAATCTGTTATAAATTTCACTAGCTACCAAAGAATAGAGGTCTAAAGATATTATGGGGTTGTTTGATAACCCGTTTTTGGGTTGTGGTTGTACTGTGCAAGTTTGCACTGTGCAATAAAAATACCATTTTACCCTCAGCCCAATACCGGAAGCCCCACACGGTTCTTCTTCTTCGACCCAACAAATTTCTCCTCTCTCTCTCCCCCACCCCCACGCCTTCGGAAGTACCATTAGCGCCGAGGCATCGAACAAGCCCCCCACTGCGCTCAGCGAGCCCTCCACTGTCGGCGGCACCAACCCACTTCGGTACATACTAAGTTCTTTCTCTCTGTCACTCAGCTCTTCCTGTTGCCTAATCAACACCCCCAAATCTTCGCCGAAATCCGTGTTTTGATGCACCAATAGCACTGAAACATCGGGCGATATTGTTGCCTAAGATTGAGTCTTCGGCACAGAAGCAGCTCAATATTGTTGAAACCCAAATGGGTTTCTCGATAAAGCTTCGAAAAAAAGTTTTGTCTTTGTGGTTAGATCACCAAGCAGTTTGCCGATCTCACTCTGGAACAAAGAAGAAGCGATTCGAACTCCGGTCACGGATCTGACCGCCGTCGGCGAAGGAAGAGGCACAGTGCTATCGTTGAAACTCGATCGGTTGTCAGATTCGGTGTCAGGACAAACCGTCGTGGATCCAAAAGGCTATCTCACCGATTTGAAGAGCATGAAAATCACGAGCGACGCGGAGATTTCGGATGGTTGGGTGAGACTTGCAGAGAAACGGAGGAAACCACGGATGAAGAGGAAAAGAACAAGAGGGCATTTCGGTGATATTTGATGAGTTATTAAGAAAAAGACAAAAATATACAGTATATCCCTAAACAGTACATCCGAAAAACCTTTGTCAAACACCACCTACATATTTGCACAACAAATAAAGTCTTCTTATCTTAACCCACTAATAGGCTTAAGAGAGAGACATATATCTTATTCAACAGCTAGGCTAACCTTAGAATACTAAAAAGACACTGAAAAGAAAAACCATTAAATTAAAATAACAATTCCTGATACTGAAAATATCAAACTAACCTTCTTTTCCTTCTCCAAAATTTCTCTAATAGGACAGTGTGCTGCAGTCACACACAGATTCTGCAACCAAAAATGTAACCAGAGGAACCCGAAATTAATAAATAAAGTAAAATAAAATAAAATTCTTTAGCAGGCAGAAAATTAGAAAACAAAGATAAAATGATAGGAACCTTTAGGTCACTCCCAGAATAACCATCAGTCATATTTGCAATTGCTTCCAAATCAACATCAGGGACCAGCTCTTCCTTGGCTAAAACAACTCTAAGAATTTTTTCTCTGTTTGGGACATCTGGCAAATTGACCATCAATCTGCACATAACAATTGTAAGTAGGACATGATGATAATTTCCTTGTGCCAAAAGAAATTGAACAAAGTTATGACAAGCATAATATATTTACCTCCGCGGAAGCCTCCTAATAACAGCCTCATCAAGGTCAAAAGGCCTATTAGTAGCAGCAAGAACCAGCACACGCTCCTTATCTTTTGTACGCAGACCATCCCAATTCACCATAAACTCATTCTTCATTTTACGCATAGCCTCATGCTCTCCTGGATTTTCACGTCTTCCTAGCATGCTATCAACCTGCAAAAGTAATTTAAGTGAACAAAAATTATTTCAGAAGGGAAGGCAGACAGAGATAGAGAGAGGCATCAGGGAAGGTTAAAAAAAGAAGCAGCATGAACATTACAAAGAATTGACAAAAATATAGCTGTTGAGGATGCATTAAACCAACCTCATCAACAAAAACAACACTGGGAGCAATTTTACTAGCTAGAGAGAAAACTGCTTTGACATACTTCTCCCCTTCACCAAACCACTGCAAGCAATAGAGAGACATCATTCAAGTTTTTTTTTTTTTTTTTTTTTTTTTAATTAAAAAAAAAAAAAAGAGATGCACGTGCCATTTCTATATGAATATATACCTTTGAAGTGATGCTTGACATAGATATATTGATAAAGTTTGCACCGGCCTCGGTTGCCACTGCCTTTGCAAGCATTGTTTTCCCAGTACCCGGAGGGCCAAAGAGCAATATTCCCTTGCAAGGCTGTAAAATGAGTAACCATATTAAGAAGGAAAACATCAAAGATACAAGATATATTAAAATTGTTCCCCACTCCCCCAGCCTAGGGGCCCCACCTGCCAAAAAGGAAAAAGATCCAAAACAAATACATTCGCATGGGAAAGCAAAGGCTAGTCGCTCAGCCAAAAATATCTATAAGAAAATAGAAAGAAAAAAAACGCAAAGCCATTCACCTTAGTCAACTGCCCTTTACAAAATAACTCAGGCCTCTGAAGAGGAAGCATCACCAATTCTTTCAACGTATCCTTTACATTTTCTAAAGCTCCAATATCATCAAAAGTAACCCCAATGTCAGTGGGAGGAATAACGTCAGCAAGAAGCTTCTTCTCAAATTCATTCTCGGTTACCACATCCTGGAAAATTTTAAACTTGAACTGAATATAAATCTCAAACAAATCAAGTGTGTACATTTTATCCTCAAAATCGATAAGTAGAAGGGACAGTTGAATCTGCGATAGTACCCAAGAGATAAATGTAAACTTTACCTTCAGTGATTTCTTCAAGCTCTTGCTTTCATTTTGAATACTTTGCAGAATGTTCAGACCATAGCTGATGCTGCAATATAAACCATCATGAATAATGTTAACACAGGACAATAGAGAGGTGAACCATTTTTAACTACTTAAGTATAAACTTCAAAAACAATGATGACCACAATTGGAAAGAATATGGCTACCTTTCAGCAGAAATTATGAGTTTAGCATCTTTAACTGACGCTTCAGTATGATGCATAAAATGGTTACTAAGAGCCCAGCCTACTATTTTCTCCACACCTATCATGAAATCATAGCATCAGTTAAAACCACAGTAAAGATCACTGCATAAAAATTCAGGACAACAAGATCGAGTACAAGAATACTTACTTTCAGTAGTAAGGGCTTGATCTTTAACACACAAGGTTTCAAGGTCAGGGCAATCCAAGCCAATTCGGTTGAGAACCTGAAAACCAAAGGTATTTTGTAAATATCCAATAACACAAAGTCAACAAGACAATATTGTAAATCCCAAAAAAATAACTCATAGATGAATAATACTTGATTAATCTGATTGATATAACAAATAAGGAATTTCCAGGAAATACACATTGAGGATTTCGAAAGCTGATGAGGCAATAATCTATGATTTACCATGAGAACATTAAGTAAGAAGGTATATTTGTCCACCAGGGGCTACCCCTACTGCATTTCTCCTTGTGTATGTGGGGAGAGAGAAAGAGAGAGTACTATTTGACCTTAGATATTATTCATAAGAGAAATGCTATGCTTCCCAAATTTTTTTCCCCAAAAGTTGGTTCCTATGTGATGTGCCACCATCCCATGAGATAGTGACACATTTTCCAAAATAATAGATCTCATCCATGATGACACATCATTTGGGGACATCATTTGGGGAAAAAAAAAAATTAGGGAAGTGTAGCACTTCTCTATTCATAAATTGAAATCTAATACCCAATACCCAAATTAGGGGTCAAATGTATATTCAGCTATGCACTAATACTGTCATACTGTCCAAGGTTTTATCCAGCCTTGTGGGATAAGTCACCAATAACAACAACAATCAAAACCAAAATAGCTACCAGCATATAGGACCATGGAAAGAGTATGTAAGATCCAATAGCAAAGTCTGCTTATACTCACCGTGCGAATACTGACAATATTTGATTGAGCTTTCAAAGTTTCGACATCGCGCTCCAACTGCTGCTTCCAGTCAGAAAGTAATGCTTCATCCTATCCGGGATAAGAGATATGAGAGGCCACGGAAAATAACAGCAGAAGGATTGCAGTATAAATGAAAGTGGGCTCAATACCTGAGGTAGCTGTATTATCACTTTGTTAGGGAAAAGCCGAGTGAGTTGTTTCATTGCTTTTGGCGTTTCTTTGCTCCTATCATGCAGCCTACCAAAGTTATCCTGAACATGAAGCCAAATTTGCATCATTTTGATTTGTGAAGGAAGTGAAACCACCATTGACAATACATAAATCACTGCAAATGAAGTATCACAGCAATAACAGTTCCAGACTCCCACCAACATGTAAGTTTCATAAAAAGAATGCGCATGGTTCTTTCACACTTATGATGTGTGGGTGTGTACACGCAAGGACAAGAGAGAGAGAATCATATAGCAAATATATCTTTATATCTGATAGCAAATCATGTAAACAACAGACAAGAATATTGTTCCACGAACATAGTGACCACACTTGTGGCGTGTAAGTTTGTGTGTACACGTGCCTGAGCGTGTGGGCGTGCATGTCTATCTTTGTTTACATGACGACAAAGAGAACCATACAGCAGATGAGACTTTATTATCTGATAGCAAATTATATACACAAAAGACAAGATTACTATTCCCGTTAACAGAGCAGTGACAACAATCAGGTTGGTGGCTAGGCACCATGGCACTTGGCATAAGATATTCCACAACAATAAAGGCTATGTGGCATATCATTGCCACAACTCAGACCATGATCTGCTTTAGAGACAAAATAAAATAAATCCACTGCAGCATAAGTTAGCCAACAAGAAAAACAGGGATAACCATTTTTTAAACCATCTTGCTTATACCAAAAAATAAATAAAATTGTAGGATGCTTCCACTAAATTTCAGTAACCAATGCTTAAGGACGCGAGCCTTGTGTTCCGTCCATATCCAACAGTTGTTCAAGTGCTTATCTAATTAATATTCACCATTAATTAATTCCAAACTTATAAGAGTGCTACGCAATTTTGTCTAGAAAAATACTAAAGTTTGTAATGTCAAAACAATTTCACCATGTGGTTCTCCTGCATATAGCCAACTAAAACATAGATGAAGACACGTTTTTGGTATCTATAGACAGACTGACAAAGTCATGTCATGGTGTCTAGACTTTTAGGATTTAGCACATCTGATGTCCCATGCCCATCTCAGAAGGTGACAGTCAGTCCATGTTCACAAATCAAAGCAGGTGACAGTACAAACCAAATGTCAAGCACAACCACATCATAAAACTGTGCCCATCACCAGACGCATGCCTGAGCAAAGTATAAAGCATCTGACATTTAAGCAACATAGAAGTGTCATAGCAAAAGGCATCTAAAAGTGCATTGGTACATTTCCATCCCTAGTTCACAATGCAAATCACAACCCCACACTCAGAACTTATACCAACCAATGTGCATATAAACATACCCAATATACTTAAGAATAATGTCAATCAATTAAAATCCGTTACCACATGTGGTTTCACATCAAACCCCAAAGCATGAGTGCTATCAGTTCTGTCACTTGTGCCAAATCATTCCCTAGCACACTCCATAACCTTCTAGAGATTCAAACACCTCTTAGGATGCTTAAAGCTGACACCCAAAATGCTTTGCTTAGTGTTGCAACATAGCACTACTAGTGGCCAACACCACCATTCCTCACTCTGAAGGTCGATCTAAACTCATAGCCAAGAGAAAGAACACACATACTAGTCTTAAAAGATTAAGTTTGAATACTTGTCAAAAAAAACCACAAAGTGAAACACCCTAGACCTCTAGGGTAATTTTATGATGATGTAGTTTCAGTTTTAGTTTTTTTAAAAATAAATCAATAAATAAAATTGTGTGGTAGTTGTTTGCTTAATTTTTTTTTTTTGAAAAAGTCAATATATTAGGAAAGCGCTAAGGGGCGCAACCCTTGGTACACTGGAGGTATACAAAGGGTTAGGGGGGAGGGGAAAAGAAAGAAAGAAAATCAAAAAAGCTAATCACTCGAGGGGCCAACCACCCCATAGTCCAAGTGAAAAGTGTAAAATAAAACAAATGGATAAGTTCCCCCTGAGTCCTCGACTTGTCCTCAAAGCACCTATCGTTGCGCTCCCTCCAAATGCACCACATAATACACAGGGGAACCATTTTCCAAACAACCGCACTTCTCGCACGACCACCCGTCCACCAGCTGGCATAAAGATCTTTTATTGTGCTAGGCATAACCCAGCAAAGCCCAAATCTGGTGAGGAAGGAGTTCCAAAGAGTCCTTGCAGCCCCACAATGAAGAAAGAGGTGGTCAACCGACTCCCCATCCGACTCACAAAGCCAACATCTATTCACCACCACCATCCCCCTCCTTCTAAGGTTGTCCAAAGTGAGGGTCTTGCCCCTCATAGCCGTCCAAACAAAAAACACAACTCTTGGAGGAGCCTTTGTTCTCCATATGCTCTTCCAAGGAAAAGCACTATGCCCATTAGCCGAGAGGGCTAGATAAAAGGTCCTCACCTCGAAGTTCCCCTTACGAGAGGGCATCCACCACATCTTATCCCTTCCATCCTCTCTTAACTTGCAAGAGTACAAGCACCGATAAAAAGAAGCTAAAACCTCCACCTCCCAATCATGGATCAAACGAGTGAATTGAACATTCCAATGAATAATACCATTTGATCTCTCCACATTATCTGCAATAGACGCTTCCTTGAACCTGGCAATATTGAACAACCCAGGGAAGGCCATTCTAAGAGGGCTATCCCTACACCAAACATCCTCCCAAAACCGAATCCGAGAGCCATCCCCCGGGTCAAACCTAATGTGACTCTTGAAAGTTTGCCACCCCATGCTAATATATTTCCAAAGCCCCACTCCATGCGCCCCTGCAATGGCACCGGTATGCCAACCACCCCACACCAATCCATACTTGGCAACCAAAACCGACCTCCACCAAGCCCCCTCTTCATGAGCAAAACGCCAAATCCACTTGCCCAAGAGAGCTTGATTGAATCTCCTCAAACTCCGGATACCAAGCCCACCCTCATCAATGGGAGAGCACACTTTTGCCCAATCAACCAAGTGGAATTTGGCCTCATCATTCATACCCCCCCAAAGGAAGTCCCTTTGAATCTTCTCAATCCGCTTTGCTACATGCGCCGGAATAGGGAATAACGACATCATATAAGTAGGCAAATTTGATAGTGTGCTTTTAATCAATGTAACTCTAGCTCCCTTGGAAAGATACAACCTTTTCCAAGGAGCCAACCGTCTTGCCATCAAATCCTCCAAATCTGCCCACATCTCTTTAAGTTTGAAAGAAGCCCCTAGAGGAAGGCCCAAATACTTCAAAGGCAAGTCACCAACACCACACCCCAACACTTCAGCTAGCTGGCCCACCTCACCCTGCGAGCCAACCGGAATCAAAGCAGACTTAGACATATTTACCTTGAGCCCTGCAGCCGCTTCAAAGCAAACGAGGAGAGCTCCTACGTGCCTGATTTGGCTCTCATCGGCCCCACAAAAAACTAGGGTGTCATCTGCAAATAAAAGATGAGACACATTAACCTGATTCGGCTCTCTTGCGCCCACTGTGAACCCCGAAATCAGCCCTCTCGAAATAAAAGCACCAAGCATCCTACTAAATGCCTCCATCAGCAAGACAAAGAGAAAGGGAGAGAGAGGATCTCCTTGCCGCACCCCCCGAGAGCTCCCAAAGAAACCAGAAGGCACACCATTGATCAAAACTGAAAAACGGACAGTCGAAATGCAATGAGTGATCCACCCACACCACCTCTCCCCAAACCCACACCTCCTCAAAAGGTAAAGAAGAAAATTCCAATCAACATGGTCATATGCCTTTTCCATGTCCAACTTGCACAACACTCCCGGATCTCCAGATTTAAGCCTACTATCCAAGCATTCATTTGCAACAAGAACTGAGTCTAAAATCTGTCTACCTTTAACAAACGCATTTTGAGACTTAGAAATGAGCCTATCCATAACTTTTCTCATTCGATGAGTGCCAAGGTCCTAGTTGTTTGCAATGAGTGCCAAGGTCCTAGTTGTTTGCTTAATTATCTCTTTTAATTTAGTGGGTTTAATAGGGGAGTGTGTTAGAGGGCTGAAAAAGACTTATATAGGACAAAAAGGTCAATAATTGTTACAACTAAAGCCTAATAGAATCTGGCCAGGTAAGAATTTTTTTTTTTTTTTTTTAATTTTTTGTTAAAAACAAGCCATAATTGTATGCCAACTCCTCCCTTAGGAATTGTTTCCAAAGTTAATCAAAAGAGAAAAGAAGTTCAATTCTACAAGGAAACTAAAACCTAATCTGTTGCAAGCTTGTAACCACACCAAGTCCTAACCTGCCACCGGTTTTATTGTCCCCCCCAAAATATACTCCACCTGAGTTTGAAAAAACTCAACTCTCTCTCTCTTCAAGATAAGACTAAAAAGCCTACAAACTATCTCCCTCACAGCTGCAACCAAAACAGGTAGAATTCTCCATGTTTTCTCAAACTTTATATTGAAAAATTGACACTCAGATTTCATATAGCCTATCTTTTTTTTTTTTTGATAGGTTGATAGACATAGAATAGAATGTTGCGACTTGTTCAAGGCCATAATCAAAACGAACAGATTTGATAGGCACGGAGAATCGCTTTAAGAATTTTATATCGCCAACCTTCAATGCAATTTGCACCATCTATTACTGATGCTCTTGCTCTGCAAATTGGCTTTTTTTTTTCCATTTTCATCTCTCAAAATTCAAAGAACAAAATAGAAAAGAACAAGAAAGAGGAGAAAAAACCCTAACCCTAATTGGTTCTACCGACAAGCAAAATCAGCTGGCCGAATATAGCCTATCTAAAACTTGATGTCTTGTTTTTAAGCAAAATCAATAGCAATTTGGGCCCCATAGTTGATTCCTAGAAGCTACCACTAGCTGTACAGCTTCTAGTAAAGATTTTGGTAAGTGTTTTCAATGATTCTTTCAAATCTTTTGAGAATTCCTTTTCAATAAATCTGAGAAAAAATTTCCCCTCCTAGTTGGGTGGCTTCTCTTGTATACCTAGGGCACCTTACGCTTTTAATGATATTCTGTTACTTATCAAAATAAATCTAAGAAAAATTTCTCCTTTGTAATTTTCCTAATTCCTATGTCGTAAATCTTGCAAAAAAGTGCAAGAACGTGATTCTTACACAGAGAACTCTTGCTGCCAAAGAGGAAAAGATTATGTCTTTCGGATTTCTCCTAGTTCAATGCCGGATTTTGCTTAGGTATGGGTTCTAATAATCCTTATAATTGATAATTAGTTATGTTAATGTGAGAACCATAACAGAAACCTACTACAAAGTATGAGCAACAGCATTAAAGTTTGATGTTTGAGTTTCCCATGCATGCTGCCAGCACTAAGGAAAACCTGTTGGATCTAATTTCTTCTCTAAGATGACATAGACATGGTTTAGACAGCATGATTTGCTGAATGCTTGACATTATCGTAACATGTATGACTAGTTGAGAGTGTTGCATTGCACTGTAGAGGCCGAATAGCAAAATTAGGTTGCTGCAGAATCACCAAGAAAGCTGGCTGTAGGGCCTTCTCCAGGAAGATGTTTTGCAACAAAAGTGACCATAGAATAAATGTTCTTTAAGTTGTGTTACCAATTATCCAAACCATGCGATCATTGGACACGTATGGCTTACAATGTAATAATCTCCGCTGACCCGTTGCTGGAATTGCAACAGACACACAAACACATTAGTTGAATCTTGAGGCCTTATTAAAGCCTAATTTTTTGACCTGAGACCAGACCTGTTTAGGGACCTTAAGGTGACTTAAAAACCATATGAAGACTTGATGTAAGTAGTGCTGAAACCTACACTCTAAAGAGCACAGGAATAAGCTCACATTACATGATCCATTTGTAGTAAATTGAACATACATGCATAGTGCGATCATTCAAGAAAAGAATTAAACTTGATACAAAAATAAGCGTCTTAAAGAGAAGAAATCAAACAGCCACTTAGTGTGGACTCAATGTTTAGGAGAATCAAAAATAGAAAAGAATAAACGATATACAAAAGCGTTATTAGACAAAAATTATTCGTAAATGTTTGCTTAAGTTGCTAAGTGAAGTGTCTTAAATTCTTGAACCTAAGGAGCAAGGTAAGTAGAAATGAATGTACCTTTGTCCTCTTCTAAATGTTAATGCAATATTTTTCTTAAAATTGTTTTCAAGGTATATGATATAATGTTAGCCTTTATTTCTTATCCAAAAAAAAAAAAAAAAAAATGTTAGCCTTTATTTGATAGCCATTTTTATGCATCCAAATCTATACGTTTGAAAAAAGGGTTTGAATGTAAATAATTTTATGCACGTGCTCTGCTCTGTAATGGATTTGTTATGATGCTTGATGAAAACTAAATGAAAAGAAAGAAAGGAAAACGATGGTATGAATGCATGAAAAAGGTTTTAACTTGTTTTCTTGGGCATATGAAATTATGTGTGATGGTAACGGAGCTAATGGGTGGGGGCAGCCATCTTGTAGAGTTTGCTTAGAATGACTCAAGTACTGGAGTGCACCATCATTTATCAAGTGATGTAAATATCCTAGACGCGGCTCTACCTATGGCCACATGAGCGGAGATGGGATCCTTGTAATTGCCAACCCTTACACACATGGCGTAATAGGTTGTTTGTCATTCAAGAGATTAAAGGAAAAATAAGGTTTATGGTATGGGTGAATGTTGACTTTGTATTTTTTAATGGTTTTGAAATGAAAGTGTTTCCAATTTTGTTTACTATATGTTGTATATATGAACTGAGTATTTGACTCACCCTTAGTTTTTATGTTTTAAAGCAACCCAGATGATGTTGTGGACGGTTCTATAGGCTAGGAAAACTAGAGAAAGAAGCATTGACCTAGAAGAGGATTAAATAAGCGCATGAAGCGCATTATTTGGTTTTGTTACAGCACACTTTTTATGTTAAGACTAAGGGTTTAAAGGTTAAGTTTTAATGGGATGATGGATTAGTTTTAATTGTTATGAGATGTTTAATTTACTTTCTTTTTTTTGGATAAGTAATGTTATATAGAAAACGCGCAGAGGGGCGCAACCCTAGTACACAGGAAGTATACAAGAGAACGCCTAAAGGGGGATAGAGAAGAGAAGGAGAAAATCAGAAAAAGAAATCACACGAGGGGCAAGCCAAGCTGCCACCCAAGTGAATAAAGTAATGAAAAAGAAATGTAAAAGATCCTCCAAGCTCCTTTCGGAATCCTCGAAAAATCTCTAATTCCGTTCGGACCAAAGGCACCACATGATACAAAGCGGAACCATTTTCCAAACCACGGCGCTTCTAGTGCGGCCCTCTGACCACCAACACTGCAAAAGATTCACAACCCCCCGGGGCATAGCCCATGCCAAGCCAAAACGAGAGAAGAAAGCGTTCCATAAGAATTGGGCACACTCACAATGAATAAGAAGGTGATCAATAGACTCCTCGTCCTTCTTGCACATACCACATCTATTGATCAAAACCATATTCTTCTTCCTCAAGTTGTCCATAGTGAGAATCTTACCAAGAGCAGCCGACCAAACAAAAAAAGCCACCCTTGGCGGAGCCTTGGTACGCCATATGCTCTTCCAAGGAAAAGGGAAGCTAACATTCGAAATAAGAATGTTGTAGAAGGATCTCACCTCAAACTTCCCCTTCCTATTCGGAACCCACCAAATTTTGTCAACCCCACCATTCAATGTAGACGAATAGAGGAGGCTATAGAAAGGAGCCAAGTCTTCCACTTCCCAATCATTCAGCGAACGCATAAAAGAAACATTCCACTGCTGCGAACCGCTCAACAAATCAAGATTATCCGCAATAGAGGCCTCTTTGTTGCAAGCTAAACTGTATAGACCCGGAAACGCCTCCTTAAGAGACGAACTCCCACACCACACCTCCCCCCAAAAGCTGATTCTGGAACCATCACCCGGGATAAGTCTTATGTGACTAGAGAAGCAATGCCATTCCATACAAATGGCCTTCCAAAGACCCATCCCATGAGGACCAGCTCTAACACGGGACCGCCACCCCCCTCTCTCTGACCCATACTTGGCCTCCACCACTTTCCTCCAACAGGCTTCAGGTTCACTTGCGTACCGCCACAACCACTTACCAAGTAATGCACGATTGAAGCATCTCAAATTTCGGATGCCTAAACCCCCTTCCCGAATAGGCAAGCAAACCTTCGGCCAATTGACCAAGTGAAACTTAAATTCATCTCCAACCCCTCCCCAAAGAAAGTTACATTGGATCTTCTCAATGTGCTTAGCAACCGCCACTGGAATAGGCAAGATCGACAAGAGATAAGTAGGAAGGTTAGACAACGTACTTTTTATAAGAGCAATCCGACCCCCCTTGGAAAGATACATCCTCTTCCAACTGGCTAAGATTCAGATAGACTTTTCCACCAACCCATTCCAACTCGCCTTATCTTTAAACCGAGACCCCAAAGGAAGGCCCAAATAAGGAATAGGCAAAGTACCAACTTCACACCCCAACAGTTTATGGAATTCTTACATCCTTATGTTTCTGATTCGAGCGATACATAATATCATTTTCCTACGGGAAGGAGGTGTTTGACCAAGACACTCAAAATGCTACCGAGTGGTTTAACTTACAAACATGAAGAGAACCTTGTCAATATCTAAATACTTGAATAGTCATGATCTATGATTGACATGCATTGAACTTTCCCATGCATTGTAAAGTGCAGCATGGCGAGCTGATCTATTATGGTCAAGCATTACCTTGAAACCAATCCAACAGACTGATATTGACCATGGACTTGTGAGCATGTACCTTTTTGCTTTTTGGCCGGAGGAGAGAATCAACTTAAACAAGTTTAATGCAGGCTATCAGGCAGAAACCTAGGAGTGGTAATTGGGAGTGGTACATACGAGTGTGAAACAGGATGTCCAAATGGATTCTAAGGCATAATTATGCAAGAACCTTTTCATGCTATGCTTATCCTTAACTCTTAATATTTCCCACTTTAAGGCCTTTCTAGACAGTGTTCAGAGCACACCTTGAAAAGTGGGGATTACTGTGAAAACCCTAGCATGAGCACAAGTTCCTATCATCCTTTACACTAGGGCTGGTAATTTAACCCGTGACACGCGAACCCGACACGAACACGACACGCGAAATCCAGGTTAGGGTTGGGTTTAATCGGGTTCGGGTCATAAACAGGTCGACCCGTTTATGACGCGTTTACAATCGTGTCGTGTTGAGTCAACCCGCCGAGTTCGCGGGTTGACCCGTTTAGCTTGTCGGGTCGGGTCGACCCGTCGATTTCGCGGGTTGACCCATTTAGCTTCCCTCTTTTAAAAAAAAAAAATTAAAAGCTTAAAATTGTAAAAGTGTAAAAACTAAAAACTATTCACTATCAGTGAAGGCTGCCTCGTGGTTCTTTTGCTTTATTTGGACTTGTAATCATCCAAAAATATTTTATCATATTGTTCTATACGCTTCGGTTTATTGTAACAAATTGTTTTTATATTTTTCATTTAGCTTGTTTTAGAGTTTGTTGAATTACATTTAAGAAAGAAGAATATGTTATCAGAGAAAGAACATTGTATTTGTTACTTTGGTTGCTAAGGTTTTGCTATTAAAAAGTTAAAAACTAAAATAAATTTACATTCGGGTCGTGTCAGTGTCGGGTTCACGTGTCGTGACACGACACGTTTATATAAACGGGTTCATGTCGTGTTACTCGTTTATGGACCGTGTCGTGTTCGGGTCGAGGGGTTCAACAAGTTTAATTAATCTTATCGTGTCGTGTCGAGCATAATCGTGTCGGGTCATAATCGGGTCGGACCCGAACCCGACACGGCAACCCGAATTGCCAGCCCTACTTTACACCCACC
Source organism: Carpinus fangiana (assembly GCA_006937295.1). NCBI lineage: Eukaryota > Viridiplantae > Streptophyta > Magnoliopsida > Fagales > Betulaceae > Carpinus > Carpinus fangiana. Next base: position 27,666,239 of record CM017322.1, read on the forward strand.
TTTCTCCTTAAGTTATCCATCTATAAGAATAAAACTTATTTGCTGTCTTTATATCTTCAACAAATTAATATAGGATCACCTCAATTAAGTGGACTAGTCAAAGAATAATTCAAAGACTTGCGCTCAATCAGCTTCAGGTGCCTTGTACTACAGACCAGGACCATAGTCTGAAGACCATGTAAGCTATCATGTTCCATCGGTCATGGTTAGACAATCATCCACAGTGAACTAAACTAACTTTTTAGAGGCTAAAAAGAATGTGACCCGTGCAGGTGTGAGATTGAAAAAAATTGACTCAAATGTCCAAATAATACATGAAAACAACACCAAAAACTAGGCCAATAAAAGATATATTAGGTACTGCCTACACTGATATATTATATACATGAGAACAACTTATGATGTTAATTAGAACCAGCCATAGGCAAAATGATTTGGTAAAAGATGCAAATGAATAATAAAATAAAATAAAAATAAAAATAAAAGACTTTGGGTTAAAATGACAATGTCCAGACAAAGATAAGTTAGAGACAAAAATTATACTCAAGAGAGCACGCTTAGACACCCAAACAAGTACACATGGAAGCACACATGAACCCACGTGCTATATAATACTTCAAGAGTGGAAAAAGGCAGAAGGGAAAAGGAATGGCAGAGGTTAGCATACCGGAAAAGCAAGATCAAGCAAAGCAGTCTGGTTGCTCCCAAACTTTGTAAATAGAAGTCCACCAGGATGGGCCTGAAAAATACAAAATTGTCAACATCAAATGGGTAACAATAATTCAGCAAGCCATACATGAACAAGCCAACAGAGTAAACAATGAACTTCTTACCTTCTCCTTGCGACTGTCCATCTGGGTATGGGAGCCAATTATAACGACATTCTTCGGCAAATTTTCAAGCTTAATCTTTAAGACTGTATATGAATCTGAATTACCCACCATGGCCTTTTCTACGTCTTTCACGAACAATATCAATGGAGCAATTTTACTTTCTTTTGATGTGACCTATATACAGGAGACACATTAAATCTGAACTCCCAACACAACAGCAACAACTCTTAGACCAATAAAGAGTGGGAGGTACCTCAAAGATATCATTAATAGCAAGCTTGTCGATATCATCACCTCCAAAACCATCTAAGCGTTGTAAATTATTGGCTGCAGAGTGAAGGATCAATGAGTACAAAACAATACAGCACTGCACCAAATGGAAATACAATACATATAGGAAAGTTAGGACAAGTGGGCCAAAAGAATCACCAGAACAAAAGAAACCATGATCATCTTCACAAGCACCACCAAGATTGTTGCCATCTGGAATTGATTTATCAAATCTAACCCCAATTTTTGAATTACCATTTTCTTCAAAGGGAAGGACAACTTTGCCTCGAGAACCAGGTGTTGGTCCCCTGCTCCAGCATTGAAAAATGAAGAAGATAAATTTTCAACAAGAATATAGATATTATACATAAATAACAGATCATTAATTACTACATCAATACAAGAATTAGTATCGGTGAAAATATGTTTGGATCCATATTGCAGAGAGTTGATCATAACACAGCTAAATAGATTTAGAATTCAAATCACTGGGTTGCTTGCAAAAATAATGTTGGTGTAATGAAATGAATTCTAGTACTAAAATGGTTCCACACACCGAAATTTACTAGATTCAATTTCTATTGAATTTTAGGAAAAGGGGCACACTCCTGTGTAGAATCTAATGGAATCTTTTTTGGTACAAAGTCTCAAAAGCATATAATTATAGCACCTCACTGATACACAGCAAAATGTTAATTCTAACCTTACATGCCAATTAAAGGTATATAGGAGGCATAGAGCATAGAGAAAGAATACCTTAACGGACAATTATGCAGTGGCGAAACTCCAGAAGGTAAGGTGGTACCCACAAATTTTACTCTATCACCTGTAAAATTTTATATAATACAGCTTATAAATTATACTTGTGAGGACTAAACTAAATAAAGAACGGGTAAACCATGCATAACATAATAACCAAGCACATGGATAACCAAGCATCTGTGTATCAGAATTACAAAAAATGGGGCAAGGAATAGCATGCCTTCTTTGAGTGTAGTGCTTTTTGATGATGCAGTAGATGCCTCCTGCTTTGGCATAGCCTGAGAGCATAATGTGGATCCACCAGTAATATCAGCCTCAACACTAGAAGCCGGTTTCTTGTGCGGTAACAAAGCTCGCTTGGCAAAAATTGATGCTCGTTCAGGCCTCAAAGCTTCTCTCACAGACTCAGAATCTTTAGGTGTTGGTCCCTAAAATTATTTGAAAGTGTACAAGACAAAAATAAGATGCCTGCAAAACTGGACATTCCACAGTTCAACCTCATCTTACAAAATATGGAAACAAGTGTTGTTGGAAGAATTCTTTTTTAAAATAAGTAACTGTTGATGGAAGAAGTTTGTAGCTTAAAAGATAGTAATAAAATTCATAGAAAACAAAATAGATAAATTTCTACTTCAAAAGCGAAAATCAAATAGTGACATTAAAGAAGCTTACACCAGGCAACAGAAGAGAATCAACAATCAGCATTCTAGCACCAAAATGTTTGGCAAGAGCCTTTGCCAGAGTCTCCTGATATATCTCTGAACCTACATAAATTCCATTGGCATATAATGTCTCATCAAGGATTAGGAAGGGAAAAACTACAAACACAAAACAATATGAAGTAGATCAACACAGAAATAGTAGTAGTACCTGCAGGACCAGATAATAATATTCGCGGCGACACAGTAGGTAGGTCTGAGGCATACTTCACAAATTTATCGCATTTCAAATGAACATACGTTGAAGCAATCAAAACATCCTTTGTCGTATCACTGTAACAATGCACAATTTATTTATTTTTTTGATAAATAATTGGGAATTCATTAAAAAAGTGTAAAGGCACAAGCCAGGTACATAGAAAACATACAAGAGAAAGACCTAACCATAAAAAGAAAAATAATCAGGAAAATCATGAAAGCTAGAAAAATGAAAACAATCAATGGCACTTGTCTAGTGGTAGAGGAAATTGAGGAAAAAAGCATTTAATTCCACCACCGTCTTATCGCAGTTTTCAAAACTATTATCATTTATTTCTCTAGATGCACCACATTAAGCAGGACGGGACTAACTTCCACATTGCAGCATGATGAGACTACCAAACTTCCCTCTCTCCAACAGGCGAAGAGGTCTACCACTCGTCTAGGCATATGACATCCTCTAATCCAAAAAGGCAGAAAATAGTATTCCACAAAGTGCTAGCAAACTCATAGTGGAGTTGGAGATGATCAACGAATTCCCCACTCTTCTTGCACAAGCAACATCAATCTACCACCACAATATGCAGCTTCTTTAGGTTCTCAGTAGTGAGGGTGCTCCCTAAAGCTGCCAACCAAACAAAGAATGCCTCTCAAAGAAACCTCACACAGCCAAATACTCCTCCAAGGGAACGGTACTATCTTGGGGTATTACGACATGGTAGAACAATCTGACATCGAACAACTCTCTCTTGGAAGAGATCCAACAAAGCTTGTCTTCACACCCAGTCTCACTTTGAAGGAACAACTCTCTCTTGGAAGAGATCCAACAAAGCTTGTCTTCACACCCAGTCTCACTTTGAAGTACGACAGGGTAAAGAACGAGGTAAATAAATCTACCTCCCAATCATGTGTTGCTAAGATAAAATTAAAGTTCCATCGATGAGAGTCACTAGAAAACTCCAAATGATCAGCCACAGAAGCATCCTTACATCAAGCAATACTTGATAACTCCAAAAAAGGTACATTAAGGGTCTAATCCTCACGCCACGATAATGCCAAAATCTAATCTTCAAGCAGCCCCCACCTCAAATCTACTATGACTAGAAAACTCCCCTTAACCCCTCCTAATGTTTTTCCATAGACTTACCCCATACAACCCATGAACATTATTAGAACATCACCCACCCCACGAGCTACCATATTTAAAATCCACTACTACCCTCCATAGAGCCTCTATCTCATGCACATAGCGCCATAACCACCCCCCTTATATCGGAGAACAAACCTTAGATCAACTTACTATGTGAAATTTGAACTCTTCACCAACACTACCCCACAAGAAATAAAGTTATAACTGATCTATGTGATTGGCTACACCACCAAACCTCTCCATCCCCCTCCTCCATACTTCGCGACAGCCAAAGAATCACCCAAATTTGTTCTCACACCACTAAATGATAAAAGCTTTATTCCCCAACCTAGAGGACTTCACAAACTCTTTCGAGCCCTCTGCTTGAAACAGAGCCTCCATGGTGGCCAATAGCCAGCTCACAGTAACTTTTTCGCGAAAGACTGAATGAACGGAACCCTTGCTTCTCTCAAAAACCTGCAGAATTGATACTCCAACCTCAAACGAAATCGAAGGACTTAGCTTCAACATAGAAGAGACTCGAATACCCCATTGCAAAATACCAAAACAACGAACTAAGACAACGCCATTGTCAGAGGGTCCAACAAACAAAAGAGGGACGTCAGGATGTGCCTAAACACGCCGACAGCAGACATAGAGAGAGAGGGGAGGTGAGAGAGAGAGAGAGAGTCAAGTGGACAATAAAAGATAAAAATGCACAACATCCAAACAACATAAATATCCACTATCCAGCAGAATATGCAACAAGTGCAGGCCATCAGTCTGGATCCAACAAGAAACTATAGGAGCCAGAAGCCCTTTTTTAACTTTTTGTGTAGTTTCCTACACATAGAAAGTGCAACACACTGTCGAATAAAGCATTTGCAGTGATTAAAATAAGTTTCAAATCCGATACAACCTAATTAACAATTAAAAACAAATTCGGGTACCTTAAGTAATATGGGAAACTTTCAAATGAGACTTCAATGTTGTCAGGATTGAGAATTCCTTGTTGTAAACTATCCTTGTATGCTTGCCTCCTATTTGATATCAAAATGGATGGATGATCAAAATCCCTAAGGATTTCTCTAATTTCCCTTTGGTCATCAAGTATTTTAGAGATACTGCCACTTAAATCAAAATCCGAAGAAGATGAACCAGCAAGCATTCGCAAGAGCGGCCTTAATTCATAATTTGCTGTAGGGACCTTTCCAATGTCTGTGTCCATACAAGGATCTAATCCAAGATTACCAAGATTTGGCTTTTGATTGGCAGCATCTGGGGATGGAGCAACAATTTTCTCTCTCGAAGAAACACCAGAAAGATCATTATCATTAACACTATCCTTCAAATCAATGTCCAGAGAATGATCATCTAGCCCTCCGCAGCCAGAAGGTAACATGGACATCTCAGTATTCTGTTCCACATTCTCACCAGTTTTAGCAGGTGCCTGAAGTAAGGATAACTCTTTTGGCAGATTTGACAAAGATGCTAAAATTGATGCTCCGGCAACAGCTGAGGGATCCCCGGATCTTGCCTCAATATGTATCCCCTTGATTGGAGCACTATGCGCTTCTAATATGCTTACAGAAGATATACCAGGAGCAGTTAAATTATCATTAACAAGCTGCTGAAAGATCTGATTTCATGTCAAGGAAAATATAGGACATCCATGAGGGAAAATAAAAACATTGTAATCACACTAAATAGCATGAAGCAACGGCATCACACTAAATTCCACAAAGCAACCACATTAAAAGACAACATGAGGGTTTCTTCTTCGTTTTCTTTTGGGTGGCGTGATGTTTTAAATAAATAAACTACACATGACTGCACTGGCAATATTTGGAGGGAAAAAAAGGATACGTAAGCATGCTTTCCAGAAGAACTGAAGACCACCTCATCGCCTCCACTCAAGATAACACTGGAATTTTTTCTATAGATCTTGCCATTTACTTGAACGGCGCCTTTTCCCCCTGTGATTTCCAGTAATGTAACAGATGAACCTTCACGCTATACAGGATAAAATGAATAAAAAAAAAAAAAAAGGTCAGTACTTTTACAAGCCATCCTGAGGAACAATAAGCAATGTCATTGCACTGTGCAGAGAGTTAACCTCTATGTGCCTCAATCTACACAAATTAGTACTAACAGATGGATCTTTAAGCCACAAATTGCATTGACGACCTTGACCAACAGTGAAAGTAGTACCAGACATTGGCAGGTGAGGATTCTACAAAAAAAATGAGAACCAAATAGCAGATTAGTTCAAAACCAACAATATAACATCAAGATCAACATTATAACCCTGCCTCCCTTAATAGATGAGACAAAGAAGCAAAAATCAAGTCCTCATTTTCCTGTTTATTGTGGCAATCGAAAGTAAATCGCACCCCCAAATATAGATAACAATTAAAACTAATTTATCACATTTGGACAGAAAGGATCATTTTATAATCAAAAACAGAATCCATGTTTCTTAGGAAAAGGAAGAAACTGAAATTCAGGGTTAAAAATAATTTCATAAACTGAATCATAGATCCTTTTTCACCTAAAAATAATATGTCATGCATAGTCAGCCAAACCCTAAAACTGAAACCTTGAAAAGGGTGCTAAGATACATGCTCAACATAATAAATTACAGGGAAATGACACAGCACATGTATCAAAATATTTACAAAGAAGTACATTAATCAGATCATTACCGGATACATATGGCCTTTCAGGCCTTTCATAGTAAATAAGAAAAAAAGGATTTTCAACCAGGAAAAAAAATTAAATCTAGATAGACAATACATACTACAGAATGCTTAGAGAGAGAATAAAAACAAAAGCAAAAAGATAAGGCATAATGTGATCATTTTTTCCTCTTTTGTCTATTTTCTTGATTGATAAGTTATAAAAGCATCCAAAGTTCTTCAACCCACGACCACAACCTCCACCTTGCTCTTGTTGGGAAGAGAGGGGGAGGACATGAGCTAAAGCTCATTAGCCACTTCCCTCTATCTTCTAAAAAAACACTAAAGAATCCTAGCCGAAGGAAGAGATAAAAAATTGACAAGTTAAGCCCTCACTAAACAGCACTTGAAGCCTCACATGACAACCTCAAGCAACTTTCCCACCAACCCTTCAGCCTGCAACATGATCCAAACTCATGTCTCAAGCAACACATGCATCGAACAACACTCTAACTAGGATCAAAGAGCCCACACTCATGTAAAGGAAGTTAATATTCCAGCACAGGGTCCATTATAAGATTACTCCCACCCTCCCCTCAAGAACATCCCAGGTCATCCTCCCTCCCCTTCTTTCAACACAGGATGCATTAAAAGATCACTCTTCTTACCTAGTGATATCACATCCCCCTCCCCCCGGCGGATTCCCTTTATTTTTCCTATTTTTTCAAAAATAGACAATTTTTATGCATGCTATAATCTAGCAAGATCTATGCAGATATGAATAAGCACAAACAAAATGTAGCAATAAATTAATTGCCAAAAGAGCATACTAGATCTAAGGCCACACATGAAAAACTAAAATTTCACAGGAAACTCATCTACTACTTATCAAATTATTGCCAGTCCCAAAGTAAGCTCCCCTAAGAAGAAACATAAAGAGATCATATTCCAAATTGGAGGTGATTGATCAATGCCTACTTTCCCCTTCATCATTTCAACCCACTGGCACAGGCAGCATATCATGCTTGCCAATCTCATACATGGGGGCCGAGAAACGACCCTCGGGTCAATATTGGCCAGATTCTAACGGCTGAACCAACGAGGGCAGTAGACGGAATCCAGCTACTGACCCCGAACTGATTGACCTCAGTAAGAAAACCAAGCCAAAATAACAATAGTCAATCACCCAATCAGATTCAATTCAGCTGGTCAGTTGGGTTGGGTTTCAAAGATTCGCTATACCCGCTTGGACTGGCCCGTTTGAGCCTTAATTTTTCAGCAACCAAACAAAAAAATTTCTCAACACCCACACCTAACCATGACCTAGCCCAAATTCCCAGCCACCACCCACACACCCATCATTGACCTCCATGAAAACTTCACACCCACAGGCCATGACAGCCCATGAACCAAACACCATGCATTAACCCATCAATGCTTCCCTCTCTTGCCATCATCACAAGATTCGCTTCCCATCCCTCTTGATCTGCTCCTTTCCTAGGTCCATCACCAATAGCAACAACAGCCACTCCAATAAATCGATCTCTCAAGAACTAGGGGCGTTGACTCATGTAAAGAGGGAGGGTGGACTCACTGCCTGGGTGTGGTGTGGGATTAGGATTGGGGTCACCAACTCATTGCACAGCTGCAAATAGGTAGGAAGGGTAGTCAGCAGTGCGTTAGGGTTGGGGTCGAAGCATATCTCATGAAGGAAATGAAAAGCCAGAAGAGAGAAATAAGTAGTTATACAAGGGGTCAACCAGGTCGAATTACTAACACCCACTTCTGGCCCCCAACTGACAGCATCAGTATTAAACTTATCAGAACTGACACCAACCAACCAATTATCAATAACTGACTGACGTTCAGTCGGTACCCTATAAGGATGGTCAAGATGTGCCTATTCATATAGCTCTACTCGGGTCGGTTAGGCATGCAGTACTCTACTCACATACAGCCACTAGCAGAAACTAAGCAAGCAGCCTTACAATTAAGCATGCAAATACACCAAATTCACCAAACCTAACTGCAGGCCTAAGAAGGGAGTCACTGCTCAAGGAGCTACCACACACAACCCAATAAAAGGATTACGATGCCATGGCTAACCAATTCGACCACACCACAAAATTCAATACAAAAAACCTCCAAGTCTTTGCTCAAATGCTTGAAAAACCAAAGAGAATACAACAAGACAAAATCTTTATCACATTTGGCACAGATTGAGTCACAAACAACCTACAAAAAGTAATTCTTTTCTCCACCGCTCTCTTTCAAAGAAACCAAACAGGGAACCAATCTAATCAAAAGAGCAGGCTAGAATCGAATAAAAGTAAAACCCACCTGAGAGCATTGGGAAAGCAGCTTTCCCCACGCGACTTTGGGACTCGATTTCGTCAGCTTTGTCAGGCGCTTCTTTGGCCGAAGCCCCGTGACAGCCACCTTCGATTTCTCAGCATCAACGGCGGCTCCACCTGAACCCCCACCAACCCCCAAAAAGAATCAAACCCATAACCCAAATTCACAATTGAACAAAAACCCAGATTTCAAAAACACCCAAAAGCACATGCAAAAGCTAAAGCATCGAAATTTTATCACCTAACGACAGTGGCGACACCAAGGCCTCGCCTTCAACACCGAAATCCACACATCTATCGGCATCGCATCCGTCACCCGGCTTTGGCGAACCGGTGTCCAGCAGATCAGGGGATTGCAGCTCCAGTTCTCGAGTTTCACACCCGGATTCCTTAACGGGGCCCAAGTTCTCCACAGACGGACCGCTCTGAACATCATTGGTTGACGAGGACGCCTCAGACGCCTACAGTTTCAGCCCACAATTAATCCACAAGAAAGGTTCAAACTTCATCAAACCCAGAAACAAATCTTGCCAAAGAAACGCATGCATAGATCAAAACTCAAACATGCATAAAACCCAGATGTCTTATACACCTATACGTACATATAACCGGAAAGTTTAAGGGAAAGAAGGAACCTTGGATCGTTTGGTGTTGGGTGGAGGTGGAGCAGGTGACGAGAGGGCACGTTTGGAAGAGGAGGAGCTGCGCCTGGTTTCAACCATGGTGTTGCGGGTGTTGTTAGTCTCCGATCCAAACAAGGCCTTCGCCGGAGAGAGAATCAGAGAGAGGGGAGGGGTCAATTATTGCGAAAGATCAGTTTGGGGGTTTTTCCAGTGTTTTTGTTTGTAGTTGTAAAATTTTATTTTTCCTTGGGAGAGAAGAAGTTATTAAGCGGTGGGAAGTAGGTTCGGCTGTTTGGTTTGGCTGTCAGATAAAGCTTAGATTCGGGATATTAATTTATTTTCTTTTATATATATATATATATATATATATTCCGTGTACAAGAATGGCTATGATTTCTTTCTTCGTTTCTTTTTTCTTACACTCTGTTCAAATAGGATTACAATTTCGATTTTTATGAGGGGTTTGGTGAATGTACAGACCGGTCAGGGATTTGAATTTATAGTAGGCTTTTCTAAGGGTGAAAATATGTCACGTGACAAAATTGTGTTCTACTGTGAGATAAGGTTTTTTTTTTTTTTAGCAAAAGGTCTATCGATAGACCAATTGTAATTATTCTACTTCGGCATTATCATAGTAACACTTACTGGCTGGAAACCGTACAGAATGAGCCTAAATTGTGGGAACCGCAGGCGCTCCTTCAAATCCAACTGAATTATAACCTGACCCAGCCCCATCAGGACATCAATGATAATTCAAGGTGGCTAATTACTTAGAAACTTCTTTAGGCTATTGAACCACCACCCTTGATGGTGAGTGAGATAAGTTATATGGCCAATATATCCGAGGATTTTGACAAAAGGATTTTTTAAATATCCTTATTAAGTTAGGGAGTGTAACTCGAACCTCGTTCATAAAGGATATTTTACAAGCCTTTACTCAGCATCTCGAACCTTGCAAATATGGGTATTAATTTGGTCCCGATTATTAAATTTAGAAAATCGGAACTGTTAATTGGCTACCGGTTATCCAGTTGTGTACTAACCGGCCGGTTACCTGTTGGTTTTGTACCCGGTTATCCCAACCGGCAATTGGGTTTTCAAAAATTGTACATTTTGGGCATATTTTGGATAACCTTGCATAGTGAAATTTCCCGGTGAGTGAGTTATTCCAAAGTAGTTTTTTTTTTGAAGAGTTATTCAAAAGTTTTTCACTTTGTAAACAACTATTATTGCATAGTATCCTTTATTGCATAGTATCCTTTCTAAATGTTTTACTAGGGTCTACACCATTTTTAGAGGGCGATTAAAGGCTTTTATTCCTTACTAATTAACCTTTTCTTACTACAATTATCGTTAATTGGCAGCACCTGTACAATTTATAGAGTGATAAAATCTCTTGAGCATACCAAACAACAACAAAGCACTATAGTCAATCAAGTAACTTGTCTTAATACATGTAAAGTCAAGGTGTGTAGCTCCTGAAAACTCTTTGACTTTTCTTTTCCATCTCCTTGGTGAGATCAGCCACATCCATTGTGAGGTTCTGGTTCTCCGGGGGAGGAGGTATGAAGCTCACCTCCATTCTCCTCCCTCCCTAATTTTAGAGGAGGTTAAAATAAACTTTTAGAGATTGAAATAAAATAAGGTAGAATAAGCTCACCTCTATTATTTTAGACTAAAATTAAAAGTAATATATATTTTTTTAGGAGTGAGTAATTTTATTCATCATCCATGTTGGGTTATGGATCAAACTTTAAAAAGCTCAATGGGCCTTCAGCCTAAGTCAAAGCCCAGAAAGTCAAAGCCCAAGGAGTCTTAGGCTCCGAGAACACTTCTCGAATCCGAGACGAAAGGATTCGAGAACAAGGATTCAGATCCGAGGCCTGTAGGTTCGAGACCTTCGGATTCAAGACCCTTATATTCGAGACCCTGGAATTTGAGATTGAGGATTCAAATTCGGTTATCATTTAAAATGGTATTTGATCTAATCTTATCCATTAAATTCAAATGGTCATCAACATGCAAATACGGATCATATATAATATCTACAAGTATTCAAAATACAAACTCCGTAACAACCAAATTCTATCTTGATCTCTTAAGATCTTGAAATGGATAACTACTCAAATCCCTTGATAACAACTGTACAGCGAAAAATTAGGAAAGAGTCAGTGAACGATTATGGGACTACTACTTCATGCCTATATAATACATGTCACTGCTTCACATTTGAGTAACGGCAACTTTTGAACTCCATACTTTTGTTGCTTATCATATACCATCTCTCAGATACTGACTTAGGCTCACCCCTGGTCTCTTCGATCCTATTGTTTTTCTTAATTGTGCAGCTACTCCTAGTCATCAAGTATTCGACCAGGAGTTGGCAGGTGTGCCACGTCACCAATCGAAAACTATGCATAAACAATCTTCCATCTCTCCTAAAGCCTACCTGACATGGTTTTCAAATCAAAAAATCAGTATCTATGTACTAAATACTGTAGAAGACCACGCCACATAAACTTTTAAGAATAAATAAATCATGTATATCATTACCAATAATATATATATAGGGAAAGGACATTAAAACACATTGAGTCCGCACTCGGATTTTTTTTAAATTTTTAAGTTTTTTTTTGACAGTTTACTCCATGAGTAAATCGAAATCACAATAAAATCTTTGCCGTCAAAATTTTGTTAACTGCCGTTAGTCTGGGTCAAAACGCACAATTTTGACCCATTAAAATATTAATTTTTTAAAAATTAAATCTTTAAAAAAAAAGAGAGAGAGCCTGGGGGTGGTTCGGCCACCCCTGCATTCTCTCTTTCTTTCTTTTTAATTTTTTTTTTTTCAGATTTAATTTTTTAAATTAAATTTTTAAAAATTAATATTTTAATAGGTCAAAACGGTGCATTTTGACCCAGACTAACAGCGGTTAACAAAATTTTGACGGCATGAATTTTATTATGATTTCGATTTACTCAGGGAGTAAGTTAAAAAAAAAAAAAAAACTTAAGGATTTAAAAAAATCCGAGTACCGACCCAATGTGTTTTAATGTAATTTCCATTATAATAACGCATATCACTTTTAGATATCGGGCCAAAATTTTGTATATTTTTAACTTAATTTGTTGAAAATTTATGTCAACTTTAAAAAGTGCTAGGAGATTTCATGGGACCTTACGGTAAAAGACTAAAAGTACATGAATGTCAAGTTTTTTAAGGCAAAAGGGCAGCAGCTGTGGAAACAAGAATCCAACAAATCATTACCATGTCCATGTGAGAGTCTTATATATATATATATATATATATATATATATATATATATATTCTTTTACTCCAACCTTGACCAATTAGTGAAGGCCATTTTGAAGTTTTTCTCCGTCAATGCATTATATGAGGTGACTCTTATCCACATAGGGGATATAGCTTTGCCAATTCTGGCACCCAATGGCACTTGTAGCCGTCCAAATTGAACAAAATTGACTCCCTTTAAATGCACAAGAAAGAGTTGTCTGACTTGACCATCTCTTAAGTGTTGAATAAATTTTGCCAGAGTTTGAAAGAAACCTGTCAAGATTTCCCAATCAATTTCAATCTCCTGGGTGAACACAATGAAAGTGACATAGGTTTCTTTGGTGATGTTTAATAACTTTCTTAAAGAGGTGTTTTTGTTTTGAATTGAAAAAGTGTTTTTACGCGACATAAAAATAAAAAATAAAAAAGTTTTGTTTGTTAATGTTTTGACTTTGTTTGGATAGAAAATAAAAAAGGCATAGAAAAGTAGTTAACAAACGAGCTATTTTTTTTCGGTACGATCTTGCCACGTGTTGTCTTATGATTGAGTTTCGTGTGGTTTGTCCATTAATCATGGTCATTAGCTTTGTCATTTAATGCTAATTGCCTCTATAATGAGGGAGAATGGTGCTTTCATACCTTTTCAACTTGAGTTGTCTAGAAAAGCAACTAACAATATTTGGGGTTTTAACATGGTTTAGGCAATATAGGAAATTGGGTGATTCACAATCTACTTTTTGATTCTCTAGCAAGCAACCGCAAAAATAATACTATTGGACTGATCTTAGCTAGTAGTGATAAATTGTACATTAGTGAGAGTGAACAGTGCTCATGTTGGTTTATTTTATAATATAAAATATTATTAAAAAAAATTGAACAGTAATATTAAAAAAATAATATTATAAAATACACCAACGTGAGCACTGTTCACTCATGCTGGTGTACCGTTTATCACTACTCGATCTTAGCCCGTCAACAATGGCAATTGGCTGCCTAACCAAGCCTAGATCGGTAAAATTCAGTCGTATTATAAATGAGTAATATTATATATCATTCTTTTATTTTCCTTTTGTCCCTTTAAATGTAATTTTAAAAATTATATCAACTTAAAAAAAAAAAAAAAAAACCTCCAAACTCGTGTATAGGAGTGGGTAGATTAATTGTTTACCGCTTATCGACCGCCACAAAACTGTTATTGACCGACAACCGACTTTCAACGGTCGTTAGGCAGAATAAAAATACCGTTTCGACATCGATTCAGTTCAGTAGGCAGTATAATTTTTTTTTTTTTTTATCGGTTAACCAACAATTAACCAATTCAGCCGATTTTTCAAGTAAATTTTAAATTTTATCCGGTAACTTTCCTTATTTTGTTTATCTAACTGATTTGTGGTTGTCATTTTGGTCAATATTCCATTAATTTACTTGTTCTTTTCATTTATAAAACATATTATTTATTGATTATGTAGGTATAAGAAATTTGATAAATCTTAACATAAAAACTTGTAACCGACTACCTATTAACTGACTAACCGATTAATAAAAAAAAGTTAAAATTATTAATTGTCGGTTAATGAATCGACATACCCAAATTTTACGAATTAAAAGATAAAAATATTTCTACCGACTCTGACCGAACCGACACCCGCTCCTACTCATGTACATGCAACTGCGCCGATTGTTTATTCGAAAGTAGGATCGTGTTTGGTGTCGGTAAATTATAAGATTAAAAACGCCAATTGCCATGGCATGTGTTCTGTGGTCCGACCCACTTGGGTTATTTATATATATATATAGTAAATGATGATGTGGACTTGGGATTTAAAAGTTGAAAAGCTGCAAAAAGGGGGCTATTATATGAAGCGTAGGACCGCAGCCAGTACGAAGAAACTTCACTGCATATTCCGAGCATTGATTTGGAAGAAGCTTTGCAGGCACGGAAAATCGATTAATCATATTTTGTTTGTTTAATTAATTAATTAATCCGGTGGATGTTTAATTAGCTCACCCCATGCTTGCATTTAGCCAACCCACCCAGCTTAGAGCAGTGTGGATTAGGGAAGTTTCCTTATTTATTTATACTTTTCAAAGTCTATGAAACTAGTCATCACATGCACCATACAAAGTAGAGCAAGGAATCACGCACACTTCAATTATGCATGGTCTTCATTACGTTTAATCATTGCCATGTTTCCGTTGAAATATAATATTGTTAGTTTTTGCCCGGAAAAATGTCCGGTGTAATACGGACAGTCCGAGTCATGACGGGTAAGTATTATATTCAACAACTAATTGCACCTAATCTGGATCCGACTTGTTCGATAATAAAGTGAAAAGAAAATTTTGACCAAGCGGGAGCGGGAGCGTGTGCTTCGGTAAATACTTGTATATTCAACTTGATGTTTACTAAAATGATTATTTCAATTAGTAGTTGCCAATCATATTGTTTGAAGTCGTGCTTTGATTAAGCTCAAGTCAACCATATGATTTTCTGGTCAATTATCCATGTTTGTTCAAGGAATGAAAAAAGAAGAAGTGAGAAATAGTATGGGCTATGACTATTTTTCCATTGGGGAGCACGTAGGTTAAGAGTTTGTTTGGGATTACATTTGAGAAATAGAGTTTTTAAGTTTTATTTTTAAGCTTTTGTCAAAATTTTTTTTTTTTTTTTAAGTTTTCTAAACATTTAAAAGCACTTTTAATTTTTTTACCAAACGAATACTTTTTTTTTAGACAGACTTTTTAAATATTTAAAACATTTTTAAATCCCTCAAACGTAATTCTAAACGGCCTCTAAGAATATGGCGAAAAGCAAAAAAAAAATTTTAATTATTTTATTATAAGAAAAAAGAAAAAGAAAAAAAAGAATTGGGCTATGAAGTTCATGCCTACTGCCTAGATAGTAGACATCACCTTAATTGATGGATCTAATTTTTAATTTTTAATTTTTTTTTTTTAAATATTTGTTAGACCGGATTTGGCTCTGTAGGCCCGAGTTTGGTAGAAACATCGTCCCATCAATGTATATATAAAGCTTATTAGTTAATAATTATGGTTTGGGAAAAATGTTTCGTGTTTGATTACTTCTTAAGATTTAATTTGTATTAATTTACTTTCTAAATCATTTTGTCCACGTTCTCTTAAATTTTGAACAGTGTCATCACTTTATGCTACAAGTTCCTCTTATATCACTATAAGAATATTACAAGCAAAGACAGATGGAGGAGGATCAGGGTAGGCGAGTGGGACCATGGTAGGGGGGGTGGGGGGCATGAATAAGGAAAAAAAAACATTATAGGTAAAAAAAAAAAAAAAAAGAGTAAAGTAAAGTTTTAATTTTAATCATTTGGCCCTTCCAAAAAATATTTGGCCCTATTTTTAGATTTTTTGGTCATATCAAATAAAAACTTTTGGCCATATTCTTAATTTTTTTGGGTTATACCCATTAAGTTTTTTTTTTTTTTTTTTTTTTGGCCTTAACTTTCAAATGCTCACTTTTTTTTTTTTGCCATTACGGTAGTCTTTAGTTTAAAAAAAAAAAAAAATAATATTTTTTTAATAAAAAAATTCTAAAGAACCATAAAACATTTTTGGCAGGCCCTCCCATAAAATCCATAAAATTTTTTGGCTACGTCCCTGGTTACAAGCATAGTATTGTTGTCCTATTCCAATAAAGATGTTTACTCTACTATAGGGTTTTTTTTTTTGTTTTTTGTTTTTAATTTTAAATTTACTCTACTATAGGTTAATAGTAGTATTTTAGTCCTATCCTAATAAGAAGACTTTCTCCATTGCATTGTAGGTCAAGTAAGGAGATTGTCTTTTATTTTCCTAGTCTAGGGATTTAACTTAAATTGCAGTTCTATTTAAACCCATGTTTGGGGGTGCAATGAGGTATGCGAAATTAATTCTCAAACCTAGTGTTTGGAGGCCTAGGAACCTCAGATTTTGTACCACTAATTATTTTGCAAATAGTAGGTCGAAATAAGAAGCAAGATCCTG
The DNA here is from genome assembly GCA_006937295.1 of Carpinus fangiana. Taxonomy (NCBI): domain Eukaryota; kingdom Viridiplantae; phylum Streptophyta; class Magnoliopsida; order Fagales; family Betulaceae; genus Carpinus; species Carpinus fangiana. The sequence continues at coordinate 27,683,102 of CM017322.1, forward strand.
CTTCTTTTTTGGTTGACAGGCGAATTACACGTTTAGTTACAAATTCTAGTAACAATTTGGTATCAAAGCTAGCCACTATGTCGATGGGTTCGAGTCACAAAGGGGGCAACCTATGCGCTAGATTAAAATGTCGATAGGTGAGTGTACCCGCCAAAGAGAAATGGCTACCATTAGGTCAGTGTCAATAGAGTGGGCCATCGTGGACGTCGGCCACAGAAGCATGATGGTATGTTACGATCTTAGTGTCTTACATATGTTAAGTTTAATATTGACCATGTGTATATAAGCTCTTGGGCACCCTTACCTTATAAGCCGATTTTTAAGATACCTTCCTTGCTTGATGTAGCTCTTAAAATTATTATTGAGCTTGTGATTGATTATTATTGGATTTTAATCAAATGAGTATTTTAAAAATCACCTCATTCTTGGAGGGATACAAGAGAGACTTCTAAAATTACTCATCACGTCATACCTAATTTAAAGTTGAAACATGTTTCATTTTATAAAAATATAATAAAGAATAAATAAATAAATGTAAAAAAATAAACAAATAATTACGGGGTGGGGGTGGACAAACCTCAAATTTAAATATTTTTATTTAATTTAAAATTGCACTAATAAACACACCCTAAAAGGAGGTAGGAATTTCAAGCACAACATTTAAAATTTTTAAATCAAGTGATATATATACACACACACTAAATCGTACCATATATACTTATAATTTTTTTTTTTAAAAATCTAAATATATTATGAAATGGATCGTGGATCTATTCCGCCGAGCGCCGGGGACATGTCAGGGCTTTCTGAACCGGCAAAACAAATCACTAGGGCCATGGGGCCCATATGGGCTTTCTAGAGTGGGCGAGCCATGTATTTGAAAAATCTGCATTAGGCTTTTCACTAAACACTCGTGGGCCGACATGTGCAAGCCCAACCCAACGGCCTACTTCATTTAACAGTTTTTCTTTTTGGTCTTAAGCGTTTTTTTTTTCTTCCCCAAGTTTTTGTTAGATAAGTGCAATAGCATGAACCACAAAAAAATTTATTTATTATTTACCATCAAGGGTGGTGGTTTAATGGCCCAAGGTCCTAGGATGTGGGTTTGAATTTCCGCAATGGAGAATCTCCATATATGCATGATTAGTATTAGCCGCCTTAGATTCTTATTAATGCTTGGTGAGGTTGAGTCAGGTTATGACTCAGTCGGATTTGAGAGAGCGCTTACAATTTTCACCGTCTAAGCCTCTCCTATGTGGTTCCTAGCGGGTAAGTACTACTATGGTCACACTGAGATAGAATAACTATACTTGGTCTCCTGGCCTACTCTTTTTGTATAGAAAAAAAAAAAAAAAATTTATTATTATCACAATTTATGTGAAATACAACAAATTTTATCAACTTTCACGTTTTTTATTTTATTTTATTTATTTGTGGAGATTGAAGATAAATCAAAAGTTGAGAAGCAACAAATGTTGGCCATGAATTTGAGATGAGGAATAAGAGGGAGTAAAGAGAAACACGTGCCCACGAGTCAGAAGAATAAGTTAAATCTCAAACGTTATCTTCCAAATGAAACAAAAGAGTACAAAAAATTTCAAAGAATCTACACCCTTCTATTGGTTACTAAGCAACTTTCAGTCGTTGGATTTTAGACCAAATTCACCTTTCAAAACTTTGGTGGGTTGGGTGGTAGTCAAACCCTTTTTCTTAGGGGATTTGGATTACTTCTTTTTTATGGGTTATTGTTTGGTTTATATTTTGTTTCGTTGTTGTGTTTAACGGTGTACAAATGTCAAATCATTTAAATTATTTTAAAAGATATGTTAATACATTATTAAATCTATATATATATATATATATATTATTTTCTTGCTCACTCACTCTCTCTCTCTCTCAAGCAAAACCAGAGCTTCCACACCTAGCCCAAGCAAATCTATTACATCTCATGATGAGCTCAAGAACCTGTTTACTAAGTCATATCTATGGTTTTGCGATCTTGTCTCTAAACTCAAGGCAAAAACTCAAGCTAGTCTCTTGCACTTCAACTTGAGTTTGAGGAGGATTGTTTGATGTTATTATGTATTGTACCTTATCCCACATGGGTTATTGATGTGTGTTATATATTGTACCTTGTTCCACACGGGTTATTGTGTATGTATCAATATTGCTAGCCTATTTATAAGCCCCTTATGTACAATATTAGTTGTGATTCAATGTACAATCTTTGATTGAAAATGTTTTATGGATAGCATTTGATTTGAAAAATATTTTGTGTGTTTTAATTTGAAAAGAGGTGGTCCAACCATCCATTATATATATATATATATATATATTTGTAAATGAAAACATTTTGCAAGAAAATTGTTAATTTTCTAGTCTTTGCCTGTCGCCTTTAAAATATTTTTCCAGTTTTTAGTTTGCATTAAAAATGTTTTTTGTTTTGTTTTTTTCTCTAAAAAGTAAAAACATCTTTTACATTTGGGCGTGGCTTTGATAAGTGTCAGTGTTCATGAAGAGAGAATGATTCATAGAGTACGCATGCCATAACGCATCATGGTGGCCGTGACCACCCCCAACTCTCGAGAGGTTTCAGGGGTGTGCCACCCCTAATGCAAATTGGAGGTATCCAGGCCACTCCCAAATTCACAGAAAATGGTCGCACAACCTTTTTAGGGTTGAAATTATTATTATATATATTTTTTTTTTTGGGGGTTTGAAAATGTTGTTTATTCATTTAGGAATAGCTTGAGAAGAATTATATATTTCTCTTCACAAGAGAAATAACTATTCTTAACAATATTTCCATACTAAATAAAAAATGAATGGTTATTTCATTTTATTCTAAATGTCTATTTTGCAAATCAAATGACATCGGGCCTTAGGTTGGAGCAGCAATAACCTGTTTTTCTCGTGAACTGTTAGGTCGAGACTTGTTAATAAACTTGAACTTTGATACTAGTGTTGGGTGGTCTTGATCCTCTCTCAATTCTAAAAGTTAGCTCAGTAGGTGAGACTTTCTTTTACACTTATAAACTAATCATTAGTCTACAAGAGGTAGCTCAATCGACTGTGAACCACGCCTTATGAAACGGAGATCACAAGTTCGAATCCCTCCTCCCCTACCCTTGCGTGGACATATCAACAAAAAAAAAAAAAAAAAACTAATCATTAGTCTTTTCTACAATGATGTGAGATAATCCTAACAATTGTCATAAAATATATATAAAACATTTTACGAAAAATAATAATAAAATCTATTAAAGCAGGTTGAAAATGTTTTACGATTAGAAAAAAAATTTAAAGTACAAATATCAGAAAATGAATGAAAGCATGTTTGGTATTGACATCTGTCGATTTATTAATGGTATTTGGACGACGATATTTTTCTGGCATAAAATTTTCTAAAAAATCTGCCTGAGATAATCTGCCTGCAAAGACTAGAACCAAAAAGAAAATATGACGAAGGGCCATACCGTCATTTCACCCATCTTATGAAAAACATCGAAAACCTGGGCGGAGAGGCCTCAATAAACCTTATCTCTCACACTCTCTTCCTCGCATCTCTCTCTCTGTTTCCTCCCACAAGCTCTCGTCTCAGAAACCCAACCCAAAACCGCATCCTTTATCCAAACCCAACAAAACCCAGCAACCAAACGAAGCAAAAACCCTGAAAATCTCACTCTTTCTAAACCCTTTAATAAGTTTCTCTGCTTTTCGAGTTTTCCTGTAGTTTGTTAGAGAATCACATTGAACCCACATGGACTCCAAGGACACTGCTCAGGAAAAGACGTCACTTTTCTCTAACTCGTCAGGTTCTAATTTCTCTTTCCCCACTTCTTATTCTCATGCTTATGATGGTATTGATAATTCGATGAAAAACTATGCTTTAGAGGTTGATAGTGGCAAGGATAATGGGTATGGTGGTGGGTCTGAAAATGAGGGGTTTGGGAGTGGTAGGGAGGGGTTTGAAACGGCTTCGGGGGACCCAGATGAAGAAACCCTAGAGAAAGCCATTGGAGGGGTTGATACTGATGCCCCTTCTGTTAGTTTTGAGGAGTTTTTGAAGAGGGCAAGCGTAACGCCGGTGGCGAAGGTATCAGAGGATTATGATGATGATGACGAAGATGATGAAAATTATGTAGTAGGAGGAGGAGAAGTTGGGGTTTTGGGTGAGGAAGCTGAGGGAGGTGGTGATAAGGTTTTGGAGATAGTTGGGGTTGAGGGTTCTGTGGAGAATTTGGGAATTGGGGAAAAGGGTTTGAGTGAGAATGGGAATTTGGGTGAATTTGGGATTGGGAGTGGTGTGAGTGGTGCTCATGAGGGCACTACTGACGTTTTGGAGGGTGCTGGAGAGGATAAGGTGTTTGAAAGTTCGGAGGTTTCGAGTTTTGGGGTTGAACGGGGCTTGAGAATGGAAGAGAGGGTGGAAGGGACTGAATTGCAGGGTGAGGAGCCAGAGTGGAAAAGTGAGGGTTTGGATGGAAAAGAGTCAGTGGTGGTAACGAAAACTGAGAAGGCTGCTTTGGCAGTTGAAGACAGTACGATTCTCAGTGGCGAAGCTGACCAAGCAAAGTCTGGGATTGTAGAACCAGTAGATGACGAATTGGTTGAAGTGGATGGTTTGAAATTTACAAGTGGAGGAGACTCAGTTGTGGAAGCAGGAGCTGTTGTGGCTGGGGATGTGGGCGAAATTAAGGATGCTGATATTAAAGGGACGGGGGTCCTGGTTGATGGAGGCTTCAGCTTAGATAATGGGTTTGACCAAATCAGTGGTAATGCAAAAGAACTGGTTGATTCGAAGTCTGTTGTTGCAGGTATTGAGTCTGATCAAACTGTTAAGCCCATAAACAGTAGTGAAACTATTGTCACGGATGTGGAGAAAGGTGAAAACTCGGACAACAAAGTTGTTGCTATTGATGGAGAAACTGTGGTTCTGGCTAATGCTGAGAAGAATCCAGAAGTAGAAAATGAGCCAGAAGCTGATTCTGAAGCCAAACAGAAAGAACGTGCCACAGAGATAGCTGCTGCTGGAGTAGAAAATGTGTACGGTAACAAACTAGATGGAGGGGAGGGAGTCGAAACTCGGGAAGTGAACTGTATCCCCGAGTTAAGTCAACATGAATCAGGCAAAGTGGAAAAATCATTATATAATGGTGTTATTGATGCAGATGCTCAGGTGGATGAAGTGGAAGCCAGGATTCCTGGTAAAACTGATACGCCTGAATCTGTAGAACTAAGTTCCATTTTGAGCCAAGAAATAAAGCTAGAAGCTGAAGATGGGGAAAAACACCACCCTGATGTGGAAGACCAGATTGAAGGTTCAGCTACAGATGGGGAGACTGATGGTATGATCTTTGGAAGTTCTGAAGCTGCCAAACAGTTCTTGGAGGAGTTGGAAAGAGGTTCAGGTGCTGGTTCTCACTTAGGTGCAGAGAGTTTTCGTGATCACTCCCAGAGAATTGATGGTCAAATTGCCACAGACTCTGATGAAGAAGTGGACACCGATGAGGAGGGAGATGGGAAGGAGTTATTTGATTCTGCTGCATTAGCAGCTCTACTGAAAGCTGCAACGGGTGGTGAATCAGATGGCAGCAGTATCACAATCACTTCTCAAGATGGATCAAGGCTTTTTTCTGTTGAGCGTCCTGCTGGTTTGGGATCCTCTCTCCCGTCCGTAAAACCTGCTCTTCGACAAAACCGTCCTAATCTTTTTGCTCCTTCTGATCTCACAATGGGGGGTGAGTCCGAAAACAACTTGAGCGAAGAGGAGAAAAAGAAGCTGGAGAAGTTGCAGCAGATGAGGGTGAAATTCTTGAGGCTTGTTCAGAGACTAGGTGTTTCTCCAGAAGAGTCAATAGCAGCACAGGTCCTATACCGGATGGCACTTCTTGCAGGGAGGCAAACTGGTCAACTTTTTAGCCTTGAAACGGCAAAAAGGACTGCTCTCCTGCTTGAAGCTGAGGGGAAAGATGATTTGAGCTTTTCCCTGAACATACTGGTTCTTGGGAAATCAGGCGTAGGTAAGAGTGCTATGATAAATTCAATTTTTGGTGAAGAAAGGACTCCAATAAATGCATTTGGACCTGCCACAACTTCTGTGAAAGAAATAGTTGGGACAATTGATGGAGTTGAGATCAGGGTATTTGATACGCCCGGCCTGAAGTCTTCTGCATCAGAACAAGGTATCAACCGCAGAATGTTATCTTCGGTGAAGAAGTTCACAAAAAAATGCCCCCCAGATATTGTCCTCTACGTGGATCGGCTGGATGCTCAAACCAGGGATCTTAATGATCTGCCATTATTAAGGACAATCACTAGTTCTCTTGGCTCTTCAATCTGGAAAAGTGCCATAATCACTTTAACTCACGCTGCCTCCGCTCCTCCGGATGGACCATCTGGTTCCCCTATGCGTTACGATGCATTTGTTGCTCAAAGATCTCATGTTGTTCAGCAGTCCATTGGACAAGCTGTGGGTGATATCCGTCTTATGAATCCAAGTTTGATGATGACTCCTGTATCTCTTGTTGAGAACCATCCCTCTTGTCGAAAGAATAGAGAAGGTCAAAAGATACTCCCTAATGGTTTAAGTTGGAGGCCTCAGTTATTGCTACTGAGCTACTCCATGAAGATCCTATCTGAAGTGAGTAATCTGTCAAAACCTCAAGATGTGTTTGACCACCGAAAGCTCTTTGGTTTCCGTACCCGTTCGCCCCCACTTCCATACCTACTGTCTTGGTTGTTGCAGTCTCGTACACATCCAAAACTGTCTGCTGATCAAGGTGGTGATAATGGTGATTCTGACATTGACTTGGATGACTTGTCTGATTCTGATCAAGAGGAAGAGGAGGATGAGTATGACCAGCTACCGCCCTTCAAGCCTCTCAGAAAATCTCAAATTGCTAAGCTTAGCAAAGAGCAGAAAAAGGCATATTTTGAGGAGTACGAATATCGGGTGAAGTTCCTCCAGAAGAAACAGTGGAGAGAGGAGTTGAAAAGGATGAGAGAGATGAAGAAGAAAGGTAAAGTTAATGCACAAGATTATGGTTACGATGGGGAAGATGACCCTGAAAATGGAAGTCCGGCTGCTGTTCCAGTTGCATTACCTGATATGGCTTTGCCACCTTCCTTTGATAGTGATACTCCAGCTTACAGATACCGGTTCTTGGAGCCAATTTCCCAATTTGTAACAAGACCAGTGTTGGACACCCATGGTTGGGACCATGATTACGGATATGATGGTGTCAATCTTGAACATAGTCTGGCCATTGCTAATCAGTTTCCAGCTGCTTTTACTGTCCAAATAACAAAGGATAAGAAGGAGTTCAATCTCCATTTGGATTCTGCTGTTTCCGCTAAGCATGGGGAGAATGGATCAAGCATGGCAGGCTTCGATATCCAAAACATTGGAAAGCAACTTGCTTACATTGTTCGAGGAGAGACGAAATTTAAAAATTTCAAAAAGAACAAGACAACTGCCGGTGTATCTGTGACATTTTTAGGTGAAAATGTGTCCACTGGAGTTAAAGTTGAGGATCAGATTTCACTTGGAAAGCGCCTGGTATTGGTAGGCAGCACTGGGACTGTCCGATCCCAGGGTGATTCAGCATATGGAGCTAATTTGGAAGTGCGTCTCAGGGAAGCAGATTATCCAATTGGTCAGGACCAATCTTCATTGGGTCTATCTCTTGTAAAGTGGAGAGGTGACTTGGCACTAGGGGCCAATTTTCAGTCACAGATTTCAATTGGAAGGAGTTACAAGGTGGCTGTTCGTGCAGGACTCAACAACAAGCTCAGTGGACAGATAACTGTTAGAACAAGCAGCTCAGATCAACTTCAGCTCGCCCTTGTGGCTATTCTTCCTATTGTCAGGTCTATCTATAAGATCATCTGGCCTGGGGCAAGTGAGAATTATTCTATCTACTAGTTTATGTTGCACTTCTTTGTTTTTTCTTCTTCTTTTCTTTTGATTATGTTGGAGCATCCTGAGTTGGTAGATATGATGTTGGAGCATCCTGCTTACTATCTTTGTCACTTCCCCGAATAATGCTTATCTTATTTGATCCAGAACCTCTGATTTTATCAGACATTTTGCATTGCGTGATGAATTGTATTGAAAATGAGATGGAACCAAGAGGGAATTGAATAATATGATTATTAGCTTTATTTTGTTAGATATGATGTTGTGTTCTCTATTTGCTCATATGGAACACTTGTCTTGGTTGTTTATTGGCTAGCGTTGAGATCCTGTTTCTCAGGTAAAGAATAATTGGCTAGCTTTGGTCTTCTCCTAGAAAATGATTTGTATAGGGGTGGGCAAATTAACCGCCTACCGACCGAGAACCATAGGACACCTACTGACACCGCTTAACCGATGGCCGGTAGGCGGTGGACTTTTTCTATTTCCGACAAACTCGGTTCGGTAGGCAGAATAACATTTTCTAACCGAACCGACTTTACCGACTGACATTGACCGATTTTGTCAACTAATTTTCTATTTTTTTGCTTACCGACCGCCATTCGGTAATAGAATAAAAATTTGATAGAATAAGTCGGTGAAAATTTTGACTTTACCGACAATGGCGGTGCGAAACCCCATTGTCATAACCGAATTATCCAAGTCCCCCCTAGATTTGTATATACCCGTAAAACTTTTTTTCTTTGTGAGTGTGCATGCAGTAACTGGATAGTAGGATGTAGGGGTACTCAAATGGTTATAACCGGCGATTATTGGCAATAACCGCAACCGCAACCGCCTTGAGCGGTTATCGATTTTTAGTAACCGCAACCGCTTAGGCGGTTAGCGGTTATTTTATAACCAGCAGTTAGCGGTTATTCAATCCAATAACCAGCGGTTTTATAATCGCTTTTTTTATATGGACTTTTGAGATTTTTTAAGTGTTTTAGGCCTTTAATGACCTATTTTTTGGTCGTATTTTATGGGATTAGCCTTTTTTTGGGTTTATTTTAAGAGTTTAAGGCCAAAATATTCCAAAAGAGATAGAGGAAAAAAACATGATTTGAATAAAGGTTATTCCAAAACATCACCTACCACATTATATATTTCATATTCATAATCATAAATTTCCCAAATTCATTAATCCAAATACAAATGAAAAAATTAATATATATTTTATTAATATAAAATATTTAATATATATTTATATTATTATATATAAATAAAGGCGGTTAACGATTATAACCGCCTTGTCCTATTCCCTAAAACTGCTAACCACAACCATCCTAGACGGTTAGCGGTTTTTAATAACCGCCCACCAAAGCGGTTAACGGTTAACAGTTATAAGCGGTTTGCGGGACGGTTATAACCGCTCCGTTTGAGCAACCCTAGTAGGATGTCTCACTCTCTCACCTTCATTGTTCTCTCCTTGAATAAAATCATATAAAATCAAGGCAGATCTTTAATTCTATTTATGATAATTTCATTCTTGCTCACAAATTTTCTGTACTTGGTTAAAAAAAGAAAAGAAAAAAAGTCTTTGCTTTCAAAGATTTTGAATAAAAATCTTACTGTCTTAAAATCTGCAGCAAATATTGATGGTGCTATTCGAAGATTTTGTGGGGTTTTTCCCAATAAAAGGAACACCTTGCCTGGAGAAGTATTTGTTCTCCTAAATCTTAGGAGAAGTGGGAATCAGATCTATGGAAGCCCTGAACAACTAGCTCCCTTCTTGCTAAGCTGGGTTGGAAAATACTGAATGACTAGTCTGTGCTTTTGATAGATACCTTAACAGCAAAATACTTAAAAATCTGCTCATTTCTTAGAAGCTGATGCCTCTTGGTCGTGGAAGGGAATACTTAAGCATAGATTTGTGGTTGCTGGGCTGGTTTGAACCTCAACATTTGGTCATCTCCTTGGATACCAACTTTGCCTTTCTTTTAAACCAACCCCAAACCCTGCTCTTCACTCCCAAGCAGACCTTTTCCTCCCATCTGATGGAACTTAGAATACAAACTCTACTGCACCATCGTTTTCATAACTCCACTGTATATCAAATTTTGAATGCCCATCTTTCTCAAAGGATTTCCCCTGACAAATGGATTTGGGAACCCTCTCCTTCAGGACAGTTTATTTTCAAGTCTGCACATGAAATCATCATTCAAAATACTTCTCTTAAATCTGCGCCCTTGACCTCAACTGATTGGGAGTCTTTGGAGCTTTAAGACTCCAGCAAAGGCTTAAACATCGATATTATTTCGAAGTCTAAAAAATAAATTCAAATAGATGTAAAGAAAATCCCAAACATCATGCCATGGGGTTTAGTATACCTACAACAAGTAAAAAACAAAGCTAACCCCAAGCCAACATCAACCGACTATTTTTCCCCATCTCAACGATGCTCATTGCGCCATGTTCACAACTTCACCATTGGCCGATGGCCCACCATCGGTCTCTTCAAAAACCTTAGCGATCTTCTCCTTGGGGATCAACGGCATATATTCCGCCATGGCGTACCCTCTCTCAGCAGAATAACAAACTCCTTGGTTGTACTTGTCTGTCCAGTAACCCGCCGTGGGGATCGCGATCCGAGCCACCTGGGGAAAGATCGGGAGCCGATTCAGCGACCGCCAAGCCGCCACCGCATACTGCTCGGCCACTTGCTCGAAACTCGCGTACAGTTCCTTCGCATTCGGCTTGTACTTGGTGTACACGGTCCTCGTGATGCTTTTTGCGGTGTCCACCACGCCTGCCCGCTGCATCTCCGAGGCCACAGCTCGCGCCACCTCCGGCGCCTTGTGAGCCGCCGTCAATGCCTGGCTTGACGCCTGCTTCACTAGCGACGGAACGTGCCTATCCAACTCCCTCATGGACTCGTCCACCTGCAAAGCACGTGACATAAACACGTATATATATATAAATTCGCTAATGTGCGCAGTGTGTAGTGCGGACCTTGCGGTCGACGAACATGAGGAGATCGAAGGGGACGTCGTGGAACCGCTCGTAGACAGGCCCGATAACGGTTTTGACGGTGCCTTCGATGGCCTGGACGCCCAGTTTGAGTGGACCGGAGCTCTCTTTGGCGTACTCGTAGAGGGTCGAGAAGCAGACCACAATATAGATCACCGCCACTTGCACGAAATCCAGATACTTTAGCCTTTTCTCATCATCCTGAACCTTCAATAAAAAATCAGATTTTGATGACTTTTGCATATCATCGATTCAATTTCCTGTTTGGTTGCTGAGAAAACGTAAGAGAGAAATCCAGAACACAAAACGCAAAATTTTTGCTTCACACTTCTCCATTTTCTCAGTAACCAAAGGGTAGCCTAGAAAAAAAAGGCTTAAAATGAAAGGAATGGAGCCCTATCTCGTCGAAGATCAGATCTTTAGGAATCCAAAGAGCGGGTATGATAGTGCTGCATACCGTCTCTGTTGGTCGTTTGTTTTCTGCGTCCGCCATTTTCGAACTGCTTCCAAGAAAATACAAAACAAGAATGAGATTTGACGACTCCAAATTCTATCCTATAAAAAGGGGAGCGTTACAACGATTCCCTTTTAATAGCGAGTCTAAGTCGATTCGGATCCTCTTTAATTTTTGGGGTAATTACCTTACCTTTTGCTCCATACTTTCTCCCAATAAATTACCAATTATGACACTTGACTCAATTAAACTACCATCTTATGACACTTTTTTCCATTCCATCAGGTAAAGGGATTCAAATTAACGGTAAACGGTTGTGTGACTTGCATTTGCCATTTTAAATTTTTTTCTTCCACTTTTGCCCTTACTTCTCATGTGTTAGATTATGGTTTAGGAAGGTATAAGCGTCATAATTGGTAGGAAAAAAAATTTAAAATAGCACATGCAAGTCACATGACCGTTGACCGTTAATTTTAACTCGTTGGATTGACGGAAGGGGGAAAAGTATCATAAGATGGTAGTTTGACGAGGTCAAATGTCATAGTTGGTACCTCATAAGAGGAAAGTGCCCAGACGCTGTAGTTTATGAAGGCAAAAGATAATTACGCCTTAATTTTTTTATAACATGAGATTATCATATTTTAAAATATGAGCCATTTATTATATCTAGTAGTAGAAGTTCTTAATAGTGGTGACAAAGTTAGAATAAATAATATTAAAAATTTAGGTGCATTTTCTATATTATTCAAAAAATGGACACATGATCCCCAAGAGGTAGCTCAATCGGCTGAGACCACGCTTAATGAAGCAGAAGTCATTAGTTCGAATCCTCCTCTCCACTCTTTGTGTGGACATGTCAAAAAATGAAAATAAAAATTGACACATGTCATTTTTATAGATTATGTTGTAGAAAGTTAGATGAGAATCCAACGCTCTCTTCTCTCTCCTAAAAACAGATAAGAAAGCCAAAAGTCGCTTGATAATCTCCTCTCTCACTTACTGCTTTTTGCTTTTCTCTTTATTGAGTTTCAGACAGAGTTTCTCTCTTTTTGAGAGAGCTCATTTCTCTCTAGAGTTTTCTCTAGATCCTTTAGTTTCTTTTGAAACTTTATTTATCGTCTTTGACAGTTTATCCCCGATCCTCCAAAAAACGTTCCCACAGACTTTCACCCACCTCGGCCACACTTCCCTCGTCGCCAAATGCCTTGTCCACCGCGTTATCGGCCAAATCTATGAATTTTCAAAGATGAGGTTTTTTTTTTCAAAATCAGATCTTCATTTTTCCACCAGTTCCAATGTACAACCCTCATCGGCGTCCCAACTTCCCGACGCCTCGCCCCAACATTCTGCATGTGGATCTAACATGTCGACGATCCATGCACCAGACAGTATCCTCACAAAGATCTTCTCCGCCTCGCCCTCTGCCGAAACTGTTGTTTTCTGATTTATTTATGTTATTTTCTATTGTTTACATATTAAGCTGAATTGTTTGGGCTTCAAACTCTTTGGAAATCTCCTTTCCATTGTTTTTGCTCTTCTTAGTTTATTCGGTTTCCTTGGAAGCAGAATTATATTTAAGTTGTACTTCTTAGTCTATTCGGCTTCTTTGAAAGTTGGATTAAATCTAAGTTTATAAGGGTTCTTTTACTCCTACCGTCAAAAGCTACATTCCCAAGTGATTTTCACCTTCCTAGATCTCCTTCAAGGCTATGCGATGCTTGTAGTCTCTCTTGGTTGGGTTATTGTGTTCTCTTATTTTTATCTTGTCTTTCCTTTTCCGTGTATTCTGCAACATTTGTAACTTGCTCTATGTTGCAATGAAGATACATACATACATACATATATATATATATATTAGTTTATGTTGCATAAAATTTTGAGGAGCATAAAATTGATGGAACATAGCTATAGATGGCCTTCTCTTTTTTTTCTTAGATAATTATATACACAAACAATAAAATAAAATTTTGAGAAGATATAAAGTTAAATTTTTGTGTGGATAACGAATCTTTAAGTTTTATATCATCTATTAAGTATTTTCAACAGTGAGGCATGTATATTATAAAATGATGAATATATGTCTCAATATTTGAGATTTAAGCATGCATACACAAAATTTAAAGCCCCAGTCACTCCACACATAGTAGAATAACATAGACAACTCCAAAATAATACAATCTTGAGTCGATCATGCCCATAACCATAATCCATACACAAAATCAAGTAAAATTGTCTTTACATATACACATTTTTATAACTTAGTAGATACATTACTAAATCGTGTAGTAAAACTATGATCTGTTATCCATACAATCTAACTATCCAAAGATCTCGCACGCCAACCTTTAATGCCATCTTACTCAACCTGAAATCACAATACAAATTTAACGAGTAAGACATACTTGGTTGGTGTATATAAATTATATAACAAGGGGAGAGAGTGGGTAGTAATTAAGTCTTAATGTGTTGGAGAATAAAAAAAAAAAAAAAACTGATCATGAACCTTCTATTTCCATCCTGAATATATATAAAAATGTTAAAAGTGTTCTTTTACATTGTATTAGAATATTTATGCATATGTGAGTGTGCATTTACGTCCATTTAGAGAGAACTAGAGAAGAATTAGGATTCTCTCAATTTCATTTGAACTGGATAATATCTAGTTAGTTACATTAGATGGATATTTTTGTTCATTCAACAAGTGAAAAGACAAAAATACCCATCCAATATAACTAATTAGATATTATTCAGTTCAAATGAAGTAAAGATGATCCATTGGATAAGTAGTTGGAAGTCTTTACCTGCCTTGAAGCCATTGATTCAATAGATAGACATTTAATGCTTCGTAGTATAGTTTTCATAGTAGTTTAATAAACACGGTGCAAGTTGGATGCCTCATGCCTCGATGTTTAGTTTCCATGCCCAAACATGAGAGTACGCATTTTGACATAATATCAAGACGTTTGTTAATAGGCTGATTAAGATGTATTGGGTCCTACCACCAAGGTGGTAGTCGAGTTGGTAAAGTAGCATGGGATAGGGTTCAATTCTCTCCCTCCTTTCTTCCTAATGGTTACGGGTTCGAACCTGCTTGTGGTAGTAGTCCGCGAACCAGATGCTACTAAGAAGGGGTTTTACCAACTTGTACTTTGGTGAGGCTGTGGTGATGGACTCGCCTTCCCAGATAGTAGCTATGGCTCAAACCGAACATTCCATAGCGGGTGGGAACCCTGATGGTTACGTCCAAAGGGGAAAATTACACTGGTTACTCATTCTCGCCTTTCAGCTTAGAAAAAAAAAAAGCAAAAAAAAAAAAAGGAAGAAGAAGATGTATTGGGTCCTCAAAAAGGCAATTAAAAAGATTTCGAATAATACACCCCTCTATGTTATGCGAACCCTGTGTTTTTTCACAATTTTTGCTTTCAAGGCAATGATGGCCATGAGTATTATCAAGTTGGAAGGCACGAAGGTTGATTGCCAGGCACTTCAATTATTATGAGGAGAATCAACTCTATCATCACCAACATAAATTTTTCGATACATTTCATAGCCATCGGATTTCTGCTTACACTCTAGAATTAATTCTCTTATTTGGACCTCAAATACAAAAATTATATATTGGGATTAAATCCTTTGATAATTATTGCAATCAATTAGCTTGAAACTCTTGAAAGAAAAATATTCTAGTTTCTACATTGATTTATTCTTAAAATACTTATTTAAAAAATAGTTGTTTAAGAATTGTAGCGTTTGGAAATATGATAATATTACAATTAAATAACTTTTCATTGAAGTAATGTCTTTGGCTGTGACAATAAGGTTTTAGAGGATTTTTTTAAAATTTTTTATTTTATACAATTAATATATGACACTTTGTAAAAGTTAACTATATTAAAAAGGTAATTTAAAAGAACCAGTGACGAGTTATCATCCAATATTCACAACATATTATACCATAGCTTCCATTTAAATAGTATTTTGAAAGAATTTATAAGCATGTAAATTGTAGTGTTTAGAGCATTAATATGCACATTATTCATTTATGCAAATAAATGAATATATAATAAATGGTGAAAATTACAAATGGAAGTGATATGTAAGGAAAAAAAAAACTTTGTAGTAATTTGCCAAAATAATTAGCAAACGTAATTAATTTGTTTTTTATTTAAAATAATAATTTTCATCTAAATTGTCCAAATGCCTTAATAGCCTCTATTAATTTGAATTCCCCATGATCACAATAGGTACGCACTACCCATCACACTATAGGAGTTGGCCATGCCCGAAGTTATTACCTTAACCACAAGGAGGAAGATGCCGAAAGCAGAGTTAGTGACTAAAGTGAAGTCATAACAAGATAATTGTACTAGAAGGTGCGGCTGAATCACCTTATTTTCAAGGAGAGCTAATACTTGTTGGGTATTTTGGTTTGACATTGCTTCACACCCAAAAGGAAGCGAACTATGTACGGGTTAAACTTGGAGAATCTGTATTTTATTTGTTGCAGAAAATTTAAAAATTAAAAATCGTTAAAGAAAAGATTAATATGATAATATTTGAAACTATATATACAAAAGGTAGTAGTTGCATTAGAAAGAAAATGATTATTCACGATAGTTGTAAGAGGACGATAGCCATAGAAGCCTCCATTAGATTGCTCTTCATATTATCACATAATAAGAAAAATAATAAATATCACCCTTGCACGTGTCAATTTAATCCATATACTTTCAGTTTGAACAAATTACCTCTTACACATTGGATAGGTGATAAATCAAAAACCTCTTCTTAAATTTAACACAATTAGATATTAAATAATAGGGTAAAGTCCACTTAACCCCCTCAAACTATCATCCCAATGACAATCTACTCCCCAAACTATTAATTGAGAGAATTTATCCCCCAAACTACCAAAACAATGACAATATACTCCCAATTTTAACAAAATAACGAAATTACCCTTACCAAAATAAAAATAAAAATATGAAAATTTATTTATTTTTTCAAATTTTTAAGGGTATTTTTGTCTTATTGAAACTTATATAGCAGTAATTTTGTCATTTTGTTAGCATTGGAGGGTACGTTGTCATTGTTTTGGTAATTTGAGGATTAAATTGTCGCAATTAATAGTTTGAAGGGTAGATTGGGGGAAGACCTACCTCCATGAACTTGCACTATATTTATAAATTATCCTCAAACTACCAATTTTGACACTTGAGCTCCCTCAAATTACCATTTCCTTCTGATCGACATCCTCCACTACTGTTTGACGTTAAGATAGAACTTACACATACAAAACTTTTACTTGAAATGCCAATTTACCCTTCAACCAAAAAATGTGATCCACAAAAAAAAAAACAAAAAAAATTGTGTTGAGGGGTGGTTAACAACCCTTTCAGGCTATAAAGAGTTTCGACAACCTCCAAAGTCGTTCTTTGGTGGTGGCCAAACCACCCCTTTAGCCTAAAGAGGGATAGCTCAACCACCACCTTAGGGATTTCAATCGTGTCTAAACCACACCCCAAGGTTGCGGAGGTGATTCGAGAACTCCAAAATTATTTATGGGAATTGCCAAACCACCCCTTTAACTCGAAGGGCTGGTTTGACTACCCCCTTCAGGAATCTCAAGGGTTGTCGAACCACGCCCCTAGAACTATGCAAGTTGTTCAGTAACTTCTAAAGTATTTTTGTTAAAAAAAAATATAGCTACACTTTCACGTTAAAAAAGAACTATTTAGTCAATTACTAATATTTTAATATTACTTTTTATGCTCGAAAGGATATAAACCATTTGATACAACACTTACCCTAGTCGTCGACAGCTCTCGTGCCCAAACTCTCATAATTTGTTTATATCATGAATTCCCTTTATTTTATTACACTTTTTCTTTGTCCTAACATCGATTCCACCATGATTGCAATAGGCCAAGTCCAATATATATATATTTTTCAATCCCACCCAACTGGCAACCTGAATCAAGACTTGAGTTTTGAGATGAATCTTTAGTTATTTCACCGAAGCCCATCTGTACTATGCCATTATAAAAGAGTTTCGATTTTTTATTTTTTTATTTTTTGGGTTAAATACCTATTACTCGATTTATATTTTATTTTTACCCACCTAGTTTTCATTTTGTATCACACATAGTGCTTTGCCTACGTCTAAAGACGGATATAGTACTCTTGTTTAACTTATGTAAAAAACATTTGACAGGAGTGCAAGTCAACCCAATAAAAAGTTGACAAGCGGTGATGTGTAATATTAAAAATTTTAAAAATCATTAGAAATTAAAAAATTAATAACCAAAAAACTAAAAGTATAGTTTAAAAAGAAAAAAAAAAAAAAAAAAAACAAATGGGTGGTCGAGCTGAGTGCATTTTTTTGGGGGTATCCTAACAATGCTTGAGGGTGGCTCGACCACCCGTATTAGTTTCAGGGGTTGCCGATCTATCCCCTAGGGGTTGGCTTAGCCACCCCAAGCGGTTTTTGTGGTTGGCTGGCCACCCTTGTCTCTTTAATGGGGGTAGCTAATAGCGCTGGAGGGTGGCTTGGCCACCACTAGACACTTGGGGTAGAGCCACCCT
Organism: Carpinus fangiana; assembly: GCA_006937295.1. Taxonomy (NCBI): domain Eukaryota; kingdom Viridiplantae; phylum Streptophyta; class Magnoliopsida; order Fagales; family Betulaceae; genus Carpinus; species Carpinus fangiana. The sequence continues at coordinate 27,701,068 of CM017322.1, forward strand.
CTAGGGGTGATTTTCGAACAACACAGTTTTTTGTTTTGTTTTTGTTTTTGTTTTTTATTTTTAAAATCTAGAGATTTTTTATTTTATTTTATTTTTCAAATATATTCAAATTAATTTACCATCCCAAACATCTTTTCTAATTTTGTTTCATATTTTTTAAAGGAAAATATTAGGTGTTCTTCTAGTATTTTTCTGGTGTTCTCTCAATTGATTGTGATGTGGTTTTTAAAATTACCATTAAATTTGAGATTATCAATATTGACTTTTAATTTATTGGTGATTTTAAAAGTCACATCACATTTGGGAGAACACCAGGAGAACACTAGAAGAACACCTAGCATTTCCCTTCTTTAAACCATCCAAACATAATTTTTTTAAAAAAATAATTTTTTGGATATTCGCAATTTTAAATACAATAATAAAAAAAAAAAAATTGCACACACGAACCAACAAGCCTTTAACATACACTCTTTCAAATTATTGGCAGAAACTACACGAAAAAAAAAAAAAAAAAAGCAAGACAAAGAACCCTCTTCAATCTACCTTGAAAATCTAGTACCAATAGAACAAAACTTAGCTACAAAATTAGTGACATGTATTTTTTTTTTTTAAAAAAATAGAGCGACTATTATAAATAGCAAAACAAACTTAAGTACAACGCTTTAAAGAGATAATATTCGAAATATAATGAGAAATTTCCTCAATACAACCTTGCTTCACGGAGAGAGAAAACGCTTCTTTCGCAAGGTGATGGGTTGCTTCAGCTCTGTTCTTGATTGAGAATGGGGGATGAGAGAACATGAGAGATAGAGAGAGAGGCGGAGAGGAAGATGGAAGTAACGTAAAGAAGAAGAATAAGAATAAGAATAAGAATAAGAATAAGAAAAAGAGCTTTTTGTTCTTGATTGTAAATAAATAATATTTTAATAGTATAGGAAAAAATAAGAAAAGTTATTGTGAAATATATTTTTATAATAAAGCAAAAAAATAATTTTGTGTCTTAAACTTAAAAAAAAATCAAAGAGAAATTACTGCTAGTGCTCTTATTACAAACTATAAATAATAATAAAAAAAAATTTGTTGTTATTTTAAAAAACAATGACGTAACTAACATGGTATTATGCAACAAAAAGCTCTTTGTCGCATAATGCAACCAAAGTGCATTTTTTTTTCTTTTAAGACAAAAACTCTTTGTTGCAAAATGCAACAAGTTTTTTAGTTAATATGCAACAAAAAAACCAGCCTTTTAGTTTGCTTTTCCAATTTCCACTTCTTAATGCGAATTATGAGCTTATCTTTTAAGCCATATCTTCTACGTGATATTGGTGGAATTTTTTTTTTTATTCAAATATTTGTTTATTATGCACACGTTTTGATGATGGTCATTGGTTGGAGTGCTAAATCTGCTGCACACTTTTTCTTGAGCGAGTCTTATATATATTTTATTATTATTATTATTATTTTTTCTCTCATTTGCTCTTTTCCAACAAAAACCAGCTTTCTAGTTTACAATCTGCCAGCCCACGAAGCAACAACGAAGAATAAACCAATCGGACCTCTCCACCCCACGAAGCTCTCTCTCTCTAACCAGAGATCGGTGACGGTAAGATTAAAATAAATTTAGTCGAGATGAAGTCGATAAAATCAGTGGTGGAGCCAGAACTTTTGTTCATGAGGGGCAAAATATAACTAAGGAAATATATAGATATATTTTTTTTATAAATTTTAATTATATATTTCAATAGCAAGTAATTGAGTTCGATCTAATTAGGGTAGTATGAGAAATTTCAAAATTTATTTACGAGATGAGATGTCTTGCAGTTAGAACTCACTGTATATTAAAGAATTACTTCTTTCCATTTGAATCAATAAATTAAATCTATTGAGAGCTTCATAACCATCCAAGTATCATTTTATGAGTTAGAGTTTCTAGATACACAATGATCATCCACTTTTTAATGTGGTATACATGCTGAAAATGATTTTTTTAAAAGAGTTGTTTCCTAAAAAAATCAATTTTGCTTAATTTACTTTGATAGAGATAGAGATTATTCAAAAAAAAAAAAAAAAATTATATAATGCAAAAGCTATTCATGCAAATATGTTTTAAACACTTTAAACTGTGTATATCCAACAATTAACTAGAGAGTAGCTTTAATTAATTATGATGTAACATTTATTCATCTTTGGCATGCAATCAATTTAAATTTATCCATCTTTGAAAAAAAAAAAAAAAAAAAAAAGAAAGAAAGAAGAAGAGAAAGAAAGAAGGAAGAAAAGAGAATCACCGATCGTCTTCTCCGGTCAGAATCACCGGGTTTGGCTCGCTGGTCGTCTTCTCCAGTCGTCTTCTCCGGTTTAGGGTGATAAAATTTTCCTTAGGGTTAACTTTTCACCTCTAGATTTTAGTTTTAGAATCCAAAAACGAGTTTTGAGGCATTAGAAACAAGTTTTGTGGCATTAGAATTGATTTTTTAGGCTGGGTTTTGACTGGAGATGGTGGTCTGTCGGTTGGGTTTGGCCGGCTGGCAATGAAGAAGAAACGGTTTTTATTTTTTTTTTATTTTTTTTTTCTGGCGATGATGGTGACCGGAGATGGTGGTCTGCCGGTTGGGTTTGGCCGGCCGGCGATGAAGAAGAAACAGGTTTTGTTTTTTTTTCTGGCGATGATGGTGATCGGAGAAGGTGGTTTGTCTGTTAGGTTTGCTGCTGCGTTTTTCTTTTTTTTTTTCTAGCTTCTTGTTTTGTATTGGTGTTTTGTTTTTATCTCAAGTTTCTACATTTTTCTTAAAATGTTGATGTATCATGTAGTGATTGGTGGACAAAAAACTCATATTTTTTGTCACAACTGTATAGCAGCTGCTCTCATGGTAGTGTTATTGTCGAAGTTTTGACTTCCATTTTTTATTTTTTAAGTTTGGCTTCTATTTCCAAAATAAAAACTAGCCACAAATGAGTCTCGTGGCGTGTGCATTGTAATTAATTGTGATGTCTTGTGAATTATGAACAATGTCTCATCACTTCAAAAAAAATATATCTTGATGACTTTATGACATCCCAAACACTCTTCCTTCTTGTTCTTTGTTCTTGAAGTTGAAGACCGAAGTAAGTTTCTCCTTCTTTGTTGTAGAATTTTTTCTTTTTCTTCTTTTATGAGTTTGTTCTTGAAAGACTGGAAGGCTGATCTTCCTTCTTTGTTCAATTGTTGGTCTAAGTTTTATTTTACGAAGGGCTCTAAAGAATGAAGATTGAAACAACAAAATTAAATTTGTTGGTCTAACGTCAATAGCTACAAGAGGATCCTAGGAGGAGTTCATACCAGTTGTTGAGGGACATAATGAGGGGCATAAGAACATTTGAAGACATTTGTACCTAGGATAGGAAAAATTTTTGGGGGTCAAAGGGGGTCTGCCACTGGATAAAATTATTGACTTTATCGACAAAGTTGACGGTAGGACAAAAAAAACCCCTACCGTCACCGTTTCCTCCCGATGCCCACCTCTACTAGTAACCCAGTTAGAGTATTAACAATAGATGCTCTATATGTCATTCTCTTTTTTATGTTTAGGAAAAATTTCAAAAATATCATAAAAATACACTCACATCAGATTCTTTATATTTAACCAATTTTCAATGGTTGCTATAGTGTTTCTCAATGCGTAGAAAACTACAAGTGATTTCTTATACATTATTTTAATATAAACAATTCTCTTTTTACTCTCATCTTTTATTTTTTTGTCTTTAATTAAAAATTATGTTGAAATTTTGAAAAAAAAATAAGAATAAATAAGAAATTTATATTTTTTAAAAAATAATATTTTAATGATATAAAAATATATTAAAAAAATATTATGAAATATATTTTTATAAAAAAGTAAAATATAATTTTATGCTATAAACTTGCAAATAAAAATAAAATAAAATCAAATAAAAAAAAACTGCTGATATTGCTTTTAGGTTGCAAGTCATTAGTATCGATATCACATGATATGTGCCCTTATTTCCTTCTAAATCTTTGAGTGGGTCCACGTGAGGGGTCTTTTTTGCCGCCAAATCAATTCCACCCTCCTGCAGACTTTTGCCTGCCTTGTGTCTTTTCATTTGTCTTACGAGTATTTTTTCCCAAAGCAGCCTGACTCCACGTGATGCTCCTGACGAAAAGTGCATCGTATAGACATCAGTACAGTCCCTCCTGCAGAGATATCTCCTTCTCCTAGGGAATCCTTTCCTTCAACCCTTGATATTTCAGTCCTATACCCTACGTCCCTACTCTGTGCGTCATAGCCTGTCCTCTCTCACTTTCTCCCACTTCTACTCCATGCCTATAAAGTGTTGATACAATTTTGTTGAAGTGACATGTACTTTTAAAAAAATATAAAAAATACATGCTCTTAAAAACCATTAGATAAGCCTGATGGTTGTCTAACGGGTGAGTAAGCCCCCAAGCCAGTTTCTTCTTTTACATCTTCTTCTCTTGGATTGATTAAACATCCAGTATCCATGGAACAACCTATGATCAAGAAGCAGAATTCTGATCATGGCGGTGACGTTGTTGGATTCATCGACCTTCCAGAAGAAATTGTTCATCACATTCTTTTACTCCTCGGCGCCAAGATGAGGGACCTTGCGAGGCTAAGCATGGTATCAAAAAGATGCCGAGAGTTATGCATATCAACCCCATATCTGCGTTTGAGTAACATCGACACGGAAGACAAATTCAAGAGCTTTGTGGATAAATTCATGGCTCTACGCTGCTTGCATGGGGTACCAACGGAGCAGTTTCAGCTCCGTTGGTCTTTCGACGGAGACAACGAAGCCGACGAATACCGGGCGGTGGAGACGTGGTTGCAGCGTGCAGTAGCCTCGGGTGGTGGTGTTGCACATGTTCGCCTTCAATTCATCCACCCCCGCAAGGCAAGCCAAAGCCAAAGCCAAAGCCAAAGCCAAAGTTTTGCCTTGCCACTTTGTGTTATGCGTTGTAATTCCCTATGGTTCCTGGAGGTGGATGCCGGGAATGGGGTTCTCAAGCTACCCTCACTTCCATATTTTGCTACAAACCTTATGATATTAAGATTATCCCACGTCCGAATCGAAAACGACAGCAACATTGGAGCATTGTTTTCATCTTTCAAGTGCCTCATTCAGTTGTGGCTTGACAAAGTAAGCGGGATAAAGAGCATGGCTATCTGCAGCTCGAGCCTTTGGTTTTTGTCAATTAAAAGTTTTGACGATCACCTCTGCGACATTGACATTCAGCTGGTAAAAAAACTCTGCGCCCTCAGTATTAACTTGTATGCCAAACCCTCCGCAGCTGGTGGTAAAAGATCACTGAAAATCTCTGCTCCAAGTTTCTCAACTTTTCGCTTGAGTGGATTTATTGTGGATCACTACTGTATGAGGGATTCGCCACATCTACAGGAGGCCACAATTGATCTTTCACATAGCGGGGTGACGGTCAATCAAGCTGCTGCCAATAAGAATAACTTGGATAAGATTCTCCAGTGTGAAGAATGCTACAAAGCTAACCATAAGGCTTAGGTTGGTTGAGGTAAAGTGATTTATTTTTGTTTTGCATTCAAATTTACCTCTTTCCGTTTTATTACTCATTTACTTATGTGTTAAGATTTGGCTGCCTTGTAGGTTTTAAATATGCAGGGGTGCTTGCCATTTTCATTTCCATTTGATAATGTTGAGTGTTTAACTCTGTTAAAAACTTCAATTACTACTGGTGTTCACCAAGTCCTACCATTGTCTTCCCTTTTGAGACGAACAACTAATTTAAAGCATCTCACTATATGCTTTGATAGTGTAAGTAGCCTGTATTTTTCAAACTATTTTTGTAGATTGTCCATGGATCTTTGAACTCACTCGAATCAATTTCAATTTCAATTTCAACAGGGGATGAGTTGGAGAGAGCTGCAATATTCATTGAAGATGGAAGATTGGGAATCTCAAAACCTCATGTTTACTCAACTGGAAAAAGTAATTGTGAAGCTTTGCGATGGAGTGAAAGAAATAGAACTAATCAAATATTTGCTCAAGAATGTACAAGAATTGCAAGCGATGGAAATTTTGTATACATCACCAATGTCATCGGATTTCATTACTGATGAGTTAACAAAGTACAAGAAACCTTCAACAAAGTTGTGTCTATATTCAACATCATCATACATACTGTACCATGATTGTGTTCTTCATCGGAAGTTGGTTGACCAGATACGTGGGTCGTGTTCTTCATGGGAAGATGGTTGACCTGCTCATCTGTAGCACCTCAATTTGAACATATGTATATAAAGCAGCCTTTGAGCCTGTCTTATTTTGATGCAATAATAGTTTAACTTTGTTGGACTAGAGTTCTCGTTCATCGCACTGTTGCCGTTCACCGTCGCTGTTCAACTTCTGTTCCTGGGGCACCGTGTTTCTCTCTCTCTCAAACACACCCATGATTTGGATGCTTGGTTTTGTGTTTTGTTTTTTTACGATGATTACATGGATTGAGTTAGATTAGGGATGTGAATCATCTGGCTCGTAAATGTTTGCTGAATCAATTTTTGTTTGGATTTGTAAGCTGAATCGGTGAAGGGTTTTATGGGTATGGAGTCATAGTAGCCATCAACAGGGTATGCATCAAAATTTATGGGTATGGCGTTAATAATTTATTCGGCGTCATAATTAGAAATTATGGAATCAATTTGATAGGGAAGATATGGCGTCCTACAGTGATGCCTACATGGAACCAATGTGTTATCATCAGTTTAATATAACTTTTTTGTTGGGTTCTTTTTCATTGCACTTCATTTAAGGTCTCTGTTCTGTTGCGTTCTGGACAAGAAAAGTACCTCATTCTTTCCTTCTAGGTCTCTGTTCTTTTTGGAGCCTTACGACAGAAAGCTATACAAAATTACAAATGTGAGGTTCCGTGTTTTTTTTTAAAAAGAAGAAACCTCACTTTAATCTTCGCCATTTAAAGCCACAAATTGGATAAGACTTTGACTTTGCCGGCGGGTGAATGTACAAATAATTATTTGTTCTAAAAAAATTCAAACCTTGAACCTGAAGGGGATATAACTAGAGGAGTTGGGATGAAGAGAGGGTCTCCCTCATCCCAACGTGGAAATCTCACTTTTACACGTGAAACTTCGTATTCCTACTCTCTCATGATTGGATTCTCAGTGACGCTCAACTTCCAATTGACTTAGAATTCATCCCTTGCAAGTCAATGGGCCAATTGGTGGATTCATTAATCAATTCCTCCGGTTGCTCAATGAATTTGGAGTAAAATCAGCCTCTTCTTATTACTTAACAAACTATTTAACAACTCTGGCCAACTAACGACCTCAACTAACTGTGTAACACAGTGATAATACCTATTTAAAGGGATAGACATACCATTCTTAGCAACTCGTCAATGTGCGTAGACAATATTCCTTGTTGGTATAAAGGTAGTTAGCGGATAGTCGGCGGTTAGCAGTTAGTAAAACATGTATGTAAACCGCCCGCTATAATCGCTTTTTCAAAATCGAGTGTTTTTTTTTGGCTTTTTTTTTTTTTTTAGTAACCAATTTTCATTTTTGAGTTTTTTTTTAATCATTGTAGCATTTTTTAACCTCATTTATTTTTTGCTTTTTTAGTGCCTTCTTAGGCCAAATTATTATAAGAAGAGTCCATATTGAAAAATAAAAAATATTTGACCCAAAATTTACATTTACTTGTACCTTTAAAAAAATTCCTTAAATATAAATCATAATCTGTTAAAATTTAGTTCTAACATGTAAAAAGTCCTTAAAATAATATTTAGTTTTAACAAGGATTTGAATGGAGACTTACATATAAAAAAAAAAGTTCCACAATCCTTGTAGGTTAACTTTTTCACAATAAATGATATAAATCAAACTTCATCAATTCTTGTACATAACATACTTTCAGATATAACATATATAGACTTATAAGTTTATAACATACATTAGAATTAAGTCTTTAGATACTTAATTGTTGTATTAGTATGAATTGGTATACTTATGACTTATGTCATATTTATCTATGTATAATTTTTTATTATATAATCATATAAATTAGAATGATAATACATTAATATTTCAATTGTGGTTATAAGTAACACATTGTTTAATCCTATGTCAATTACTTAATTTGATATTATACGAATCACATTATCATTGTACATTAATAACATAATTAACTTTAATAAGTATTGAAATTGTCATTGAATCATATAATTAAGTATTGATCTTATACGTTTATATTATTCAATATGCATAATTGCATATATGTATAATATATAATTTATAACATATATCTAAATACTTAATTGTTATATTAGTATGAACTTGCATACTTATGAGTTATGCCATATTATATATGTATAGTTTGTTATTATATAATCAAATGATTTAATGATCAATTGATCATGTGATATAATCATATACATTATAGTGATAATATATCAATATTCAAATTGTGTTTTAATTATCTACAAAAAATTGTGATTTAAAGATCAATTGATTATGTTATATGTATAAATATTATTATAATTATAAAAATATATTATATAAAAAGACGGTTAGCGGTTACGGTTAATAAACCTAATAACCGCCAGCTTTTACACCCCTAAATATTCCACCACCGATGGTGGAGGCAAAGATAATGAAAGTCTATATTCTACCACCGATGGAATATAGAAGCGGGTCTCGGAGCTGATACACATGAAAAGGAAGAGGAAGAAGAGTCACTTGATGATAAAAATGACGGGTGGGCTTCATCTTTGGAATGACGATTATGTGTGATGAGTGCCTAAAAGTACTTATTTGAATCCCTTAATTTACATTCGTTAGGCTCTTAGTATTGTTAATTTCTAATGTTTTGGTTAGTTTTGGTGATTTAGTGTTTTGCAGGTTGTTAAGTTGCATTTGGGGCTAATGCCATCAACTCTGGGGCTTAAGACAGTTTGGGGAGCTTTGACAGCAAATTTGAGTCGAGCGATAATTCGCACCCGATGAGTCCCACCAAAACGGCCATATCTAGAGTTGTAAAACTCTGATTAGGGTGATCTTGGTGTCTTTGGAAAGCTAACTCAAAGATCTACAACTTTGTATTTCACATGTGAGGGCTAATTCTGAAGGCAGTGCGTTCGAACACACATTTTACGTTCGAACGTACTTGTGCCCATCAAATGCCGAAATTCATGCACGAGTGCGATCGAACGCACCTTATCTGACCTGGCAGCGCTGAAACCCTAAATTTAGCCTATAAATATCCCCATTTCTCTTGTAAACGAACCTGACGTTTGAAAAAC
>CM017322.1:27719854-27774461 GCA_006937295.1 Carpinus fangiana
TTTTTTTTTTTTTTTTTTTTTTTTTTTTTTTTCTAATTGTCAGATAAAAAACAGAGACTTAAATAAAAATAAATAAACAAAATTGCAAAAAAAATAAAAAATAAAATAAAAACAAGAAAATTAACTAACTAGTAGAAAAATAAAATCAATTCAAACAAAAAAAATCAATTTCAACAAAACTAACAAATTCCCCGGCAACGGCACCAAAATTTGATGTACAAAAATAAAAGTACTCGCAAGTGTACGAGTCGTATGCAGTAAAGTGCGCGTACAAGTGCGAGGTTGATCCACAGGGAATTGTGTTTTGCAAAAATCAATTTCTTAATTAAATTGACTCTATCTTAACCTAGTTCCGAAGTTCGAAGTTGGTCGTGCAAAAAGATAAATTAAGTAAAAACGAAATTTCCTAAATAATAAAAGGCACTAAGGTTTTCTAAATCCACCTTATCAAACCAAAATTCACTCTCATGTTTTGTTCATACATTCATCAAGAATTAAACCCTAAGCATTTTCTATTGTTTTTATAAAATCCTATTGAAAGATTCGATGAATCCAACTCTATTGCAAAAGACAACGAATATCCAATTGAGATCAAAAGATCCAATGTATCCGTTTGAACAACGAAAGACAATGGATATCCAATTTTAATCAAAAGATTCGATGTATTCGGTGGATGAAACACAACGAATATCCAACGTTTAAACAATTCTATAAACAACAATCAATACAAGTTCTGTCACATAACTAGATTGAAACGAAAATACTTCATATCAAATTCAGAATTGTACGAACAAAAACATGAGAAATAAGGAGTTTATCAATGATGAGGTTTCATCTTCAACCTTAGTTGAAGGTTTTAGCCTCTCATGACGACAACATACATAAACAAATCCATTGAAATCATAAAGAAACAAAAACTTACAAAGAAAAACGTTCGAAAAGCTCAAGAACGACTCTAGGTCGAAATTTTGGACTCTACGGCGCCTCCCAATACGTTTACAATAAAAAAAATTGTATTTATAAGCTAATTTTAGGGTTTTAACTCTGCCAGGTCGGCCGAGTGCGATCGATCGCACTCTAGGTGGATCGTTCGCAGTCGAGCATGCATTTCCAGTGTTGATGGGCGCAAGTGAGATCGATCGCACTATATGTGCGAGCGTTCACAGATGCTTCAGAATTGGCCAAAAATTTTGAAATATGAATTTGTAGATCTTCGAGTTAGCTTTCCAATGACGCCAAGATCACTCCAATTGGAGTTCTACAACTCTAGATATGGCCGTTTTGGTGGGACTCGTTGGGTGCGAATCATTGCTCAACTCAAATTTGCTTCCAATACTCCCCAAACTGCCTTAAGTCCCAGAATTAATGTGGTTAGCCCCAGCTGTACCCTAGCAACCTGCAAAACACTAAAACACCAAAACTAACCAAAAACATCAGAAAATAACAAAACTAAGGGTTTAACAAATACAAGCTAAATGGCCCAAATATGCAATATTTGGCACTCATCATATCACTTAACAACGTATTGAAAATTCACGTACCCTTCTCCTGCACGTACCATTCTTCTCCATTTCGCAATTTGTCAATATGAGTAGACAGCATTCCTCCACCATCGATAATGAAGAAAGAAAACCAAGAATAGCTCCTGCTCTCGGAGTTGTTGTTCATAAAGAAGCTCTTAAAGATAAGGAAGAAAGGAAAGGCAAAGATAATGAAGAAAGAAAACCAAAAATAGCTCCTGCTTTCGGAGCTACTGTTCATAAAGAAGGTCCTCCTGCTGCTCATGAACAGGAAGAGGAAGAAGAAGAAGAGGAAGAGGAAGAAGAAGAGTCCTATGATAATGAAATGGAAGCTGATGATGACAACGACAGTGGGCGTCGTCACCGGGATGATGATTATGTACCCAGGTCTCTTTCGGATGAGAAAGCTGTGGAAAGAAAAGTAGCAATATTAAAGAAAGCGCATTGAAAATTTTATCGAAATTGGGAAGCCTAAGATAAATATGATCAAGATTGATTAAGAAGAAGAAGAAGAAGAAGACAAATATGATCAAGATAGATTAAGAAGCGTGCCAAAAATTTTATCGAAATTGGGAAGCACAAGATAAATATGATCAAGATAGATTAAGAAGCGTGTTGAAAATTTAATCGAAATTGGGAAGCCCAAGACAAATATGATCAAGATAGATTAAGAAGAAGAAGACAAATATAATCAAGATAGATTAAGAAGCGCGTCAAAAATTTAATCGAAATTGGGAAGCCCAAAACAAATATGATCAAGATACATTAAGAAGCGCGTCAAAAATTTAATCCAAATTGGGAAGCCCAAGACAAATAATAGAAGAAGAAGAAGAGGAAGCCATGGAAAGAGAAGAAGAAGAAAAAGATATGGAAAGAGAAAAAGAAGAAGCCATGGAAAGAGAAGAAGAAGAAGCCATGGAAAGAGAAAGAAGAAGAAGAAGAAAAAGTAATGGAAAAAGAAGAAGAAGCTATGGAAAAAGAAGAAGAAGAAGCCATGGAAAGAGGAAGAAGAAGAAGCCATGGAAAGAGAGGAAGAAGAAGAAGCCATGGACAGAGAGTAGCAATCCTAAAGAAAGCACGTCGAAAATTTAATCGAAATTAGGAAGCCCAAGACAAATATGATTAAGATAGATTAGATTGGGAAATTGCTCTAGAACAATATAGAGCTTTATGGAATAAATATTCATGAAGAAGCTGTTGCTCAAGAAGAGGAAGCTGCTGTTCCTCCCGAAGCTACGGCTCATGAAGAGGAAGAGGAAGAAGAAGAAGAAGAAGAGTCCTCTGATGATGAAATGGAAGCTGATGATGACAAAGACGGTGGGCGTTGTCTCCGGGATGACGATTATGTACCGAAGTCTCTTTTGGTTGAGGAAGCCGTGGAAAGAGAAGTAGCAATCCCAAAGAAAGCGCGTCGAAAATTTAATCAAAATTGTGAAGCCCAAGACAAATATGATCAAGATAGATTATATTGGGAAACCGCTCTAGAACATTATAGAGCTTATAATTATGGAATAATTATTCATGAAGAAGCTACTGCTCAAGAAGAGGAAGAGGAAGCTGCTGCTCATAATTATTTCCTCTAATCCAAGAGTTTTGGGTTTTGAATTGCCAGATTCAGTGACAAAATATATTCATCTGCAATCCTGTCTGCAGTATATACATACGAGGTGTTGTGTCCATAAAAGACCTAGAAGATGTGATTAAGTTTAACCAATCATAATAAAAGACCTATATGATGTGGTTAAGTTTAATAAAATTGGAATTTATATCGGATTTGATTATATTTTGTATCTTGCACACGTCTAAATATTTAGATCAGAACTTTCGGCTCAAAAATTGGATTGAGGTGAAACCAATGGCATTGGAAAGCTAACACAAAATGCTAAAACTCTTTGTGAAATAAGATTTTCACAATTCAAAAGTTAGCTATGCCAAAGTTGTCCTGCAAGATAAGGATGAAAATATGGATGTAAGTGTAAACTTCTTGTAATTCTTACTCTTTTACTAATTTAGTTGATTTTCTGGGTTTGGCTGTCTTGGAGAGGTTTTGCATTTTTAGAGAGTTCTCTAAATGGTTTTCTCTTCATAACCAAACTATCTGTGTCTCTGTTATCTATTGTTTTACATATTTTAGTTGTATAATTGTTTAATTTTTTTTTTGACATGTCTATATAAGAAAGGGAGAGGGGATTCGAACTAGTGACCTGGGGACGTATAATTGTTTAATTTTTAATTACGCATGTTATTTGTATACACATATTCAAATGCCCTTAGTTCTTTCATATATATATATATAATTATATATATATATATGAACCGAGAAAATCACCATCCACTAAGATATCCAAGCACACTGAAACTCCAAAATGAAAACAACCAAGGAAGAGCCTTTACCTGCAGCTAACCCCTCCTTCTGCGCGAGGTTCGAACAAATTCCAAATCAGTTTTTATTTTTATTTTTAATTCCACGTTAGTTGGAACGGTCCCGTGGGCAGATAAAACAAAAGCATTGTCCTGTCCGAGTCATCCATAATTTCCGAAGGAATGGATGATCAGAGGGCACTTTTCAAACAAGTGTTCGGCGACTCATCGGACAGCGAAGACTATGAACAACAACAACAGCAGCCTCAATTGGAAGATCGATCTCAGCCAACAAGGTCCGGTCAAAACCCCAACTGGGAACAAATCAAAGAGGTCAACGGGCTGTGGTTGTGCAGGGACTTCCTCTCAGCTCAAGAGCAGTCTTCCCTGCTCTCCGCAATCGAGAATGGTGCGTTTCATGCCCACCCATTCTTTTCTTCTTCCTTTTTGATTGATGATTAAATCGGGAGAAATGGAAAGGAAATTGGGACTATCAAGTTTTTTTTTTTTTAAATTGATATGCTTTTAAAGTGTTTGTATTAACGTGTGGTTGCAGAAGGGTGGTTCATTGAAGCCTCTCACAACCAGGTCAGTAGCAGCCCAAGTCCTAGCAATGCAACATAAGATTGGCATAGCGGCGTTGTTATTTCTTAGTCTTGTATGTATAATCTATAACTTATTGTGGGTGTGTTAATTTCAAGATAAGGTTTTGATAATCTGTCATGTGTTGTCATGCATTTGTGAAGCAGTTTACATATTAGCAGTCTGTTTGGCGTGGTACTTAGGGTTGTGATTTAGTTGTAGCAGTTTTAGAGGAATCATAGCCTAAGTCTAGTGCCTGTGCGTGTGTTATACAAGTAGACTCACACTACCTAAGCTGCAAGATAAGTTTTTCCTCTTAGGAGTCGGGAACATTTATTTTACATGGAAAATTGGCCTCAATTTCCAAAAGTATGTACTCCCTGCATCCCATATTGTTGGTTTTGTTTAGAAAAATCCAACTTTCCAGGGGATAGTATGTAATACATTTTTCTTTAAAACAAAAGATGTAAGTTTTCAAAAATATCCTCCTAGATTTAGACCCAAATAGAGAAAACCTACAACGGAAATTCACTTTTCAAATGAAGTAAAGAGTAAGTTACGAAGGTTATTAGAATCTTAGGCCTGAGTTTTAAAATGGACAACCTTTTGGAACATCTCAAAATGGAATAAAGTATCAATGATGTAGGATGAACAGAGTAAAAATCAAGCATGGGAAGAATGAGACCATCTAGCAGATCCTATGGCATAGGAAGGATATCGATCACAGTTTTTGGGTTGGACCATAATTAAGGTCGAAGGCAATTGAATGGGAAACTTGTACTTTTAGGTTGTTTCAGATAAGCTTACCCATTCCTTTATCTGCAGGCTATGAGGTTTGGAGATCTTCCGCCATGGGCAAGTGAAATTTCAAATTCTATTCGTGAGCTGGTGCTTTTAAGTGATCCTGCTTTTGATCCTTTACACTTGGGAACTGATTGTGGGGCTAAAGAAGCATGTCCGTTTCCATCACATTTGTTGTGGAGAGAACCACTCTTTGACCAACTTATTGTAAATGCATACCAACCAGGTGAGGTGCGATATGACTACTAAGTAGGCTGTGCTTTACAGAGTCAGAATTCGTGAAGTCATTGGACTTGGCGAGTTGTTAAGTTTGGCTTATTCTTGCAGATTTCTAAGTTTTCAGTTTCACCTCTTATGCTTCCTTTCGAAGTCATGGGAGCTTATAGATTTTTCATTGATGGTTGTATTTGTAATTGATGTTCCTAATAAAATAGCAAAAGAAGTATAACCAGAGGCAGGGCACCTTGTTTTAATGAAAATTCCTGTTCTCAAATTATACTTCATATATGTAAGTATGTAAGTAGAAGTCAACATTTGTTTTAGTAGAACATTAAAAATGCGTTTTAATATATCACATATAAAATTCTGTTCTCTCTCTCTCTAAGTTAGTTTGGATCTCAAGAAGGGTGAGGAAAAAGCCAAAAAAAGGCTAAATGTTGCTTTAGAAATTAGGTTCCTCAGGTTTTTTTNGGGGGGGGGGGGGTGTGTGTGGCTGTCCTGCAACTTTTCTTTCTACTTCAAGAGCCAAATGGAGCCTTAATATTTGTCATGTTTGTAGTCTGGTAGATTGAGTGTTGATTTTTCCCCCCTTTTTTGATAAGTATAGTGAGGAATGTATTGAGTGTTGATTCAGTAAAGAGACAAAATGCTGCCATAAAGTTTTTATTTTTACATCTAGCGTCGATGGCATTTTGTAGTTATCCATCAAGCATCATTACTAACACATCGATATTATCCATATTTTTCTTATGAAACCCGACAGATTTGTTCCACCTTGTTGCAATTTGGAATTGTGTGGGTATTGATTAGTTGTCTTATAATGATAACACATGAGGTTGGAGTAGTTTTAAACCAACAAAATTGTTCCAGGCCCTTGGGGCATATAGGTCTTGACTATTGGGTCATTGATCTGTTCCAGTGCTCTATATCTTGCCAGTTATCACATTACCATATGCTCTTCGTCATATAAAGTTCAAAGACAACGTTCCTTACCAATTATTGTATATTATGTCCAGGGGATCTGTGCGCATGTTGACCTTTTGCGGTTTGAAGATGGAATTGCCATAGTCTCCTTAGAGTCATCTTGTGTGATGCATTTCACCCAAGTTGAAGAAGCATATTGTGGCATAGCAAATGAGGGAATAGCAGATCCACCCATCACCAAGATTCCTGTTAATCTGACCCCTGGATCTCTAGTTCTTATGTCAGAAGAAGCTCGCTACTGTTGGAAGCATGAAATAAATCGCAAGCCCGGGTTTCAAATATGGGAAGGCCAGGAGCTAAATCAGAGGAGGAGAATCTCTGTAACACTGAGGAAGCTCTGCAAGGTTGAGTAGAATCTTAATCATCACATTTAAATCTGCAATATGCATTATTCTGTTTTAGGGCCTGACCTTAAATGTTGGTTGACTTAAATTCATCATTTTTTATGTTCTTTCCATTCAATTTTGTTACAGAGCTTCTTATGATTTGAATATTCATTGGAAGGTAAAAAACATTGAATTTATTTTTCAGTAGGTATCCGATCTTATAGTAAAAAAATTCAGACCTCCATTATAGTGTTTTCTTTTATGTAATTTTATGCTGCAGGTGGAGGAACTCTGCATATATATATTAAAAATGTTCCCATGCAAAAGAACATTTTTTTAAGGTTGAGAAAAAAAACTTTCAATTGGGAGGGCTTGTAATACCTGCAGTAAATGTTCTAAATGCTCCTTTAGGTTGCGGGTAAAGATTAAAATGTCGTCGAAATAGACGACAAGAAACTTGTCAATAAAAGGCTTGAGGACCTGATACGCATGAATATTGGGACCGATGCGTATTTAGCGGTACCCGCTCTGGAGATCAACTTGGAAAAGATTGTGGCTTTGTGTAATACATTGAGCATGCCCATCCAAACAAGGGATGGGAAATCAGTATTTCATGGTGATTTTGTTGATAGCTTGACTATCAACACACATCCGTCATCTTTCATCTTTTTTAAGGGTTAGTAACACCGACACGGCACATGGACTCAAGTTCTCACAAATAGACTTGCAATTGGACAAGTCTTGGACTTGCTGGTGAAGCTCTTGGTGCTCAGCGGGGCTCATCTGATATGCCGAAAGGTTTGGTAGTGAACTTTCTTATAGGAATCTCATCTCTCTGTAAATCTCATCTCTAGGAATTTTGGTTGAAAATAGTTACTCTTATAATTATTCATAATAAGCCCAATTGTATCTTTTCATAGGGTTCCACCTACTTATTCTATAAACATAAACAACAGCAGAAAAAGGAGGCAATGGATAAACATAATCTTGTCAATTCCTACCGTTTGTCAAATACATGTCACGTGGTAACTTCAAACTTAATACTAATTTCAATGGTCTTTCGGAGTGTTTTATGTGTGAAATTGTTAGTTAATGCTTTTGTTCTTTTGCTTAAAAGTGTCTTAAAAAAAAATTAGTAAACGAGCCCTCCCCTCTCCTACAACATTGACAAACCTCTAAAGTTTCCTCATAGAAGCCGGTAGGTGGAATTTAAAAAAAAAAAAAAAAAAAAAAAGGAAGGGAGAATGTCTTGAACAAAAATCGTCCGTACCAAGATCTTGTGGATAAAAAATTAAAAAAGGCTATAGTGTTATTTCAAAATTAAATTATTAATATTTTATCACGTCAATATTTATAAGTTTAAAATATAGACATGATAATATTTAAACTATTTAATTTAAGAATAAAATTGATATTTACCGCTATTATTATATGAGTAATGTTACAAGTCTTTTTTGTGTCCCTTAAAAAATGATGTGATTATTAAAATCACCATTAGACTTGTGATTAATTATTATTAGATTTTGATCAAATAGTAATTTTAAGAACAAAATCATTCTCTCCAAGAAATAGCTCAATCGGCTAGTATTTGTGTGCCAAAAAGGATTTGTTTAGAAAAATCCAACTTTTTAGGGTATATATAAAATAGGGAAGAAATTTAAATAAACTAGAACCAATCTAGCGGGTGACTAAAAACCAATCTAGCGGGTTTTATCCCCCGGAGAATTATCCTCCCCGTCCCGGCCGGCGGTAACCGTATTAAAGTGTTCAAGTCGACCCTAGATGGTTTTGGTCTCTCTGTGGCAAACCTATTAATAAGCCGTAAGCCACTTTCTTCTTCTCTTGATTGATTGAACATCCAGTATCCATGGAACAGCCAATAATGATCAAGAAGCAGAATTCTGATGGCCGTGATGTTAATGTTGGATTCATCGACCTTCCAGACGAAGTTGTTCATCACATTCTTAATCTCCAAGGCGCCGAGTTGAGGGACCTTGCGAGACTAAGCATGGTATCAAAAAGATGCCGAGAGTTATGCATATCAACCCCAAATCTGCTTTTGAGTAATATCGACACCGACGACAAATTCAAAAGCTTTGTGGATAAATTCATGGCTCTCCGCTGCTTGCATGGTGTGTGGACGGTGCGGTTTCAGATCCGTTGGTCTTTCGACGAAGCAGATGCCCAAGCCGACCAATACCGGGCGGTGGAGACGTGGTTGCAGCGTGCAGTAGCCTCGGGCGGTGGTGTTGCAAACGTTCGCCTTCAATTCATCCACCTCCGCAAGGCAAGCCAAAGCCAAAGCCAAAGCCACAGTTTTGCCTTGCCACTTTGTGTTATGCGTTGTAATTCCCTAAGGTTCCTGGAGGTGGATGCCGGGAATGGGGTTCTCAAACTACCCTCACCTCCATATTTTGCAACAAAGCTTCGGATGTTAATATTATCCAACGTTAAAATCGAAAACGACAGCAACATTGGAGCATTGTTTTCATCTTTCAAGTCCCTCGAGGTGTTGTGGTTTGACAATGTAAGCGGGATAAAGAGCATGAGTATCAGCAGCTCGAGCCTTCAGATTTTGTCAATTACAAGTTTTGATAGTCGCCTCTGCGACATTGACATTCAGCAGGTAGACAAACTCCACGACCTCAATCTTCTCTGGCATGCCAAACCCTGTACAGCTGCTGCTGGCCGTGGTGGTAGTAGAAGATCACTGACAATCTCTGCTCCAAATCTCCGAAAATTTCACTTTAGTGGATTTGCTGTGGATCACTACTGTATGAGTGAGGCGCCACATCTGTGGCAGGCCACAATTGCTCTTTTACTCAGGGGAGTCAATCAAGCTGCTGCCAATAAGAATAACTTGGATAAGATTCTCCACAGTGTGAAGAAGGCTACAAATCTAACCATAGGGGTTGGGTTCGAGGAGGTAAAGTGATTATTTATTTATTTATTTACATTCAAATTTACTTAGCTTAAGCATTGATTTACTTATGAAGCTAAGATTTGCCTGCCTTGTAGGTTTTAAATAAGCAGGGGTGCTTGCCCTTTTCATTTGATAATGTTGAGTATTTAAATGTGGAACCAACTTCAATTACTACTGGTGGTGTTCACCAAGTCCTACCATTGTCTACCCTTCTCAGAGGAACAACTAATTTAAAGCATCTCACTATATGCTTTGGTAGAGTAAGCAAGAGAGCAGTAGGCTGCTTTATTTATTTATTTATTTTTTTCAAACTAGTTTTTGTAAGTTGTCCATGGATCTTTGAACTCACTCAAATCAATTTCAATTTCAATTTCAACAGGGGATGAGTCCGAGAGAGCAGCAGCATTCATTGAAGATGGAAGATTGGGAATCTCAAAACCTCATGTTTACTCATCAACTGAAAACAGTGACTGTGAAGCTTTTCGATGGAGTGAAAGAAATAGAACTAATCAAATATTTGCTCAAGAATGCACAAGAATTGCAAGCGATTGTCATTTTGTATACATCACCAATGTCATCAGATTTCCTTACTGATGAGTTAACAAAGTACAAGAAACCTTCAACAAAATGGCGTCTATATTCAACATCATCATACATACTGAACATGGGTCGTGTTTTTCATCGGAAGATGGTGCAATAATAGTTTAACTTCGTTGGATTTTGTATTTATTTGTCTATCTTTGAGCTTAAACAAATTTACAAGATTTTTCGCAAGTATCTTATTATATGCGTTTTAATTTATCCATGTGACATTATATGTTGCAATGAATATATCAAATAATGTACTTTTAGCATTATTTAAGGCAGGCAAGATGCCAATTCTTTTGAATCATTTGCAGTCTCACTCTCTCTACACAAATCGGATAAGATTTCTGACTTTGCCGGCCGGCATAGCCACAAATAACATCGTATTCGTGCTCTCCTCATGATCGGACTTTCGGTGAAGCTCGACTTCCAATTGACTTATGTTATAGAAAAAATGAAAATTACAGACAAAGAAAAATGTTTCTAAGGTGTGTTATAATGTCACTTTCCGTAAGAAAATATTTTTTCCCACCAGAATTGGTATGCAATAGAGATACAACAAATTTTTCTCTATGATACAATAGAGCCCAGAAACTTCTGTGTAATTACTGTGTTCTGCACAAATGAAGTTAAAACCCAAAAATACTCTTAGATTTTCTATTCCAATCTGACAACAAAAAGAAAGGATAATTCTTAAATTTAAAAATTCAAATAAAGGTATTAAAGATAATTGAATTATCTGTAGACAATTTCGAATTTCAAAAAATCAACTGCTATTTTAATTTTCGAAAATAAAACTGTTGTTTTGAATTTCAAAAATAAAACTGTTGTTTTGAATTTCAAATTTCGAGATTAAATAATTATCCTAATTATTCAATCATTAGTTCTACAGTCTAGTAGATCCAACTACTATATTTACTTAAGAAGCATCCTACGGTTTAGATCAAACCACTAGATTGAACGATTTTAACCATCTAAAAAATGAATGGTCATGATCAGATCGCTCCGAGCTCCGATGCTTCGTGCCAAGTGCGCCATCAAGGTGCCATTAGCGCCTTATAGCCCACGCCACGCGCGCGCGTGTGCGTCCGGTGCTTCGCACTGTACTATACATGCATTAGGGACACTTAATTTTGTTGGAACTTATAAATGCCAACAAAATCTTCATTTTTTCTAATGTGGGACAACTTTCATTCAATGCTCTTTAAAACTTGGGAAATGTATATTTTAGCCCCCCAAACTACCGGCTTTTTATAATTTAGCCCCCCAAACTTTTAATTGGTATAAAATAGCCTCCTAAACTACCAACTTCTTACAAAATAGCCCCCTCCGTTAGTTTAAGCTGTTAAAATGGATGGAAAACACAAAACTACGTCGTTTTGGATATTAGAGTTACGAAAATACCCCTAATTAATTAAAAAAATTAAAAAATTAAAAAGGGACTGAAACGGCGTCGTTCAGTCCCTTTAACTATTCCACCTTCTTCTCCTCCTCCCCATGTTCTCTGCAAGGCATGTCGTGGACTAAGACGCCGCAGCTCGCAAGATCTTCCGGCGCCGTATGTCGCGGAGGAGCCCTTTCTCGCCTCTCCGAAAGCAATCGTTCGCGAATTCCCACCGATCCGGCACGACTTTCCGAAATCGCTACAAATTCAACGAAAAAACCATGAGCAAAAATATACATAAAGTTTGGACTCCGAGAAAGCGTAGGAAAGTCGTTACATGAGAAAATCTCTATCAAGCTTACGTAAGTGTTGAGCTGGCGAATGAAGGTGGAGAAGTTGTTGTGCTTGAAGTACTTTGGATGCAAATCGTGAACGAACTCAGCGGGGCTCCAGATGATGAAGGTCGATCCGTCGTCGTTCCAGGAAATGACGTCGTCGATGGTGGGGTCATCGACGTTTCTAATCCTCGCTTCAGACTCTGCCTTGGCTTCCTCGAACTTAGCATCCAATCTAGCGCCGGTGAACTCTCTGCGAGAAACCGCCGGCAAACCGACTTGATTAAGGAAAGCTCTGAATTTGGGATGCTCCAAGCTGGAAAAAGAGACCGACCCACAAGACTCAAACACCCAATCGGCTAGAAAATCTAGAGCGCAATCACTCTGCGTCTTACTGAGCGTCGGACCGGGGGAGGTTTTCGGACTCTTGAGCTTCTTCACACTGTCTTCCAACATAGCCAGAGCTCCCAAATCATCCCTCACACCAGAGAGCATCAAATGCGGCTGCTGTGAAAGCAGAGCCCCTGTGCTCGATGCCAAAACCGTCGTCGCCAACACCGTCGGTGAGTACGCCAGCTCGAACCGCGACGGATCAACTGTCGCCAGCAGTGGCACCTGGTACGAAGAACCCGAGCTGCTACCGCCACCGCCGCCGCCGCCAGTACCACCAACAGCTGAAGCCGCAGACGAGTGATGCTTACGAGAAGGAGGAGGTGGAGAAGCCAAAGAAGCAGAGGTGGGTGAAACAGAGGAAATGGGTTTGGTGACGGGAGTTGAAGTTGGGGCAAGTCCCTCGCTTGAGGTGCTCCAAGGCGGTCCGGGAAGGGTTGGAGGCGGAGAAAATTGCGTCGCAGAGGGAGCACCGGAGCTTGACCGCTTTCGGCAAGCTCATCTCGGGGTTCTGCACCAGCAAAGGCTCCAGGTGAGCCCAGTTTAATTAACAAAGGTTGATCAGACGGGGAGGGGGAGAAGAAAGGGGAATAGTTAAAAGGGACTGAAACGACGCCATTTCAGTCCCTTTTTAATTTTTAAATTTTTTTAATTGATCAGGGGTAGTTTCGTAACTCTAATATCCAAAACGACGTAGTTTTGTATTTTTCATCCATTTTAACAGCTTAAACTAATGGAGGGGGCTATTTTGTAAGAAGTTGATAGTTTGGAGGGATATTGTATACCAATTAAAAGTTTGAAGGGCTAAATTACAAAAGACTGGTAGTTTAGGGGGCTAAAATATACTTTTCCCTTAAAACTTTCAATTTAAAAAATAATTCCCATGACACAAAATAATATATATATATTTTGAAAATATTTCAACAACTTAGAAGTCATCCCTTGCCAGTCAAGGGCAGGATTGGTGGAGTCATTAATCAATTCCTCCGGTTGCTCAGTAAATTTTGAGTAAAATCAGCCTCTTCTTATCACTTAACAGTTTTTTTTTTTTTTGAACACAAAGATGTAACTTATATTAATGAACCAAAGATAGAGCAAATTGCTCCATCAAAATTACGTCACGGATATAGTCAAGAATGACATATTTCTATGTATGATCTATGACTTGGTGGATAGCCACCTTCGCCAAATTGTGAGCTGCCACGTTAGCATCTCGAGAGACATAACAACATCTCCATTGCGGAATAGATTGCAGAAGCAGCTTCATATCTCCTATTAGGTGCCCATTACGGCTCAAAAATTATTGCCTACTCTTCCATTTCTGAACACACTTGGGCAGCAACACAAGCTGCCATTATCTCCCCCGCTAAAGGCTCAACAAAGCCATATTTAGTTAGACTTTTTGCCACGATAATATCACCCCTTGAATCCCTGACCACTACCCCAACACCAATTCTTCCTTTATGTTTGTCGAGTGCCACATCCCAGTTGGCTTTTACAAAACTTATTGGAGGTGCACACCATTTTTTTCCCCGCATTTGGAATAGCAAGTTTCCAAATTACTCCCCACAACTCACTGACCTTAGGATTGGATGAGCATTCCTGTTTCTTATTGTTGTCTTCCTTCATGGCTAAATGATAAGCACTTTTAACCGAAAAAAATACCATTCTTCGTTCCCCTCCACATGATTACATCCTCCTGACTTTGTACCACTAAGTGCCAATGAATTAATAGCCCCCACTTCTTCCTTCGTAAATATCTGATTAAGAAGTTGTTGTTTCCAACTCTTTGTATCCGGATCAATGAGCTCTTGAACTCTATCACTTGGGCTTAACAGTTGAGGTGGAGACTGAATCTTGAAAGTTGATGGCCTAGGCAGCCACTTATCCCCCCATATATGTGCTTTCTTCCCATCCCCAATCCTCCACAATAGCCCTGCTTTAAGAAGGTCCCCTGCATCGTTAATACTACACCAAGCAAAAGAAGGCTCGGATCCCATCTTAGCTTCTAAAATCGTTGTTTGTGGATAATATTTGGCCTTCATAATTTTACCTGTAAGAGTGTCCTGGGAATGAAAGAGCCTCAAACTTTGCTTAGCCAATAATGCCCTATTAAAACATATAAGATCTCGAAACCCCATGCCATCCTTTTCCTTTGGGAGTCTTATCCTACTCCAACTCATCCAATGAATTTTGGATTCATTGGATTGATGACCCCACCAGAACTTCTGCATCAAAGAATTTATTTCCAAACACAACCCTTTTGGAAGTTGAAATACACTCATACTATAGGTCGTGATAGCCTGAATGACAGCTTTTAACATAATTTCTTTACCTGCTTGGAAAAGAAACTTCAGCTTCCAATCTTAGAGACGCTTCCACACTTGATCTTTAATGCTCTAAAAAGCCGTGGATCTCGACTTCCCCACCAAAGCCAGTAACTCCAAGTATTTGTCGTATCTATGTTGAACTGGTAGACCTGACAATTGCAAAATTTCCTGCTTAACCTCTGTTAATGTATTCCGACTAAAGAAAAGTGATGTCTTATCATGGTTGAGTCTTTGCCCTGAAGCTGCTTCATACTTGCCAAGTAGTTTGGTCATTCGGAGCCAATGTCTTCTGTTTGCTTTGCAAAAAAAGCAAGTTGTCATATGCAAAAAATAGGTGATTCAGTTAAGGACCCCTCCTTGAAGTTGGAACACCCGTCAGAATCCCTCTTTGATCCGCACGAACAAGAAGTGAGCTCAAAGCTTCTGCACAAATAAGAAATAGGTAAGGTGAAATAGGATCTCCTTGCCAAATCCCCCAAGTTGGGGTGATCTGCCCCACAGGATTTCCATTTACCATCAGAGCATAGTTCGCCGTTGTCACACACATTAGGATCAACCTAACCCACTTATCATCAAACCCCAATTTATTCATTACCGCCTCCAAAAAAAATTCCACTCCACCCTATCGTATGCCTTACTCATATCCAGCTTTATCGCCATATATACCCATCCTTTCCCCACATGCGAGATTGCATGGTGTGCAATGTCTCATATGCAGCCAAAATTTTATCCGTAATCAATCTTCTCGGGATAAACGCACTTTGGTTTTGAGAAATAATATGTGACAACACAAGCTTGCAAGTACTTTAAATGTAAGTTTATAAAGTATATTGCATGAACTTATTGGACAGAATTCAGTCACAGAAGTAGGATTTTTGACCTTAGGTATAAGAGCAATATATGTAAAATTCACTTCTTTATTCAAGAAACCTGAATTTAAAGTATCTAGTACTGCCCAGCTAACCTCCTCACCAACAACTGTCCATTTTTTTTTGGAAAAAATCAACGGAAAAACCATGTAGTCCTGGAGCTTTTAGTGGTGGCATTTGATGCATGGCCGCAATGGATAAACATAATCTTGCCAATTCCTACCGTTTATCAAATACATGCCACGTGGTAACTTCAAACTTAATACTAATTTGATTAGCTTTAACACTAGTCTCTCCGAGTGTTTATGTGTGAAATTGTTTGTTAATGTTTTTGTTATTTTGCTTAAAACAGTTTTAAAATACATTAGTAAACGAGCCCTCGTCACTCCTATAACATTGACAACTCCACGTTTACCATTGTTTTCCTCTTGCCAACTCTATGAGATTGACTTCTTCTTGAGCAAAAAAAAAAAAAAAAAAACACCTCTAAAGTTTCCTCAGAGGCCGTTAGGTGGAATTAAAAAAGAAAAAAGAAAAAAAGAAAAAGAGAATGTCTTGAACAAACATCGTACTTACGAGATCTCGAGGATAAAAAATTGAAAAAAGGTTTTAGTGTTATTTTAAAATTAAATTATTAATATTTATCACGTCGATATTTATCACATTTAAAATACACATGATAATATTTAAAGTATTTAATTTAAGAATAAAATTGATATTTACTGGGTATTATTATATAAATAATGCTACAAATTTTTTTGCATTTTTTTAAAAATAATTTACCTTTTAAAATTATCATTAAATTTATAATTAATTATTAATAAATTTTTATTAAATAATAATTTTAAAATTTACACCATTTTTAAAAAAGGACCAAAAAAAAAAATAAGACGAGTGATACTTCCAGAATTAGTTTTATTATATAACTGTCATGTACTGACTTTACATTTCACAATCTTATTCTTACCCATGTTCGACAAAATCGGGTCCTAAAACGAGATGTCGGAGTTCAAACCGCGTGTCATGTCGGTGCCACTCACTCTCCGCCTTCCTTAATAGTTTTGATTTCGCCGAGGTTTTCCATTTCCTCCGAGCTCCAATTTCCTTTCTTTTTTTTTTTTTTCGTTTTCTAAGGCATTTCTAGAAAACAATGATAGACAAGTGTTTGGGAGCCCAGAGATCGCGAAAGATCCAGAGAACTCTCCGCCACTGCAAGGTCACAATCCTCTGCCTCGTGCTCACCGTAGTCGTCCTACGTGGCACGATCGGAGCTGGACGATTCGGGACCCCGGAGCAGGACTTCATCGAGATCCGTGACCACTTCAACTACCAGTCCTCCCGCAAGCTCGCCGAGCCCCACCGCGTGCTCGAAGAGCTCCAAACAAAGACGTCCGGCGACGACGACCCCAACAACTATAACACCTTTGACGTCGATAAACTCCTTGTTGAAGACGAAGAGGGCGACCCGAAACCCGACCCAAATAAACCCTACAGGCTCGGACCCAAGGTCTCCAACTGGGACGAGAAGAGATCCGATTGGCTTAAACAAAACCCGAATTACCCGAACTTTGTCGGACCCAACAAGCCCCGGGTCATGCTCGTGACCGGGTCGTCCCCGAAACCTTGCGAAAACCCGGTGGGTGATCATTACCTGTTGAAATCGATCAAGAACAAGATCGATTACTGTAGGTTACACGGGATTGAGGTTTTTTATAATATGGCGCTTCTCGACGCTGAAATGGCTGGTTTTTGGGCCAAGCTTCCGTTAATTCGGAGGTTACTTTTGTCACACCCAGAAGTGGAATTTCTGTGGTGGATGGATAGCGATGCTTTGTTCACCGATATGTCTTTTGAGGTGCCTTGGGAGAGATACAAAGATCACAACTTGGTTCTGCATGGTTGGGATGAGATGGTGTATGATCAGAAAAACTGGATTGGATTGAACACTGGAAGTTTCTTGTTGAGGAATTGCCAGTGGGCATTGGATATTTTGGATGCTTGGGCGCCAATGGGGCCCAAAGGGAAGGTTAGGGACGAGGCTGGGAAGGTACTGACTAGGGAGCTTAAGGATAGGCCGGGTTTCGAAGCCGATGATCAGTCGGCGATGGTGTATTTGTTGGCCAGTCAGAGGGAGAAGTGGGGGGATAAGGTTTATTTAGAAAACAAGTATTATTTGCACGGTTATTGGGGGATTTTGGTGGATAGGTTTGAGGAAATGATTGAGAATTATCAGCCCGGATTTGGGGATCATCGGTGGCCGTTAGTTACGCATTTTGTGGGGTGCAAGCCGTGCGGCAAGTTCGGAGATTACCCAGTTGAAAAATGCTTGAAGCAGATGGATAGGGCTTTTAATTTCGGGGATAATCAGATACTTCAGATTTATGGTTTTAGGCATAAGTCGTTGGCTAGTAGACGGGTTAAGAGAGTGAGGGATGAGACGAGTAATCCTCTTGAGGTTAAAGATGAACTTCGTTTGCTTCATCCGGTGGTTAAAGCGGTTAAGGTATCATCATCTTAGTTGAGCTGCATTTTCCACTCCTATGCTACTAAGTGATGAGATAAGATGTGCTATTTTGTTTATGTTGTTGCTATCTGTATCATTTGCTAGGTATGGAGATGGTATATTCTTTTGTTCATCTTTGTTGATATTAAAAATTTGCATGTATTCTCGAAGGAACAAACAACCTGTTTTTTAGTTTGTGGTTGATCAGTTTTGTAGCTTCTTGACAGTTTTTTGTTTTGTGTCAATATAGTGATGTAGAGATTTTATCCATGAAGTTCTAAAGATCATAACAAATTATTGCAATCATCGCATCATTGATAAGCACGGGTAGTCATTTTTCTTGTTTGGGCAGTGATGGTTACTCTTATATATGCACTATTAGCTACTTGAGCTATGAACTTAAGAAAGACTTCTTCTTGTGGAGAACATCAAGTCATGTTCCTCCACGTGAAGAAGCCTTCTTTTAATTTGGTAGCTCATATAATGACGGAGTAGAGATCTGCAAGCCTTTCCCCATGTTGATCGTGCAGTGAATGCACTTGTAGCCAACATTGTTTATTTCTTTTCCTTAGTATGTCGATATGCATTAGAAGTCAGTTTTCTAAAGCTGAAGTTTATATAATGGCTCAACATCAGCTAGGTTAATCAACATTCCAAAAAATAAACACGCAGACTTGCAAAAAATGCTTTCAATGCACCTTGATAGGGAAAGACAGTCACTAAACTCTATTATATGAGCTACCGACTTAAGGTAGGCTTATTTATGTAGAGGAAATTAAGCTGCCACATCAATAGATGAGTTACTCACTTAAGGAAAACTTTGTTGATGCGACTTGATTCCCTCCACATGAAGAGGCCTTTTTAAGTTGATAGCTCATGTAACCAGCCGACTATGAAGGCGGCAAGGCCTTTCCTATGTTGGTTGTGCATTGAATGCACCTTCAACTGACATTGTTACTCCTTTTTCTTAGTATGTTGGTTATGCATTAAAAGTTGGTTTTATAAAACTCAAACCCATATACTGGCTCAGAGTTGGCTAGGTTAATCGACATACCAAAACAATAAAGGAACTCATAAAATTGGCAAAATGTGCATTCAATACATAAACTGACATAGGGAAAAACTGCCGCCCACAAAGTTGGTTAAGGAAGGCTGCTTCATGTGGAGGAAATCAACTGTGAATTTGGCAGCCTTTCACTATGATGGATTTGAATTGAATGCACATTTAGATGACTGTCTATTCCTTTTTCTTAGTATGTTGGTTATGCATTAAAAGTCGGTTTTATAAAGCTCAAACTTATATTGTGGCCAAAGTCAGCTAAGTTAATTGACATACCAAAAAATCAAAGAAACACATAAAGTCAGCAAATTTGCATTCCATACACAAACCGACATAGGGAAACATTATCACACGCAAAGTAAGTTACATGAGCTACTGACTTAAGGAATGCCTTTTCATGTGGAGGAAATCAATTGTGAATGTGACAGCCTTTCCCAGTGATGGGCTTGAATTGAATGAATGTATCTGTAGCCGACTGTGTGGATTGCTTTTTCTTAGTATGCTGGTTATGCATTAGAAGTCGGTTTTTATAAAGTTCAAATTTTTGTAGTGGCTCAAAGTTGGCTGTATTAATCAACTTACCGAAAAAAAAGAAAAAGAAAAAGAGGAGAGATACCTTTCCCTTTCTTGGTTGTGCATTAAATGCATCTTTAGCCAACTTCATGTATTTTTTTTCATAGTATGTAGGTTATGCATTAAAAGTCAGCTTTGGGCAAATATACTTTGTAAATGTATATACACTCAAGTCTGGTTCTTCCATTCTGAAGTCCCTTAGGGATTGAGTGAGACTTTGGGATTACTGGGGGCTAGTTTCAAGTGTTTCTCATCATCATTGTATTCTATCTTTGATTAGTGGAATTCTTTCTGATCGTCTTTGCCTGCGGACATAATCTTTTGTACCTCGTGTTGAACCACATAAATATAGTTGCTTGTATGATTGGTTTATTTTATTTGTCTACTTGTTTGTCATTCATTCCATTTTATTTAATAAATTCATTATTATCTCCAAAAACAATAAAGAGTGGTAAACATCCATTTTTTTGAAGTTAATCAAGGATGAATGCAAGCCATGCACACACACCCACACTGCTCATCTCGTTGAAAATGTGGCATTGAATTATAGCAAGCTATCTGTTAATGAAGAGATGTAAAGCTGAATCCTAAGATGCTTTACAGGTTCAGAATAGTATGTGATGAGAAAAGAGTGGTAAACTCTTCTTGAATGAGCAGATGGCTGGATTTTTTTTTTCTCTGAAACTGCTTTGATCTGGTTTGTGGTGGATGTTGGTGATGTATTGTTTACTGCTACTTTTCATTTGAGGTCTTGCTATGCCAGTACATATGACATAGTTTGGCATTTCAAGGTTGGAATGATAAAAATAATTTTGGCTCGAACATTTGCAGTTACTATTTATAAATTGTTACTGAACAATCTTGCCGTGTCTGTGTGACGCCGTGGGAACAGAAAAGGTGGAGGTAGAGAACTAGAAATCCTAAGGAGATCAAGTAGACTGGTCTTTTAAGGTGATGATCTGTTTACCATCATGTCCTTGTGGCAACAAGTGGGGTAAGGAGGTGTTTTAGATTGCCAATAACTCGTGTGGTGTTGGGGCATTATCGTTGCTCAATATAAAGAGAAATTGATGAAAATTAGAAGGGTTTTGTTCTTGTTGCTGGTTTTAAGCAGCCGCCTGCATTGTGGGGTGGGGTTAAGTTTTTGGTCACGTTATCAGTATGCTTGTAGCAGATAGTCCACACTTATGAATTTTAAAAATGGTCTTTAATTTCAAATTTATCTGTTCACCCATGAATTATTACTTAGCAGAAAATTGATTCATCCCATACTCATCAAGGCATTTAATAGATTTTGCTGCTTTCTGATGTCGTTTATGGTTCCGCCACAAGTTAGCTGGTTTGGCAATTGTGGTCTCTTGTTTCTTATCAGCATCTCTAAAAGCAATATTTGTGATGCTTTTCTCTCCATAGTTCTGTAACTTTCTTGTTTTACAACACCAAGGTCTATCACCATCTATGTAGGATTTATAAACTATTATGATTGGTATTGGTTGGATCAGTGATTAATACCATTAGTTTATATGAAATCCATAGTCTTTGTGATTTCAAAGGAATAGGTCACAGGCAAACTTCTGATGGCTTCATTTGCTGTTATGTTTAAATGAAAACAGAATTTACTCACCAAGAATGCTGTAGTCTTTAGAGTTTGTGCCAAAGCTCTTCCTCAATTGGGATTCCATTTTGGGCTTCTGATGATGATTTCAGCTCCCAATATGTTAAAAGAAAATTTTAGATTTCTTTATAGTTTTCATATTAACAGCCTCTACTCAATTGGGATTCCATTTTGGGCTGGTTGAATCACTTGAATGTATTTCATTGGAAACCTAGAGTTGGCTAAATTCTGAAGTGAGGAAAAAAAAAAAATCCAAACAACAATTAATGTATATTTCTTTTTAACATTCAACACTCACTAAAATACATTCAATATGATGTAGACATTTATCCCTGTTCAGTAATGCACAAACCACTACGTAATAACATCATAGAATAATAATTAAAAAAAAAAGGTCGCGAACTTTCAAACAAAAACAAGCTTAAGATTTACAATGGACAAAAACGCTGCCCATGCCAAACAGGGCTTAGTCAGATCAGCAGCAATCGGATTGACCTCCTTAAAAATCCAATAGCACTTGGTCAGAGCACCAAAGATTGCCAAACACACCACCAGCCCGACCCGAGTCGCCCCGGCCCCAAGAACAATCGGATTCCAAACGAAGCTCAAGCCGAGCTGAGCTAAGTAAAGAGACAGCGCCGTTGGGTTCCTATGGAAGCCACCTTCAGCCCAGACAAGCCAAGCCGACAGACCCATCAAGAAACTCGAAGCCATGCATGTCACGTGTAGTGCCCAGAGAGGTAAAAACCAGAAGGGCTTTTGTAAACTGCCATGGCTATGGCTTGAGCCGACGTAAATGCTTGCGAGGGTTAGAGAAAGCGGCACCGAAACAGCCACGGCCAGTGACCTAAGGCCACGTTTGGCCATGCCCATGTTTCTTTTTCGTTTGCTTTTGTTGGACGTGCCGCCGGTGCCGGTGCCGGTGACGGTGCTGATGCTGGCGTCCTCTCCAGTAGTAGTAGTAGTAGTACGATGTTTTAGGTTCTGGGAAGCCATGAATGTGTGTGCGTCGCTCTGTGAATATGTGAAGTGTCTTGGAGGAATTAATATTGTAGGTGGGAATTGGGAGGGATACATATAGATAGACAAGATTGTGGAGGTGGAGTGGGTGACACGTGGAGTATGAGGTGGTAAAAAGTGGACAGGAATGCTCCACGTGGGTGAGGCTGAGTGCCAGCACAGCACGTACAAAGGATATGGTCTCCCGCTTTGGCTTGTTTCAATTTTTTGGAACACTTTCGTGCTGCTTAGGTTGTGGGGAAGCCGCACGTGGCAGGGGACTGATTGATTTGATTAAGGAATGACGTCAGAGTTTGCGGTGGTCTGTTGCATTTGCATGGGATAAGATCCGATTCCGATGGTTGGATTATGAGCTAAAGTTTTTTTAATGGATTAAATTTAAATAAAAATAAATAAAAAGATAATCAAATTAAATCAAATAATTAATTAATTTTTAATATTAAGTAAATAATAATAATATTTTTAGTAACTTCAATTTTTAGAATAAGTGGTGACATGATATTAGAGTAGAAATTTTGAGTTCGAGCTGTCCCATAAATAACCCTTATTTTAGTATATATTTTGCATAATTGCATGCTTGGCTTTAGATGTTAAGATGCTAAAATATTAATTAAATAATTAAATATATATATATTTTTTTATCAATTTAAACCTTTTTTAAAAAAAGTTGTGATTTAATATTGATGATACAAATTTATTATTTAATTACAAAATAACACTCTTTTATTTTTATTTTTAAAAATTGAATAAAATATAAAAATTAAATACTAGAGAAAAACCTTGCATTTTCAAAACATTTTATGTATGATGACAAATAAATAATAGATTTTAAGCCGGACTAGTTTGGGCCGACCAGAAATAGATTTTAGTTTGGGCCGAATGTTCCGAAAACGACCGCGTCTGTTTACTCTGTGACGAAGAAGCGAACAACTCAGCGACGAAGGAAGTGACCATGGCGGTCCGATCAGCGCCGCGTGCAAAACCCTCACGGAGATCGACGGCTTCGACCTCCAAGCTCTTCAGAAACCCTAAATTGCCCTTCGCTTTCGCTTTGATTTTCGCCGATGTCATCCTCGTCGCTCTCATCATCGCTTACGTTCCTTGTAAATTCCGTTCCTCTATTTCTTGTTGTTTTTGGGTCTCTTTTTAAACGATAGCGTATTTTTGATAGTGTGTGTCTTCTTGTTTCAGATACGAAGATTGACTGGGACGCTTACATGTCACAGGTCTGTGAACTCACAAGGTCATCATAGCATTTGTTTGGTAATTCGTTCCCGAGAAAACGAAGCAAGTAAAATGAAATAAACACATTGGAGTCTTATTCTTTAAATGCAATAAACAAAGGTTCCATATTAAATTTTCAATTTTTTGTTCGGGCTGTATTTGGTTTATTGGTTATCAAATGGCTATCGTGTTGATTAGATTGTATTTTGGATTAAGGGGTTAGAGTCGTTAGACTAATTTGGTATAATTATTAGTTTGTAAGCTACCAAATGAATTGTTGAGTAGTTTTGCTTTCTGGGGTGGTGTGATTTTTAGTTTGGATAAATGGGTTGCTACCATTTGGTCTGTTTATGATACAGGTAACTGGGTTTATTGGAGGAGAAAGGGATTACAGCAAATTGGAAGGGGACACAGGGCCTCTGGTCTATCCAGCTGGGTTTCTTTATATTTATTCTGCAATTCAGTATGTTACAGGGGGGGAGGTCTTTCCAGCTCAGGTAATTTGATTCACTTTTTTTTTCTTCCCCTTTTTCTCTTCCCATGAGATTATTGTTTTATTTTCTTAGAAATGGCGATAAGTAGCCATATTTGATTGATGGGTGGTTAAAAGATTATCTTGGTTGGAATGATCTGAGTGGTATGGACACTATAGTAGTTAAATAGGTTGGAGCACTACTAAAATTAATTCCACTATTTGTGATAATTGAAATGTTGGACAAGTTATTGGTAATTTCTGCATTCAATAAATTTGGCTGTTGTAGCTACAGGTTGGAGGGATTGTTTCGATCTTAAATATGTTATTTTAAGCTGATATCCCCCTGCGCCAGCCCCTTTTCTCTTTTGGCTACCTAAATTGATATGGTTGCATATCAAAGATTTTACATTGATATGCTATGTATGCATAGGCTAAATTACTCCCTCATGGTTTTTATTTTTATTTTTGTTGATGCAGATATTATTTGGCCTTTTGTACATTATAAATCTGGGGATCATCTTATTCATCTACACGAAGACTGACGTGGTATGATCTTTAGTTTTTGAAGATAAAGCGCTAATTTGTCTTTAACAGACATGTATATCAATTTCAACCCAAAAAAGAGACATGTTTGTCACTGATGTATGCATGGTAGTGATTTTTATATAAAACTATCGCACATATTAGTTGATATGCGGAGTATAGTTGAAGGATGCAGTTGTTAGATTGTATTCATTGTCAAACTATTGCGTGCATTTTCAGGGTGGTGCAAGTTACCCCCAACTACATGCTCCATGCTGATTGGTCTAACAATCAGCAGGCTCTCAACATTACTGGTCTAGGATACTAAGTGCTAGGAGAGGAAAATGAGGCCTAGCTGTGGACCTATTGGGCCTTCATTGTATCTGCATATTAGGAGGGAGAAGGTATGGGAGTGAAAGGATGCGAGGATGAGAGATCTATATGGAGTTGAGAGGCACTGAAGGAAGAGAAGGAGAGGTGCATTGTAGAGAACAATGAGATTGACTTCATTCAAGCCTAGTCTAACTGATTGCTAGCATCGTTCTTGCTTTTATTAGGCCATTTAATGGAGGTTTTGGAGCAAGGGAAGAAGGTGATAGTATCTTTAAGTCCTCCTGAAGTTCTGTTTTTTCACAGATTTTCCTAAAAATCCTCCAGATTTTAAAAAGTTTTATGGGACTTGGCTTGGTTTAGTATATAAGCCTGTAGTATGCATAGATAAAGGCCTCCTTTAACTGCAGGATTGGTGGTCTGTTGTCAGGATATTGCCACTGACCTTAATTATGTTTTTTTCCCTCTTAGGTCAATTTAGCATGAGGCTTGTATCAATAAAGCTTTCAGGCCAATTGGAGTCACCCACATTTATCCTTAATTAAGCTTCTATAGGGTGATTGAGCACATTAAAGCCTACAAGATTCCCGGATTTCTTTTGCACTGTTGCTATCAACCAAGTTGTGGTCTCTCCCACATCATGATCTAGTTTCTTTTCTGTCAACTGATTTATGGCTCCCAGGTTGATGGTTCACATGGACGTGTGGGGCATACTCCATTATTCTTATCATGTATCAGCTTCTAGTGTTCAGTTTGTATGTCAGTGTGGGCAATGATGCTTGGTCAGAGCAGTGGCCAAGTTTGTGTTCAGCTTGGGCCGATTCATGAACATGTGCTTGTTTCGCATTATTGATGTGAAAGTTTCTTTATTCACTGGGATGGGGCATCTTGGGTTTTTTTTCTTGTTGTTCTGGTTTCTGTCTCTCTTTTTTGACAAGTAGTTGGAGGCCTTGTGGGTACAGTCTATGATATGGTCAAATTGCATCACATGCTTTGCTCACTTTGAGCAGTAAATCTAACATTCTGCGACTGATCTGCCATTTGCTACTCCTTAGAAAGCTAGTAGGTGATTAGCATCAGCTACTGTTCCATGTGCTTGCCTCATTGGCGGTCTTTGGTGATATCGGCACAGCATTGACTTTAGCATAAAGTCAAATGTGTGACCTGTGATCATTGAAACTGATTTTCCCTTGATGTAAGATCGTGTTATATTTTATATTGAAA
Source organism: Carpinus fangiana (assembly GCA_006937295.1). Lineage (NCBI taxonomy): Eukaryota > Viridiplantae > Streptophyta > Magnoliopsida > Fagales > Betulaceae > Carpinus > Carpinus fangiana. Next base: position 27,746,010 of record CM017322.1, read on the forward strand.
GTGTCTTCTGGAAATAACCTAAAGTAAACTTTTCAAGAAGTATTTGCGTCTTTGAAATTATCCCCCAGCTGCTTACATACTCATAACTTCGTCTCAATTTGTGCCACTCCCCCTCCCCCACCTTTTTTTGTCTCTGCTTTAATAAACTTTTGTTCTCGAATGTCTTACAGCTTCCATGGTGGGCTCTTAGCTTGCTTTGTCTGTCAAAAAGAGTGCACTCTATCTTTGTGCTTCGTCTTTTTAATGACTGTTTTGCCATGATGCTCTTTCATGCTGCATTGGCATCGCTTCTTTACAAAAAGTGGCATCTAGGGTTGATCATTTTCAGGTAGCATCTTCTCTTCCTTACTGCAATTTTTTTTTATGGTAAATGAAGTCGGTTGATCATTTCATTTTTATTTGTACAGTGGGGCTGTTTCAATAAAGATGAATGTACTCCTATACGCTCCACCTCTATTTCTTCTCATGCTAAAGGTAAGTGATATCTGTTTGACTATATTTCCTAAATTTTATCCTGCAGCTATTTTTCTCAAGCAACCATTCTTTGTTCCTGAAACACTTCTAGTTCAGGCTATGGATATTAGTGGGGTGATATCGGCTTTAGCTGGTGCTGCACTGGTGCAGGTACTAACCTTGTCTCTCTTGTTTCTTAGGGCTTGTTTGCTTAGACTTGAAATTTTTCTTCGATCATTTTTCTCCTGGTATACAAGTCTTTAAAAACTGGAAGTCTTGTGTTATTCTTTTAATTTCTTGTTTACCAATGTGGTTAGGTGAGTTGGAGTTCAACTACCATTATGTTGTAAGAGAGGGCATTGTCCATGACATTCATTTGTTTGTACCTACTTGGTGAATGGCTCTACAGATCTTGCTGGGGCTTCCTTTCATCATAGCAAATCCAATTGCTTACATATCAAGAGCCTTCAATCTTGGGCGTGTCTTCATCCACTTTTGGTACTCTGCTTTTGACTTCATGGTTTTTGCAGATTCTTGAGAACCTTTCTCCATGCAGACTTATTAGCTTGTTGAGCAATAAATGGATAAAGGCAAATACTTTTGTTGTTAAATAATAATAATAAAAAAAGCAATTAAAATTTTCCTGAAATGGTTTTCTGTAGATACTTGCTGGAACTTTTTTTATTTGACAAGATATGTGCCTCAGCGGGCTACTAGAAATCATTCTAGGGCTCAGCAGAGGTCGATTTAATTGAAGTTGATGCAAGATGAAACCCTTAAGGATCATGATCGGTATGATAATTACTCAATCAACCACATATCAAATTTGTAACTTTCAGAGTTATAGTGCATGAAATAAGGGCGGATACCATGCTAAGTGGTCCATTCATTGGAGTCCTTTTGAAGCGAAATAGTTCTGTGATGTAACATAGTTTAACATTGCTCTGATGTATCATAATGACTTACATGACATATTCTAGCTCTATTTTTTTTTTAATTATTATTATTATTATTATTTTCTGTTATAGATGTTATTTTAATCAGCAAAGATTATTTTCTGTCGTGATTGATCCTAACCTGCCCTCTATTTTTTCAGGTCTGTTAACTTCAAGTTCATTCCTGAACCACTTTTTGTTTCGAAGGAATTTGCAGTCTCTTTGCTTTTTGGTCACCTCATGTTACTTGCAATTTTCACTCATTATAGATGGTGCAAGTAAGTAGGAGGGATCATATTTTTATTATTACTAATAAATTGAAAGTTGCAATGATAATGTGGACATGAGATTGAAGAAAAAATTTGTATCTTCAACATAGTAAAAGTTCAGTGAGAAGTTAGAAATCTGAATTTCTGAAGACCATATTATCATGCAATAATATGTGTGTAGACATTTTTCAACAGAAGATTTGTATTTGGATGCAGCCACATTATTTTTTTTGTTCATTATATTTGGTTAATGATTGCTTGTAGGCATGATGGGGGGCTTCTCAACTTTTTGCATTCTAGATTTGTCTCTTTGAAGAAGTCTGACAATAGCAGTTCATCCTTGAAGATACTCAAGAAAGAACGTAAGTGGTGGGGGTTCCAAATCTAATTCCGTCTCTTTGATTATTTTCTCTTTTTATTCGACTTCCGTCTATGTATTTTGGTTTCCATCCCCTAGACCTTACCCTTTTGTCCTTTTCTGCTCTCTTTATCCTTTTCCTACAATTGGATGCTAAGTTCTTCCTGATTAAATCAGATATCGTGACAACTATGTTTGTTGGGAACTTCATCGGCATCATATGTGCCCGATCATTGCATTATCAGTTCTATTCTTGGTAAGTTTTGCTGGATAAAATCCTTTTCTATATACCACTTGGTAGATGAACAGCACTGCTGGTTGCTGGAACAGTTGCTCACCTATTTTCTAACTGCTATATCAAAATGTACGTAATTGTAATATCAGATGGGGAGAAGAAATAAATTTGAAGCGTTGCGGGACTTCTTTTATTTATTCTTCCTTATTGTGCCTGTCCTACCTTTGCAAATCTGGTTTTTCTACCTTTGCAATTCTCTACATCATTCTTTTCATTCTTAAATGATTTTTGTTGGTCTTCAATACACAATACATATTTAGGGGACCATGTTGGAGGGAAGTGTAATCTTCACTCTATTTTGAAACACCCATGCTGTTACCTTGGATCACTTTTGATGAATCTGCTAGAATCAGCCCCAGTAAAGATCATATATGGTTTTACAATTATCGTTTAAAATCTAGTGTTGGATAGTGAGAACATATCATTTTAGATTGAAGAGAAACAATTGCTTAACCCCCATTTGTATGTTTCTGATGCAGGTATTTCTATAGTTTGCCCTACCTATTGTGGCAAACGACCTTTCCTACATTTCTACGGTACGTTGATTACGTTGTCCACGCCTTCCTGCATTAGTTTTTGCAATGATTATTCCGTCGATCATGATCAATTTTTGTGTTGTGCAGTGTAATTTTGTTTATAGGGGTAGAGATTTGCTGGAATGTCTATCCTTCAAATGCTTATTCATCTGCAGTGCTTCTCTTCCTCCACTTGGTTATACTATGGGGTCTTTGGTCTGCCCCATCTGAATATCCTTATGCGGATAACAAGGCATCCAAGGAAAAATGAAAAAAAAAAAGGGTGTCTTTTAACTCTTCCACTATAAATGTACACATCACCATTGACTGCAAAAACAGCTGTCTGTAACTGGTTTCTTGTTGTAAGAGTGATGAACCTCAATCAGCGTTCTATACTATCTATTTTGCAGCTCAAGTGGATGTGCAGCCGGTGCAATTATGTTGTCGAAATTGTTGCGCATTATGCAAGAGCATTTTATAAAATTTTATTATCAAAGATTTTGTTTTGTTGCATTTAACGGCATACATGGTGCTATATATGTGGTAACATATTCATCATGTGACAAGGCTTTGCAGCGAGAAAGATAAAGTAAAAGAAGTAATTTAGGGTCTACAATGAAGAAGATAAAATTTATATCGGCCAAAACAATGTCAATTTGACTCTTACATAAAATGGCGTGAAAATTCCAACCTAGATAAAGCTATGTCTTCTCCTTGAATTTTTGTTGAAAATGAAATATCGTGTCTAACCCTACATCTGCCTGCCACTAGAAGATAACATGTATGGATCGACAGTCAAAATGCCAAAAATTTACGCACCCCTTAAGAAAACAAGAAAATTCGAGAGTTGTTATTTTGAATATTTACCATTCTATATGTTGCAAAAATACTTAAAATTTGTTTTTTCTTGAGCAATACTTGAAAAAAGAAAAAAGAGAGAAATTAGGGAGAGGATATTTTCTACTTCTAATGCTATAATGGAAGAGATCGTTGGAATAAGCTTGAATTGTGCATATTTATGTTCATAAACAATGGGCTCCATTTACTTTTGTGGGCCAAAATTTTGAAAATTTGAAGACGATTGCGCTCCTACACCTACCACCGAAATCAATAGAACTTTCCACATGGCATGGGCAACGGCTTCCATGAACAAATTCGTAAAAAGACAAAAATGGCCATCGTATATATATATATTTCATGTCCAAAAGAAAGAAGGATTTGAACTAATGACCTTCGCTTCATGATGCATGGTTTACGGCCGATTAAGCTACATATTAGGGACATAAAATAATCTATACTACTAATTAATGGTTGTATGCAATAATTAAGGATTGCTAAAAGGTAAAGTAGTTTTTGTTCTTAGCCCCCAAAAAAGAAAAAAACACAGAAATTTCATCAAATCAATTCGGAGAAAATTTTATTTCTGTCCAATATAAGGATTACTAATTCGCACGCATCGTTAATGAATTGAATTTACTCAATTTCAAGTGAAATGAAAATTATCTATTTTATGATAAAAATTATCAATTTCAAGTGAAATAAAACAATATATATAATACTACACATGATAATATATACAAAATTAAATCTGAACCAAAGAAACAAATGAACAAATGAACTCCATTTTACTTAAAATGGAGATAATCATTCCCCCATAGAATGATTAACTCAACATAAGCCATGTGAGTAAGCAATAACCCCAGTCAATGGCAAAAGCGTCATTGTACCAAAAGACTGGGAAATATAAAGTTACGAGAGTCACCCATTTCCCCTCTCTCTCTCGCACAGTCTCGCTTCAAACTTCGAATTGTAGGCGTAGCCATTGTACGGACTAGCAGAGACAGAGAGAGAATATGGTAATTATTTTATCTTATTTTATTTTTAACGATTTTTGCTGAAGCATTTGCATCATTTCTGTTTTTGATTTCTTTTCTGGCATTATACGTCGTGAATTCGTGTGTAGAGAAGCCGTTAGGGTTTCAAGAATTTCGAGTCCAAATTTGCTTTTCGGAGCGTATAGATCTATTCTCGTTCAACAGTTTATGTTAATTATAGAATGTCAGGTGTTGTATCTACTTTAACACAACGCATTACTGCAAATTTTGATGTCAGATTTTGTATTGTATTAGATTTTTGTGCGTACGTATGTATGTATAAATGGTGGGGAGTTTGGGCCTTGAATGAACCAAATAACTTTGTCTGTGATAACCATTGTATACTTTTGGGGATACTTCGAAATTTTCATATTGCTTATGTAGGTGAGTTTTGGCAACGAATTTTGTTTTGTTTTTCTTTTTTCCTTTTGCTAATCTCTATGCAAGTACTTTTGTTATCAAATTTCGGCTATCAGTTGCGTTTGTGTGTCGAATTGAATTTCTATAGATAATTGTTGCGCTTTTTGCCTTAATTTTGTGTTTTTGGTCATCCAACCTTTCATGGGGGGGCTAATTGCTTGTCCTTTTATATTTCCTAAATTTTGTGGTGTTAGTGTAGTGTGGTCTGAATTTTTTCTTTTCGATCTTTTTGGCAGGATGGACATGATGCAGAAGATTCTAAGCAAAGCACTGCAGATATGACTGTTTTTGTAAGTTCCACAGCATTCTCAAAATAACAAATTAATGTAACTTTAATGCTTTGCTATTTGATGTCCAAGGACTCTGTCAGGTTCTTAAGGATAGAGAACATTGGATTATTATTCACTATTAGTTGTGTGGCTGGTGAAATGTGATGTCTTAACTCTTGTAATTGTATGAAATTGTTTGGATGAGTGTATTCTTTAAGTTTGAACCTATGAAGCTATTACTGTTGATTTTGAGCCTTTGTTTGTTAAATCTAGCACGATTCATTTGCAAGCCAATAATGATTGGGTAAATATTGGTGTAGCTTGTGCGAGGGACATAGGGATTTCTTATAGTCACTGCTGTTACTGTTTTGGTGGTTTTCTTGTCCAAAGCCTTACTGATATATATATATTTTTCGTTAATTTTGCAGGTTCAAAATCTTCTTCAGCAGATGGTAAGTTACTGTATAAAGCTTATGTTCAATAAATATCCCGCTATTACTAACAAAAAAATTGTTGCAGCAATCAAGGTTCCAACAAATGTCTGACTCTATTGTTACAAAGAATATCCTTTTCCTACATATGTTAATTTGATTACAAATAACTTGTCTAGAATAGGAAACACTAATGAATGAAGGAACTAATTTTCCATTGAGTCATATTTGTGGTAGGGCTAAAATTTCCAAATAATGGCCATATGGGGACATTTTTTAACAGTTTGGGGGACAAAGCAGGGGAAAAGATGCTGGGGTGGGGGGGTTTAATCATCCCCAGACCTAGAACCTAGTTGTGCCCCTAATCTCTGGCCGTTCAATTTTTGGACTCACTCTCGTACTTTATGGTGTGGCATTAAAAATCACTATTGGATCTAAAGTTAATAGTGATCCGTCCCAAATTTAATGGTGATATTTAGTGCCATGTCAAGAAGTGTGGGAATGTAATGGTGATATTTAGTGCCATGTCAAGAAGTGTGGGAGTGGGAGTGGGAGTGAGAGTGAGTGTGTAGCATTGCTCAGTGAGATGTGCGAATAATGGATAGAGATTAGTGTAAGTAAACCTTTTTGCATGGTCTTTGGACCACCCAAGCAGGAAGCAGGATTGGGAGAATGAATTGAAACCTGTTTCTCTGTTCCTGGTTTTGGCCAAAACTGGTTTTTAAAGCATTAGATTGAAATAGATTTGGAACTTTGTTTTGTGTGCCATGTCATTATCTACTTAGATCAGATGTATTTGCTTTTCTGCAAAACTGGTAAAAGTGGAGATGCTTTTAGCTTTCCTTAACTGCTACTTACTTGATGAGATGGGAGGCCGCATAAATGAGTTGGAGCAAAGCATCAACGACCTAAGAGCAGAGATGGGGGTGGAGGGCTCTCCGTCTCCTATGGCGCCCCCATCCGAGCCAAACTTAGATGAAGCGAAGAAAGAGGAAGGCTCTGCATAGAGTTAACAAAGTGCATGTTTTACATTGAGTTGATGAGCTTGATTTAAAGCCCGCTTTATGTTTATGATTAGGCCTGAGAAACAAATACTGCTGCTCTTGCATGGAATATGAGTGCCCCCTTTGTCTTCTTTAGTTAATATTTTGCTGTTTTCCTTCCATAAATACAGTATTGAAATGTTTTGGTTTTGTGATTAAAATAGGGAAAGTCATGAATATGATAATCAATGCCGGTGGATCTGTTCCTCAGTCTGACCCAACTTGGGCATTATTATAGTTTAAAAGTTTGATATATGACATCTCAAAACTCACTGCAAAGCTATTGTTCATTGATTGTGTTAGTTTATGATTGTTAAATCACGTCAGGGGCTAGCAGCTGGGAATCATAACTTTAACAATCTCCAAAATATAAAAAAAATATTAACCGACTCTTGACCTCCTTTTGGAATATTATTTTAGTACTTTCAATCGCACTTTCAAACTATTTACTTTTCATAATTAATCATATTTTTCTTTTAAAAACGCATTTTTACGTGTGAAATCACTGGCCAAAGAACCCAAATAAAAAAGAAAAAAAAAAGAAAGAATATAAAAGAACAGTGGTAACAAAATAATCCTTCTTTTAAAGTAGTAGAAAATTATATAAGACAAAACACCTACACAAACACATAGGAACCACACCTTTATTATAACTAAATCCCCATTTTTATTACAATCATATATTACAAATGAGGTTTGATACCGCGAAAACACAAGCTGAATCATAGTCAATTTCTCTTTTATGTATCATTTAAAAAAATAAATAAATTAAATTTTAAACTAAATAAAGCGTCTTTTTTCCCAATTTTTCAAGAAAAGATGATTGATTTGGCTTAAAATTTAATTATTATTATTAAATTTTAAACTAAATAAATCATCTCTTTTCCCAAATTTTCAAGAAAAGATGATTGGTTTGGCTTAAAATTTAATAATTATTATTATTTTAAATGACATGTAGAGAGAAGTTGGTATGAGTTGGGTTTGTGTTGAGACATTAACATTTCCAAACTAGTAAACGACCCCCCAAAAAAAAGAAAAAAGAAAAAAGAAAAAAGAAAAAAAAAAAGAAAAAAAAAAGAGCTTAACTTCGGCAACGAGTGATGGCACCGCAACCATGGGTGTAGGGGTTAGACTGTGCACCTGGCTTGCAGTTGTAGTAGGAGGCACCCCTGAGAGAGCATGGCACGCTGTTCCGCTGCAGCGCCCCGTAGCTTATGTACTGTGTGGTGGCCAAGATCCGGCGGTTGATCTCAGAATCCATCTCAAACTCATCATCCCCTGCACCCATGCACTCAGCAATGGAACCTTGACAGTGGTGCCTCGTCGGCACCCACCTCAAGCTCTGCTTCAAGCTCGCCTCAGCAACGGTGGCCCTGGAGGAGATCACCAGAGCTGCGATGAACAATAAGAAGAAGGCCAAGAGCATAGAGAAAGAAGAACTACCCATTGTTCTTGTTTTTGAGTTTTTTGTATTTGTTTATGTGTGTGTTATATATATATATATATATATTGTGTGAGACTTGGGACTAGAGCGGGTGGCAATCTAAACTAGTTTGCTTCTTGGAAAAATGGCATTGAACTTGTCAATATTTACGGAAATGCCACGCTTGAGTGATGACAAATGGTAAACTATTTCTATATTTACTCTTGAAATTAAGTAAATTTTCTTCTCAGAATCCATGGACGTTGAAGTTCATTAGAGTCCTTTCAAAGGTTGGGATAAAATATGTTCATCTATTTATTCCATTTATATTTCAATTTCTCCATGGTTAGCTTGCCAAGGAGAAAAAAAGATGCCATCTTTCCCATGTTCATCTGTAGAGACTATTTATGGTGAAATGTATTGTATACTAATGAGTATTTATAGGGAATTGTAATTATTATTACAAGTTCTTTCTTTATAGTTTGGGAGTTGATAGGACACTTATCACGTTAGTCACTAAAACATAGACGATCATATAGTAGTTTGTATAACACTTACAACATTTAAAAATTGACATAGCAGTCTGCATGACACTTTTCATATCAGCTACTAAAATATAGACTATCACGTGACACTCATTTTCCTAAAATATAAGTTGTTGACAAGAATTTGCGAGAAATTATAATAAAAAATGAAGTATCCCAATCCCAAATATTGATTTGTTTTTGTTTTTTTTATTTTTTTTCAATGTTAATGTAGAATAGATTTTTCAAGCTAAATGGCAAGTTTTGATCATCCAAATCATACAACTACCGAACAATAGAATATTTTAAGACAATTATATTTTATGAGTATTTTATTTTATTTTATTATTATCTTTTAAGTGAACAAAAATACATCTTCACTATAAATAATTAAATATTTGAATGGGATAAGATCATAATTCATAATTCCCTATCACCCTACATAATTAAGACGCATAAAATATGGACAATAATAAAGTTGGTTGTTGTGTAATGAAATGGACGATAATGGGTTCATGTGTAAGCGTACCTTGGAGGGATTGAGTTTGACTACTTGGGGGATCAAGAATCAGATCGTGTTACTGTCCTAATCCGGGCCTCCTTAATAATGATAATAATAATAATAAAGAAATAAAAAATGAATATAGTTGACATGGGTGCTTAATAATAATAATATGTTGTGAGAAAGAAATGAATGACTGTTTCAAGAGTTCAAACATGTTGTGATTTACGTAAAGAAGGGTGGATTAATCTTGAGATCAAAACCTACCAAGAAAATGATATAAACTATTGCCCGAAATTGATTGAGTTGTTCAACTTCAAACCATTTAATTAACCCTTTTGTTTACCTATAATTTTGACGCAATTTTGTATCGTTTTCGCAATCCTTTCCATCAAACCGAGTTTGACCACCCTTTTGATATTGTAGCAATGGCAAACTCCAACGCCTTAATAATTATTATTTTTTTTTACATGTCCACACAAGAAGGGAGAGTGGGGATTCGAACTAGTGACATCCGCTTCATTAGGTGTGGTCCCAGCCGATTGAGCTACCTCTTGGAGACTTTTTAATAATAAATGTTTCTAATTTTATTTTTATTGTGTTGGCCATTTCTTGGATTTTTTTATTTTACTTTTTTTTTTTTTATAACTATTGAGAGTCGAGAAATTGTGGAATGGAATAAAAAAGAGTGGCGGCTTGAATAGGCTACGCTCAAGCCAGGGTGGTGCATGGGATGTATGCATGGTGGAGGGAAGTGGCAGGAGGTGGTAAAGAGACAATGAAGATAATGGGCGTGGCGTGTGGGTGAAGAAACAAGGGCAAGGTTTGACGGGGGGGTGGGTGGGGGCGTACTCACTAGGGGGAAGAAGACCTCTCGTGGGGGAAGAAGACCTCTTGTTAGGATGGAGAAAAGCCTCACACAAGGGTGAGGAGAGAGATCTATTCTCTTTCTAAAAAGTTAAGAGAGAGAGAAGTTGTCTGATGATACCATAAATAAGCTTAGGGCCTAATATCTAGGAGCCTCTTGCCTACATATTATTATTGCACAAGTATAAACCCATTACATCGACAATAAAATAAAGAGTCTAATATAAAAATCGATTGCCTTCAAATAAAATAAAAATTTCTTTTACCTGAAAACTCTTTCTATTCTATTTTCTCAACAAAGTCACTTATTTAACGATCAGACTTCTCCACCGGCCGCCGGCCCGCACTATTCCGGTGATTTTCTTCTTGTCCTGCCAGCGGTGACCCGTTGTCTAAAAATATGCTTTTGCACTATCCATAAAAAAAATTATTTAAAAACATTATTTGAAGATAATATTCCATATTATTCACACCTCAAGAACCTAGAAGGTCCCCTGTAGCCCCTTTTTCCCTTTTCATTTAAAAAAAAAAAAAGCACCTAGAAGGTACAAGCACAGAGCTGTTCTCGAAAACCAAAACACTTGAAGATGATATTCTTTATTCAATAGATTATGGCCTTGACCATTTAAAATCAAGTAAGCTCGATCCCAAAACAAAATTTGCGAGAATCCAAACATGGGGAAAAAGAACAGCGTGTCGGTATGGGACATCATGATGTTAAAGGAAAATAAATAAATGGAACCAACAAGATCAATAGCTAAAGTTGATCAACTGTAGAGATGGATCACATTATCAGCTTCCAAATACCAATATCTATTGGTCCATTCCCAAAATTTGCTTTGCAAATTTTCATAATACATTGATAGTTGGGACATAAGAAAGAATGGATAAAGATTTTTAACCAGCGTCAAAGGACTTGCTTTTCAGAAAATTATACATAACAAGCAGAGAGACAGAAAAAGAACAAGCACCTATCTTTCTAGCTTACTTAGCAATGCCTCCAATGGTGGCAGCTCCTGCACAATTTCTTGCCAGTCAGGCATGCCCTGCGAAGATAATGACAGTTTAGCACTGATATCATCAGAGTATGAGAAAAATGTTTACCATGTCAAAACAATGCTCCTCTTTAAAATCTTCAAATAATGCAAGATATTGTGACAACACAAATCCAGAGAAAGTTGTCCCCCCCCCCAACCAAAAAAAAATAAAAAATAAAAATTGAACCATTATAGGGTACATTAGTTGGAATGCACATCCCAAGTATAAAAAATAGAGGTGCATGCAACATGACTTGATCATCAGTTTCAGAAAACTATATGCTGCAGCTGAGTACTCCAACAAAAGAAAAAAAAAATTGAATTATAAACCTATCTAAGATTACAAGTAGGATGTTGTTGAATTTTGAAATTTCAATGTTTTACTGTCTCTCAGCTACCCAAGCATATAAGGCTGGATATGCCAATACTTATTATATCCCTATTTCCCTTTTGATACCTACTGAGCATGCTAATTTGCAACTAATTTAATTTCAATCCAAGAACAAGTAACATATTATCTCCTCCACAAGCACTTACTCTCCCTGATCTTCGAACCCGACCGTCTAGTCGCAGTATAATGTAGACATCCTCACCAGGAGTAACTCCTTCAGATTGTTGCTGATCCCTTATCCACCTAAATTGGTTTAGAGAAATATATCAGTCTATATCGATCAAAATTAGTGCAGAGGAAAAAGAATGTGGAATTTATGCACAAATTTTGAGCTTTAATAATCAAATTTCAAAATCATTTTATTATGAAAGTCAATTGGCATCCTATTGGTAGTACCCTAGGGTTCTATCAATTATAACTTAAGTTTTAATTTTATTGCTTCCATAATAACAAGTTTATAGGGCATTACAATTTATAGACTTACCAAAATTCTTAACTCCTATCGGACAAGAACCTAATAATTGAAAATAAGGACTCCTAATCCTTGTCCACTAAGGATTTCTGATTAATTTCTTTAAGAGGAACATTGGTAGCCAACTTCCAATGAGGTATTTGGCGGTCCTCTAATTTCTTTTAGATTGAAGAAGGCTGATTGTGCAGTGTTGGCAGAGAGGATTGCAACCAAGGCCAAGAGCTGCAAGCAGAGCCCTCTCTTATGTAGGAAGGCTTTAGTTGATTAATTCAATTATTTTTTCCATGCAAGTGTTCTAGTCCTCCCTTTTTATTCTTCCTAAAGGAGTTATCAATCAAGTGAAGCAGATCCTTAGGTCTTTCTTATGGAAAAGAAATGAGCTTAATAGTTTAGGGGCTAAAGCGGCTTAGAATTCTGTTTGTTTTCCCAAGAAAGAAGGTGGTTTGGGTGTCAAAAAACTTGGAGTTGTGGAATAAAGCGGCAATGTTGAAACATGAATGGCATTGCTCCAATAGCGGTAGCTTTATCTTCTCCACCTGGGTTAATTCAAATTTCTAAGAAACAGGAGTTTCTTGGATGTCAAGATTCTAGGGGATTGCTCTTGGTCTCGGAGAAAGATTTTGGATCTTAGAGGCATTGTTCAGGATAAGGTGTCTTGGTTGATTGTCCCTAATTGTGTTTTCTTGGTTAAGTAGGCTTGAGAGAGCTTACGGGACCGCGGCTCTGAGTTGTTTTGGAACAATTTTGTGTGGCTTATGGGACCGCGACTCTTTGACTTCCCAAAACTTTTAAATCCTAATGGACAAAAGTTCTATTGATTATAAATAAAGACTCCTAATCCGTAATAGAAAAGGATTCCTAATCTCTGATGAACACAAATTCTTAATTATAAATTAGCAACAACACTCTATATCTCTAGTATTAATAGACAATTATTGACTAAATAAACCAAAAATCATGGGATCGCATCTAATATATAAAGATAAAAAGCATAAGAACTAGTCAAATATTTGCATACAAATTATGGAGAAGCATTCTTTTTCTTCTTACATGAAGAAATTCACAAAGAACTTTTAGCAAAACAAGCATGTAAACAAGGTAGAGTAGCATGTGACCTTTCCCATTCTGCAGGTGATACAATCTCAGCCTTAAATCGAATTTCAGCTTTCAACCTTGATTTTGCACTTATGGACTGAGCCCGTTTCTCGAAATCTTCCTACCATAGTGCCATTACATATAGTGTCAAGAAAGGAACAAAATCTTTATATCTAAAAAAGTAAACTTGAACATGCATGGATCTATCCCATTCTATAAACCATGTATTTAACTCATTTCCATAAGACATTAACCAACCTATTACATAAGAAATAGCATTTTGTAATAGAAAGAAAGAAAGAAAGAAACGCAAACACACACGAGCATGCAGATCACATTCATATCAATTACCCCAAAATGTTACTATACACATAACAGATGATATGAAAACTCAATGACTAAAATGATTTTAAAGGACAATTTCAGATTTGGGCGGCCTTCACGTCTTACTCCAATAGAAGGAAGAGCAGCAGCTGCCTTTGGCGGTGCACCAAATCCTTTCTTCTCAATTTGTGGTTCTTTACCTTGACCCCAGATGACAGGGACTAAAAGAACACCTCGTTTAAGGAGCTCAGTCCGGACTCTCTCTGCCTTCTGCATGGCCAAAGAAACAGTCTCTTTTTTCCCTGCTAAAATAACCTATATCCAAGCCTTAAAAGTTCAGATAAAGACAAAAGAATAGACAGGAAAGAAAAGAAAGCAGATTTATATATAAGTTGCATTCGCACACACGGAGACACATATAGATTACTTAGCACATGGAGTAAGAAATTCAATGCAGAAAAAGAAAGCAATAGTACTTAAAGAGATGAACACACACTCAAATCTAGCCCAGATTTCTGATGAAATCTGCAAGTGGAAAAGCCCACAAAGTTTTTCAATTTTACAGTCCCTCTCCTTATACCTTTGATTCTCTTCATATTTATGCCCCGCTCCCCAATTGATGTTAATTTCTCAGAAAATATGGAAAAGGGGGAAGAAAGTAAAAGACATATCATTGCCAGAAATTTCTGGTTGCTTTCAACATGCATGAGCATCAATGAAATGCTTGAAACAGCTGTGGAAGCGAAATTTACCACTCTGCCTAGACACAGCGATCCTAAAATTTTAAAAGTAACCTAGTAATTCATGTTGAAGTAATACCACTCTGGAAAGTATCACAATATATTCATGAATATACAGAGGAATAGACATTTTCAGAAAAACTGAAACTGTCTAATCTGAATTTGCATAACATTCTTCTCTTGCTTTATAAGTGGAGATGAAGAAAGATGCAAACCAATATTAAGGGCAATACTTTTGATGACACTGGTACATGAAAAGTAAACTAGAATAGCGCACACAAATTCCGACAGGAACAATTTAAGAAAAAAAGTGTTGATACTAACTGGCCTAACAGTGTCTCGCAGCTGCACGAGTTCAACAACTCGATTAGTGGTAAGGCGCAAAGGCAACCTTGATAGGGTTTCATCTCGGGATATCTGGGCAAGTTGTTCCTCCTCTTTCTTGTTGTCCCAGAAAAACAGTGCCACCAGGACAATGATACCTGTAGAATGCTGATTCAAAAGCTTAGTCATTTTAAGAAACAAGTTATAAAGCATTTTCTAAATAATCATAATTTTTCCCTATTGACCATTTTAAACTAAAGATCCTAGGTTCACCAAAGACAATGTTTACCAATTACATTCCAATCTCTTATGTAAGTAAAGGCTCAGTGTTTACCTCCAACATTGATGGCAACATTTCCAGCAGTTTCCCATAAATCAGGTGTGTCATCGCCACCTTTAATTGCACGAAATAGCCTGGGTATAGTAAAGAACGTTGATATTCCTGCGGCTGCAGAGAATGCCACATAAAAGAATCTCCGAACCCCCCGGAATGGTGCTTGGACCTCACTAATGAGTTTGAGATCTCTTCGGAAACTGTAGCCTATGTCTTCCCCACCCAACCTAGCCTGTAAAAATAACAAACAGTTTTGAGATATAACATCTTAGAATTTGAATCCATAGATAGAAGAAATCATGGAGAGGGTTTAATCATAGTTAAAATCCTTTCAAGAGATTCTATCAATTCCTACTTTGGGGTGGTTAGAGAAAAAAAAAAGAAATGAAGATGAAAGTAAAAAGAAAAGGAGAAAACAAGAATAGACATTAGGGAACTATTTGTTTCACTATAAAATATTTTCCATTGGAAAATGTTTTCAGTAGAAAATATCTTAAGAAAAAAGTATTAACTTTTCTGATTTTTGGCTTAAAACCTTAAAAATAATCTTGAAAACATTTTTTTGTAGTTTGGATTGTATTGAAAAGCCTTTACAATCTCCCCCCCCACCTCCTTTCTCTCTCTCCAACTTGCTAACCAAGAGCCTTGTCTAGACTCGTGGGTAGTTTCCACTAGCCCATACACTTGTTGCAATTTCTGCCTTCCGCCAAACCCGCTTAAGCTTTTCTGCTAACTCTAGATAGAACAACCTGATGCTTCTTGCTGTTGATGACGACCCCAATGCCTCCTGTGGTGACAACCCCTTTGGCACCTCAACGAGCCAGGTCATTCGTCGGTGTGGAGAGTAACTACCCCTTGATGTACCATCTCGGTAACACCACTGCAGACCACAACAACGATAACTCCGTTGTCAATGTCTTTGAGTGCCTCCACATCGCCAACTAGGCCATTCATGTGATCATCGTGGCCTGCCGAGGCATCAATCTCACCCTGAGAACTGCAAGTATGCTGAGATATATATGGACCTTGAGATCATCCTTTGTTACACCAATAGCATCCACATTTCCACCTGCTTGCCTCCATCACAATGATATTATTGTCAAAATGGTGCACTCCGCACTTGCTACCTTGAGCGGCAAGGTCATCGTTGGTAGCATTGTCCGAATAGTCAGCATGGCCTGTCAAGGCATCACCCTCACCTTGAGAAGCTTGACCACAAGTATGCCGAGATCTATATGGCACTTGTCGTCATCCTCTGCAGCATCAGTAGCATCTGCTTTGGTGCCATCCTCATGGACAACAATGTTATTATCAAGATGGTGTAATCTATGCTGACTATCTGGAGTGGCCAGGTCATCAACGGTAGCACTTGCGGCAACAACATCATCTAGACCAGCGTGGCTGACAAGGACTTCAATGACAAGGGTAGCGACACTGGGGCTTAGGTTGGCCATGGTGGCAAGGGCTAAGGCCTCAAGAGAGAGGCTTTTAACATTTGGAAAATGTTTACCCTTTTAGAAAGAATCATTTTCACTTGTTTTGCTTAGTTTTCTGCTGACTAGGAAATTGTTTTCTGTTAAATAAGGTTTTTAACTACACCTATGAATGGAAAATGTAGAAAATATCTTCTGAAGAATATTTAATGTCGAAACAAACACAACTTAAGGACCCAAAGTTTAGCGACAAACCTCTTCTTGCAATTCTTTGAATTCAGGCAAAGCTCTAAAGGAGGCCAAGTCAGGATCATTAAGAATTGTACCAAATTTAAGGTTATATTCTCTCAATGCAGTTCGTAGACAATCAGCGGCTCTTTTTCCTTCCCCTCTTCCTCCAAATAAGAATGAAAAAAACAAGATCCATCAGCTTTGTAAAGCAATTCTTAAAGATGAATTCAAAATTTGGTTTGAAACACTAAGCTAAGAGAAAGATACAAAGAAAACCTTTTAGCAGCTGTTTATCTTGGAATTCTTTTTAACAAGAGCATGTGGATGTCAGGAAAATTGATTGGATTCGATGCTTGCCTAATAACCATATGTAAGTATCTGTGACTATTCAAGGTCTTTCTTTGAAAGAAGATTCTAAATTTTGAGTTTTGATAGACAAGCTAAACTATATGGTTGGGTCTGGAAGCAATTTCAGTAAGCATTAATGTAACAGACTCCTTAACAGGAGTTCACATTGTATCATTTTAATCATTCTTATCATTCATTTCACCCTTTACAAGTGATTTCCATGTAATTGAATAATGTTGATGCTAAAACAAAGGAAGAAATAGGTCCAATGAAATGACATGAATAGTGACAAAACAAAAGGAAATCCTGAAAACCATATTTTCATCCAGGAAAAAAAAAAAAATCTACCGGTAGGCGTGACAACATGCTTTGTTATAAAGTGCAGCTTGGGCCTCCACTGGGTTAGGATCCAAATTAAGTGCTGTTTCAAACTGGATCAGAGCATCTTTTACCTGATAAATCCATCATTATGGAGAAATTAAATTTATTTACATATTCTCAAAAAGTGAACTCTGCAGAACAAAAAAATAGATATAAGAACAAAATATACCTACTTGATATACAAAAACAAAGATTACATCATGCAAAGATGTGTTGTTACTGGTCCCGTGGGAAAAATTAAACAATTGGACAATACAGCCTTCTAAGACATGTGGCTCGGACATATATTGAGTTAAAACTGGAGGGAATATTGTTTAGGCAAGTAATTAACCATGATACCAGTAAAAAGATCTAAAAAAGAGTTCATGAGTTATAGAGAATTTGTAGCAACTTAGGACAAGCGATAGCCATACTCCAAAAGAAATAGTCAAGTTATAGTTGGAGCTCTGTCGAATCACTTATTAAACCTAGTCTCTACTAGTAAGCAAACTATGTAAGACTTAGCACCTATGAGCCATTTAATAATCTACCCACTCTACGTAGGATAATCATCTTTTTAATGTGGGATTTGGGTGTTATAACCTCCTTCCTTAAATCTATGACATCCACCTCATGTAGTGCTCTATTACTACATTGCATTGCTAAGTCACATTTGCGTTATTAGTCCAAAAGGACTAATGAAGCTGCAATTGGAGTTCCATAGAATTACTTATAAAGACTAGTCTCACCTAGCAAGTAACTAAGACTTAGCACTCAAGAGCTCCTTTATATTCTAGTAATTATATGGGGGCTAATCATCTTTCCAACGTGGGACTTGGGTGTTAAAATTTTTTTCTAAGTGAAGTGTGACACAACTTATCTCTGTGTTGTACAAAAAACCTGGATTGTTAAGAAACAATAGTAGGACTGAATGATTTCCAACACAGTAAAAGTTTCAGTTCCCAACAAAGAGTAAAAGTCA
Organism: Carpinus fangiana; assembly: GCA_006937295.1. Classification (NCBI taxonomy): domain Eukaryota; kingdom Viridiplantae; phylum Streptophyta; class Magnoliopsida; order Fagales; family Betulaceae; genus Carpinus; species Carpinus fangiana. The sequence continues at coordinate 27,764,259 of CM017322.1, forward strand.
CTCCCTCTCTCCAAATCAAAGCCTCAAACTTCTCAAATATGCGAAACACAATTCAGCTAAAAATTAATCAATAGAGTCTCTATAGGAATTTTTCACCGAAAAATCATAACCCAGGTTGTACGTCGTCAAATTTGTCAGTCTACGACCAAAAATCACCAAATTCCAACATACCCATTTCACAAAACCATAAAATTCATACCCGTCCGTTGGAGAAGAGCTGGAGACCTAAGTTGACGCAGGACTCAGCTGTCTCTATATTGGCTTCCGGAGACTGTGAAGTAGAAGAAGAAGAAGAAGAGGAAGAGCAAGAAATTAAACAGAAATGAGTTTTCTTTTGAGAATGCAAAAAGTTTGTTTTGTATGAAAGCCATGGCCTTGCTCTTGTTTTTGAGTTTGTGAGGCTGAACAATTGGTGGTGCAAAGCAAAAGCAGCCACGGCCATCGAGAGATACAGAGACACGCAGAATTCAAGTCGCAGATTACCGTTGTCAATCTATCCGAATAGCTTCGAGAGTGGGGCCCTTATCTCCTGCAGCTCAAATTTGGGCCGTGTGTAGGTACGTTGCTTGTAAGAAGGAACGGTTGTGATCGTTGTTTTAAACGGCATTAAGTTGCATGTCGTTTGCGGCGGCGGAGCTCTTGACAAAACAAGCTAGTGTTCAACAAGATTTTTTTTTTTTTTTTTTCTAATTAACAAGATGTGTTTATGTGTATGCTTTGTTACTTTATATTCTATAATTATGATGATATCAAATATTATTTATTTATGGGTTGCTTATAATCAAATTAGGGGGATTTGATTATCATATGTGTATTTAGACACTACCCTATAAATAGGGATCTTTGTATTGTATATAAATAAAGTTAGGGGTATTCCTAGTGGTGGACGTATGTATCTAACACCGAACCACCCGTAAATTTCTTGTGTTTATTTTTTATATTGCTTCCGCTCATATTTACGCATCATCATTATTTCAACATAGTTTCAGAGCTATTTCAACATGGTATCAGAACCGAGTTTTGGCATTGTCTAGAGAAGTAGGAAGTCAGTACGATTTAAAGGCTTTTTCAATCTTGTTTTGGTATAACTATTATACCAACAAGCTCAAAAAGGCCCGATCTGCCCTGTGGTGTTCTCAGATCGTCGTTTGAGGTTCAACGCGCTCCCACGCGTTGTCAGAAGTTTATATATTCAAATTATATTATGAATATATTTTGATATTCATAATATTTGCTACTTAATTACTCTTTCCCTATATATATATATTGATTATGTAATATTCTCCATTAACTGTTGATAGTATTTTCCTATTTCATCTAGCCTTATTCAATTATAAATAGGCACTCTTGTATACAGTTTCAAATACACAAAAATACATACTCAGTTTATCCCTATTATCTAGTTATTTTAACATGGTATCAGAGACACTTTCTTGTGGTCTTCAACGTCCTTGCGTTTTCTTACGTTCCGTCTGACAATCTCAATGCTCAAGTCCATCGCCACGCTTCGCCCAAAGCTCTTTGCTAGTTCAACATCACGCGCGTCACGCGCCAGTCAGGTTCGGTGTGCCGATCTGATAACCACCAAAGTTGGCTCATTTTCTATTTATTTTTTGCCCAAGTCGGCCCGTTTTATGTTTTAGCCATAGCCGACCCAGGTGATCGTACCAAAAATAGTATTCGTCAATTGCACGAATCGTTTTGCAATAAAGTGGTTGTGCAAGTGCGAGTGTCGAACCCACAGAGAATCGGGTTTCATGCAAAACTAATTTAAATGCCTAAACTAACCTTATCCTAACCTAGTTCCAAATAGCAAACAGGTGGCGTGCATAAAATATAAACTAAATAAAATGCAATAAAAACAAAGAAATAAAAAATACTAAGGTCTAAGATTCCACCTCACCACAATTAATCAACATATAATCATGCTAATTCATACTTCCATCAAACAATTAGGCTAAATGCATGTCCTATTCTCACGATAGTACATACACTCGTCGTACGGCCTAGCTCTACACATGTTCTTTTGCCTTTACAAAATTTAGTCAAATCATTCGATGTATTAACCCATAAACGGTCATAACGGATGTTGAACCGAAATCAAATCATCTGATGTATCGTTGACAACAACGGATATTGGACTCGATTGAACCATCCGATATAACCCGGATAAATCACAACGAATATTGGATGAAAAATGATCCATAAACAACAACCAATCACAATCTTGTCACGAGATTGTTATTGAATCGAACATACATTAAATTAAATGACAGTAAATATGAACTAAACATGAACATATATAAACAAATCCATGGTAAGGGAAATAAGAGACTAAAGTAAAACAAATAAAAGCATTAAATAAATAAATGACGTTTAGAGGGTTTTACAGTGATGAACAGGGAGGATTTAGGCCACTGAGGGCGCCTCCAAGTGTATCCAAACGTAAAAAATAAAAACTATACAAAATGTTCTATTTATAGGCAAAATTAGGGTTGCTGCCAGGTCAGGTGCGCTCGATCTCGAGGTGTGAGATCGATCACGCGTAACCACTCTGGAATTCCATGGCGCAGCAGGTTAGCGATGGCGGCTAGGGCGACGCGCACTTCGCGGGCTGACGAGGCATGCGCTCGATCGTAGCCTATGCTCTCGATCGCAGGAGCGTTCGATCGTTGGGTTTGGTGCTCGAGCATAGCTTTGGCTCAGTTGGGCTCGAGCACAGTGCGCTCGAGTGCACTGGCAGGGACTCCAAATGTGCATTTTGGCCAATTCCATGCTTTTAACCGTAATTTGAATGCAAGGACTTGCAACACCATGGCACTCATAAAATACCCTCAAACTTATATTTTGCTAGTCCCTTAGCAAAACAAAATTAAAAACGCAATAAAAACATAGGTCTGCTTTCGTGGGAGAACAGTTGCATTTAGCATACGCAACAAGCCTTTTAAACCCATAGGAATTTCCTAGAGGACTAGTGAAGTCTTGTGAGAGTTTTCCAGGAATGATACCTGATGAGTGCTTAATATTGTATATTAGGGCCCCTTAACTTATATTTGCTAAGCTCTTAGCTGTGTCTTTTTCTAATAATTTGGTTAGTTTTGATGTTTTAGTGTTTTGCAGGTTGCTATGTTGCATTTGGGGCTAATGCCATTAAATCTGGGGCTTAAAATAGTTCGGGGAGCTTTAGCGGCAAAATTGAGTCGAGCGATGATTTGCACCCGACAAGTCCCACCAAAATGGCCATATCTAGAGTTGTAGAACTCCAATTGGGGTGATTTTGGTGTATTTGGAAAGCTAACTCGAAGATCTACAAAATCATAATTCATAAGATTTGGCCAATTCTGAAGTATGTGCGATCGAACGCACATCGAGTGCGATCGATCTCACTTGTGCCCATCAGATGTAGAAATTCATGCACGAGTGCGATCGATCGTACATAAGTGCGATCGGGCACACTCGGCCGACCTGGCAGCACTAAAACCCTAAATTTAGCTTATAAATATCATTTTTTTCATTGTAAAGGGGGGGAGATGCGCAGGGGGCGCCGTTCTTGGTCGTTTTTACGTTTTTCTGAGTTTTTGGAGCTTGAAACTCCGATTCTTTTGTAAGTTTGTTAATTTTAATAATGGAATTTAGTTTTCTTGTGATTTCTTTTGTCATGAGAGACTAAATCTTCAACTAAGGTTGAAGATGAAGCCTCACCATTGATTTGTTTACATGTTTTTATAATTTGTTCGTACAATTTCGTCATTTACGTAATGTATGTTCGTTTCAATTCAATTCTGTGACAAAATTGTGATTGATTGTGCCAAAGTTGGATATTCATTGTGTTTCATCTAACGGATACATTGCATCTTTTGATTTGCTTTGGATATTCATTGTCTTTTGTGCAAAGCATGGATACATTGGATCTTTTGAACTAAATTAGATATGTATTGTCTTTCGTAAATACAGATGGATTCATTGAATCTTTCAATAGGAACAATAGAACATATATATGGTTTAATTGTCTGTCGGATGTATGAACTAAGCGTGAGAATGTGTGTCTTTGATTTGGTGAGGTGGATTCTGAAAACCTTGGTGCTTTTATCATTTGTTTATTTTCAGTTTTGTTGTTTAATTTACCATTGCACCACACAATTCGGAACTAGGTTAAGATATAATTGATTTAGATATGAATTGATTTTCGCAACGCAATTCTCTGTGGATCGACCTCGCACTTGCACAAGCTGTACTACATACGAATCGTGCGCTTGCGAGTAATTATAATTTGCACATCAAGTTTTTGGCGCCGTTGCCGGGAAAAAATTGGTGTTCATCTGCTCATGTGAAAAATTGGAATATTGTCCCAAGGATGGATAATTACTCGTGCGCTTGCGAGTAATTATAATTTGCACATCAAGTTTTTGGCGCCGTTGCCGGGAAAAAATTGGTGTTCATCTGCTCATGTGAAAAATTGGAATATTGTCCCAAGGATGGACAATTGCTAGAACTATGACATGGATTGGAGCAGTATGAACATGGCCTATGTGGGTAAAAATTCTGAAGGTAGTTGGTAGGATTTGGCATCCTACCACTATGAGAAGCAAAAAAATTACCAACCGGGAAATTCATGCTTCACCCTCACTATTTAGCTAGCCCCACACACAAAAAAAAAAAAAAAATTTTTTTAGATATGCAGAAAAAAATAAAATAAAATCAAAATTGCAAAAAGAAAGATAAAACAATGGTGCTAATTATAACTAGTAGAAAAATAAAATTAATTTAAACAAAAATAAAATTTCACAAACAAACAAATCCCCGGCAACGGCGCCAAAAACTTGATGTGCAAATTATAATTACTCGCAAGTGCACGATTCGTATGTAGTACAGCTTGTGCAAGTGCGAGGTCGACCCACAGATAATTGTGTTGCGAAAATCGATTCCTATCTAAATCAATTATATCTTAACCTAGTTCCGAATTGTGTGGTGCAATGGTAAATTAAACAACAAAACTGAAAATAAACAAATGATAAAAGCACCAAGGTTTTCAGAATCCACCTCACCAAATCAAAGACACACATTCTCACGCTTAGTTCATACATCCGACATACAATTAAACCATATATATGTTCTATTGTTCCTATTGAAAGATTCAATGAATCCATCTGTATTTACGAAAGACAATGCATATCTAATTTAGTTCAAAAGATCCAATGTATCCATGGTTTGCACAAAAGACAATGAATATCCAAAGTAAATCAAAAGATGCAATGTATCCGTTAGATGAAACACAATGAATATCCAACTTTGGCACAATCAATCACAATTTTGTTACAGAATTGAATTAAAACGAACATACATTACGTAAATGACGAAATTGTACGAACAAATTATAAAAACATGTAAACAAATCAATGATGAGGCTTCATCTTCAACTTTAGTTGAAGATTTAGCCTCTCATGACAAAAGAAATCACAATAAAATGAAATTTCATTATTAAAATTAACAAACTTACAAAAGAATCGGAGTTCCAAGCTCCAAAAACTCAGAAAAACGTAAAAACGACCAAGAACGGCGCCCCCGGCGCGTCTCCCCCCTTTTACAACGAAAAAAGATGATATTTATAAACTAAATTTAGGGTTTTAGCACTGCCAGGTCGGCCGAGTGCGCTCGATCGCACTTAGGTGCGATTGATCGCACTCGTGCATGAATTTCTGCATCTGATGGGCACAAGTGCGATCGATCTCACTCGATGTGCGTTTGATCGCACATACTTCAGAATTGGCCAAATCTTATGAAATATGATTTTGTAGATCTTCGAGCTAGCTTTTCAAAGACACCAAGATCACCCCAATCGAAGTTTTACAACTCTAGATATGGCCGTTTTGGTGGGACTCATCGGGTGCAAATCATCGCTCGACTCAATTTTACCGCCAAAGCTCCCCGAACTGTTTTAAGCCCCAGATTTAATGGCATTAGCCCCAAATGCAACATAGCAAACTGGAAAACATTAAAACACCAAAACTAACCAAATTATTAGAAAAAGACACAGCTAAGAGCTTAACAAATATAAGTTAAGGGGCCCAAATATACAATATTAAGCACTCATCAATACCCACAAACATTGTACAATCATTTTATTCTCAACAATGCAACAATATAAAAATCATGGTTCTTATTCATGAGCAAGCTTAACCAAACAAACACCATCTTCACAATTTTCAAGGAATTATCAATCAAGCTACTATCATGGCATTATGAGACATCACACGACTCAATTCTAGTGGAAGTGAAATTAGCACATAATTATGGGATTTCAAAAACTAATCTTAATCATGCATGCTTCGACACTCAGAATTTATTAGACTACCCATCAGACACAATAACCAAGGTTTATTTATTTATTTATTTCTCTCTCTCTCTCTCTCTCTCTCTCTCTCTCTCTCTCTCTTTTTTTTTTTTTGGTGTGTGTGTGCTTAGCTCCCTTAAGCTTTCTAATTGACCCATGTATCGAGCGTTAAGTCAATGACTCCCAAACCGAAGGGTTTTACGGCATTAGGTGTAAAAACACCCCTAAGGACCTACTAACTCGAGTAAAAAAGGCTACGAAGCTTCGCTAACCAAGTCTAATTTCTTACTTTTTTACGCGAACGCTCAATGCTTAATGAGGCACAAGGTCCGGTTACTCGGCGGAAAGCTCAACATAATCATCAATTTTTTTTTTTTTTTAAAAAAGGCTATCTTTCCAATGGGTTACCCAACTACATCCAAGCTTACAAAACCAACATGACTACACTCAGAAGTTATACCCCACAAACTATGTGCCAATGTGCTCGTGAAAATCAAATTGAATATGTAATATCTCATGCTGCCAAGGAAAATAACACAATTTAAATTCCCTTAACAAAGTGATCATATGTTCATCAAGTTAAGCACACAAAAGAAAATAAAACCATAATTAAAATAAATTGCATAATTGAAAACAAAATGTGCACAAATACCCCCAAACTTAAATTTCACAATGTCCATAGTGTGTGGACAGAAAATACAAATGTAATGCAAGGGGGTTAGAGTACTCGACAAATCGCTGTGCTGGTGGAGAAGAATCCCCTGAAGCTGGTGGCAGCCTATCTAAGATGGCTTACAGCATGGCTTGGGTCTCGAGCCTATCCTGGCGTGCATCTCTCTGTATATTGGCGATTTGAAATCGCATGTCATCCAGGGTATCTTGCAAGGCATAAAAATCTGCAGCTCTGAGGGTGATCGTTTCCTCATAATCTTCTTCATCTCGCTGATCATCTGCCTCTTCTTCTTATTCTGCCACCTTCTCCGGTTCAGCTGCTATCTTCTACTCAGCTGCCATCTCATGTATGTCCATAGGCTTTGGCTCTAGTGCGACTCGGGGCATGTGGGAACAGCTCTGATTCCATTGAATCCGGCCAAACTGCGGATGCTCAGTGATGGCCCATCGTCCAGAGTGCCTTTGATTCCCTTCTTCCGGAGCATTTGAGTGATGAGAAATGAGAATGGCAATCCCCAGCTTCTAGTAGTCTCAATGGCTCGTTGGTGCACTCCTTCCCAGAATTTATAAATCTGTCTCCATATGATCTCAGGAATGGAGCACCAATAGGCCTTGTGGAATGAATACAAGGCATTGAGAAACGTGTCTCGTCTCTGCGTCTTGTGTCCCAAGGGACACATATTCTTTTGCAGCACAACGTCCACAAACCAAAGCTGTGGAGGCATCTTTGCCTTGCTGGCGACATTTTTGTGCCTGTCTGCATATTGCCCCTCACACATGTCGGAGACGATGTCCTCTGTAGTGAGCATGGAGGGGCAGACAATCCATGGTTCATCAGCTTCAGGCGGCTCATCATGGCATTTTAAAGCAGCCGCTATGTTGGCTATGGTCACCTCGACGTCTCTATCGTCGATGGAAGAGACAAGGACGTCTGGCCAATTGCAGTCGTACTTCAGATTTTTATAAAAGGACTGGACCAGACGTTCATATGTGGTGGAGGCGACTGGTTTGAAAAGCCGCTTCAAACCACGACGCTTCAATTCTTGAACTGCCCACATCGTAGCATCATTCTTGGAGAAGTCTTCTTTGATGGCGAATGTAGTCTCCAAGATGAGCTTACGACTGTCAAAAGGGGGCTTGGCTACCAAGGCTTGGGTCCCAGAGGACCGATAAGCTGAAGCTTTCCCTCTAGGCATGCTGGAGACTGGATGAAGAATTATGTCGAACACGTTGTGGGCGCCTCTAAAAAACAAGGGTTTGAAAGCCCCTCTAAAATCTACCCCAATCCCCTGCAGAAGTACAACAATCCAACACAGAAGGACATGCACAATTCGTTCCCACGGTTTGTGCGTGTAAATGACAATGAATGGGGACAAAATGTGAATTTTTTTGGAAAAATTGGGTTTTATGAACAATGGGGAAGAAATGGGGAAATGGGGCCGGCAGAGGTGGCGCAACAGCGGCACTGATGACTGGAGGATGGGCAGAGGTTATGGCCGTGTGTTTGGGCGGTGAAATGGGTTGTTTTGGTGGTTTGGGTGTGTTGGGTATGAGAGAAAAATGGAGAAGATGGGCGGAGGGAGCTGTACGACGCACAGTGGAATGAAATGGGGAAGGAAGAAAATGACCTAAAAAGAGGTACGTGAGGGTTTTGAACGAGTGCACTTGATCGCACCAAGGTGCGCTCGATCACATTCGAGCAAAATCGTGCACAGTGTGTGGTGAGCGCGCTGTGTGCACTATGGGCCTCTGCGCTCGATCACATGTTAGTGAGATCGAACGCAAACCCGTGTATGCGATCGAGCGTAAAGTGGTGCGCTCGATCGCATGGTACAGAAAATAAAACCAAAATAAACAAATCAAACAAAACAGACAACAACACAAATTTTATATAGACAAAAACAACAGTAAACAGTGTGATTTTCACACCCCCAAACTTAAATGACACATTGTTCACTGTGTCAAGAGATACTAAACCGTGGGATGAGGAACCAAAATGTGCCAAGCCCAAAGTGTCCCCCGAACTTGCACACCAAAACACACCAAAAACTAACAACAATCTATTCTTATATGCACAAACATTAAAAAGCTAAATGCTGTTAGAAACAAAATAAAATAACAAAATAAAAACAAACAATAAGAGACTAAAAAATAAAGTGCGGAAAATAAAAAAGAAAGAAAACCGCGCCTTCCCCGATCATGTGGGTGTCCATCCAATCCCTTCCATCATTTCTTCATAAACACTATATAGCCATTTTGAAGGATGTTTCGCCATCTTATGTAGTATAAAAGCTTGTTTCAAAAAATTCTCTTAGGACCACGATTTCTAGATTTGTGATTTTGTGTGCGTGAATCCTTAAAGATTTCTACATAAGATGGTTACTCTATACATTGAAAAGGTGAAACTTATGGTGCATGATATGTCTCGAGAGGGATTGTGACGAAGGAGTGAGCTTCAGTACTCACTTCCTTGTCGTTGGAACAATTTGAAATTGGCGGGGGCTCAATTTGCTTCTCCTTCTCTTCCACCTTGCTGACAGCTTTTTCCTCACTAACAAGTGTGGTGGTGGTTTGTTCATTTTCATGTGCAGACTTGTTAATTTGACTCACGTAATGAATATAGAATGGGCAATCATCAAACCCGTGAGAAGGATGGTAACAATATTCACATGACTGATGAGGTGCATGAGTGTGAGGAGGATGGGTGTGGGCATGCCTAGCTGCCATGAGTTGGTTCACTCTCTCCTCTAAGTCATCAATATGAGCAGTTGGAAAATGCTGCACTAATGACTCTTGAGGAGGAGGACTATACGATGAAGGCATGGAAGAGTAGGTATTGAACTGCGGATATTCAGGATGGTGCAGTTCATCGGGTTGGAGAACATAGTTTCCTGAGGCATGAGCGTACTGATCAGTGTCAAATAGTGTATATTTGACCCCTTTAACTTATATTTGTTAGGCCTTTAGCTTTGTTAATATCTAATTATTTTTGGTGTTTTTAGTGTTTTGAGTTGTGCAGGTCTTTACAACAAAAGTTGGCCACAAGAGAGCAAAAATACACTAAGTGAAGAATTGGATCCCTGCCAAGTGCGTTCGATCGCACTTGGTGCGTTCGAACGCACTCACGGTCGAACGCAGGAGGCACGGTCGAACGTAGTCCCCATCAGCCCGCATCTCGCGCGGGTGCCCTAGGAGTCCAT
>CM017322.1:27777417-27946869 GCA_006937295.1 Carpinus fangiana
AGAGCATTTTGCTTCTGTTTGCCTTGCTCTGCCCCTTTTATTTGTAAGCTTTTATTTTCAAGTTAATTTTAATGCATTATTTCAATTCAATTTTGTTTTGTTGTTCAATGGGTGGCTAAAATCTTCAACTTAGGTTGAAGATGAAGCCTCACCCTTAGTTTATATTTCTTGCTTTTACATTTTACGCTTTATTTTCCGTCATTTAATTCCGTACTCGTCATTTAATTTCTGTGACAAATAATTGAATGGTTGTGTGTTTTTGATACATTGATAGTCATCCTGTGATGTGTTCCAAGCCGGGTGCACAACGAGTTATTGGTTGTGATTTAATATCCACTGTGATCCAAGGATACAGTGGATGATTTTATCCATAATCAATACTCATTGTAGCTCCTTAACGGTAAACACATTATTCGGTTTGACTTGTGTCAATAACCACAATAGAGTGTGTTGAAGGGTTTAAAGTTTAAAACGGAAAATTGGTGTTTAATGTATTAAGCTTATTTTTAATGGGTGAGGTTAGTCTTTAACCTTAGTTATTTTATCCATACATTTCTAGAATAATTTAATTTCTGCACTTTTCATATTCGACATCATTTTTCACTGTGGGACTAGGTTAAGATATATTTAATTTAAGAGTCGTATTAGTTTTTAATTGCAAAACTCCGTTCTCTGTGGTTCGATCTCGGTACTTGCACAACGCTATACGACCTAACGGTTCGTTCTATTACGAGTACCCAAATTTGGTACGATCACGTACCACGAGACATCAGAATGGTTATCCTAGTTAGGAGTGTAAGAATTAGAATGTGATTCAAACCCTTGACCGAAAAAATTGGTGTTTAGCTGCCCATATGAGAAATTGGTAAATTGTCCATAATGTGGACAATCACCGGAATTATGGTAAGGGCTAGAGTAGCGTAAACACAGTTCATATGGGTGCAAATTGGTAGGATTTGATGTCCTACGACTAGGAAAAACATCAAAATAATTGAACGGAAAACTCATGCTTCACCTAAACAGTTCAAAATATTCCATAAGAAACAATAACATTTTACAAAAATAAAATAAAATAAACAAAAACTGAATAAATATAAACCAAACAAATAACTAGACAATAAACTAACAAAACAATAAACTAATTAAACAAATAAAAATAAACTAACAACTAACAACAACAAGTAAATAAATAAAAACAGGCAGAATAAAATAAACTATTAAAAGAAAAACTACCAATTAAACAAAAATTAAAAATTAAAAATTAAAAATTAAAAATTAAAAATTAAAAATTAAAACTTAGCTGCTTCGGGTTTGCTGGTGCTGACTGCAGAGATGCGCTCAAGCGCAGGTACCGTGCGATCGAGCGTAAGAGTAAAAATGTAGCAATCTGCTACAGGTACGATCAATCTCAACAAGGGTAAGATCGATCGTACTGCGCATTGCGCTCGAGCGACTAAGGATACGCTCAAGCGTCTGTCTGGGTCTGATGAAATATAAGGCAGTCTGTTAATACGTTCGATCGTAATAGAGGTGCGATCGATCGCACAGCCGCACTGGGAACTGTCTTTTAGAGCGAGCTCGCGCGCTATCGAAACTGATTAGCGCAGGTGCGGCAATGCGCTCGAGCGTAATGTACTACGCTCGATCGCACTAACAGAATCCGATTTTCTAGAAACTTAAACAAACACCCAGAACAGCCAAACAAACCTATTCTAATTTTTTTTAAGAATTGTTTTTTTCTATACAAAAGCATGAAACAAATAAAATAATTGCTAAAATTAAAATAGCTAGTAGAAAGATAAAATTAATCTAAGCATAAAATCAATTCCAACAAAACAATCGATTTCCCTGCAACGGTGCCAAAATTTGATTGTACCAAAAATAGTACTTGTTAATTGCACGAATTGTTTTGCAATAAAGTGGTTGTGCAAGTGCGAGTGTCGAACCCACAAAGAATCGGGTTTCATGCAAAACTAATTTAAATGCCTAAACTAACCTTATCATAACCTAGTTCCAAATAGCAAATAGGTGGAGTGCATAAAATATAAACTAAATAAAATGCAATAAAAACAAAGAAATAAAAAATACTAACGTCTAAGATTCCACCTCACCATAATTAATCAACATATAATCATGCTAATTCATACTTCCATCAAACAATTAGGCTAAATGCATGTCCTATTCTCACGATAGTACATACACCTGTCGTACGGCCTAGCTCTACGCATGTTCTTTTGCCTTTACAAAATCTAGTCAAATCATTCGATGTATTAACCCATAAACGGTCACAACGGATGTTGAACCGAAATCGAATCATCTGATGTATTGTTGATGACAACGGATATTGGACTCGATTGAACCATCCGATATAACCCGGATAAATCACAACGAATATTGGACGAAAAACGATCCATAAACAACAACCAATCACAATCTTGTCAAGAGATTGTGATTGAATCGAACATACATTAAATTAAATGACAGTAAATACGAACTAAACATGAACATATATAAACAAATCCATGGTAAGGGAAATAAGAGACTAAAGTAAAACAAATAAAAGCATTAAATAAATAAATGACGTTTAGAGGGTTTTACAGTGATGAATAGGGAGGATTTAGGCCACTGAGGGCGCCTTCAAGCGTATCCAAACGTAAAAAATAAAAACTATACAAAATGTTCTATTTATAGGCAAAATTAGGAATGCTGCCAGGTTAGGTGCGCTCGATCGCATGGGTTGCGCTCGATCTCACTGCGCTTGATCGCGAGGTGTGCGATCGATCACGCGTAACCGCTCTGGAATTCCACGGCACAGCAGGTTAGCGATGGCGGTTAGGGCGACGCGCACTTCGCAGGCTGACGAGGCATGCACTCGATCGCAAGCGCGTTCGATCGTTGGGTCTGGTGCTCGAGCGCAGCTTTGGCTCTGCTGGGCTCAAGCGCAATGCGCTCTATCGCACCTAGTGCGCTCGAGCGCACTAGCAGGGACTCCAAATGTGCATTTTGGCCAATTCCACGCTTTTAACCGCAATTCGAATGCAAGGACCTGCAACACCATAAAACACTAAAACTAAACTAAAATATTAGATAATAACAAGGCTAAAGGCTTAACAAACATAAATTAAGGGGTCCGAATAAGCACTAAATGGCACTCATCACCAGGCCCATTGTCGGGCCCTTTTGAAGTTTGGCTCTTTGTTAGCCTTGATCCGTTGTCAGCCCTTTTTGGATTTTGGCCCATCGTCGGCCTCTTTTGAAGTTTGGCTCATTGTTAGTCCAAGCCCGTTGTCGGCCATTTTGAATCTGCATTCACCAGTCACTTGCTGCCTCGCTGGCAGCCCTGCCAACCTTTGTCTCTTCCGGCAATCTCCACCATCTACGGCTCGTTTCTAGCCTCTGCCACTGCCGTCATCATTGTTTCAGATTTCGAACTCAAGGTTCTAGAATATTTTACCTTAAGTTTGAAGGGGGATGGTAGAATATACGGAAAATATATTATATTTTCGGTATATTCCATAGTTATGTTGATATCAAATATTCTCTATTTATGGGTTGCTTGTAATCAAATATTAGGATTGTAATCAAATCAAGGAATTTGATTACTATACGCGTATTTAGACACTATCCTATAAATAGAGACCTTTGTATTGTAGACAAATAAAGTTACTAAGCACAATGTAGGGGTAATCCTAGTGGTGAACGTACGTGTCTAACACCGAACCACCTTGTGTTTATTTTTTATATTGCTTCTGCTCATATTTCCGCATCATCATTATTTCAACGTGGTTACAGAGCTATTTCAATAGTTATAAGTTACAACTACCTTATTCTTCGATGTCAATCTTTGTCAGGATCCAACCTGATTTTGCTCAATGTTATGTCATAATATTGAGTAATTCTCTCTTATGTTTCTTAAAAAATGAGATGGTTTTTAAATTTACCATTTTATCAAAATCTAATAATGATCAATTACAAGCCTAATGTTAATTTTAAAAGGCACATCATTCTTTGAGGGGCATAAGAGTGACTCAAAACATTACTTCATAATATTAAGTCGTTCGAGTAATGCAAGAAGGAGGAGAGTCCTCCTAAATCTGACTCGATCTTTAAAATTACCAGTAGATTAAAATTCAGTAATGATCATTTCAAATTCAATGGTGATTTTAAAAGTAAAGTCACATTTAGGAGAATTCAAGAATGACTCTAGTATTCCTTTTAGTATTACTCTAGGTAGTTCTCATCTCACAATCACTAACATTGATGCTTCGATTAGCATTTTTTTTGTTGTTCTTCAAACAATTCATTAAGAATCTATAATGCTGTTGCATTTTATGGGGTGGCTTGTTAAAGATGTTCCCACTGCTCCTCTTTCAACCCTTTTCCTCGCAAAGTAGAAGTCAATCTTCACATGTTTCATTCGCAAATGAAAAACAAGGGTTGTGGTTACACTTCGTTTGTTTCAATATAAAATGTTTTTTGTAATTTTTTTTTTCATATTTTTTGCTGTTTGGTATGAATGAAAATTGAAAATTATGGTCAAACAAAAAATATTTTTGGTTCACTAGAAATTCTTCTTTAATTTTCGTAAAATCGTTTCCCGTTTTTTAAAATTGTAATATATTTTTAGAGTTTGAGCTTTTCCTTAAATTGCTGGAGTTGTTAGACCTCCACTGGACCACACTACTGAACCTTCGCTGGAGGTTGCCAAAAGTGGCTAGCCGTTTTTCGCCGTTGCTCATTTTCTGTAAAAGCCAAATGCTGAAAAATGTTTTTTAGAGTGAAAAATGGTTTTGTTAGAAATATTTTTATAATGGAAAACATTTTACGTAGAAACTATTAAAGTATTAAATAGAGCATCTCCAGCAGAGTAACTAAATGGCTCATAATAGCTAAATTTAGCTATTATGAGCACTTTTTCGTCTCCAACAGATTAGCTCCGGAGTAGGTAAACTACATATTTTGTTACAGTGAATAGCAAGAAGTGCTATTCACTGTAGCACAATGTTTTTTAATATTTTTTCTCTATCTTCTCTCTTCTCTCAATGGCCTCGTTCAACACAACCTTCCTTGGTTCTTTGGAGACTCACTTTCTCCAACAAGAAAGTTCATCTACGCTGGCAATATTGGTTCCCATTATTATTGCAATTCATTCTCATTCCTTAACATTATTGAAATTATTATTATTTTGATGCCGTCCTTTTTGCCCCCAGTGGATTTCAAACCAAGAGAGCATTGTTGTGCAAAAATCTACCTAAATTAATAAGCAAATAATTGTACGTTTTACTTGCAAGTGCACAAGGTCAAAAGGTGTAGTATGCGTGTAAGTGCAAGATCGATCCCACAGGAATTGGTAAACTATGCTTAAAATTAAATTCGCAATAAAAAGTAAAAGAGAAAAATTGAGTTTGATTTAAATAATGGGGAAAAGGTAGGGCTTTGATTTCCACCGCTAATCATGCTTATACAGTAAAACAATATGCCAATGCTCAAATTACATGATGAATATTCAATGGTTGCCAACCTAAGGGCATGGTGTATACTCCTTAAGCTATTGGTTTCCCTAAGCAACGAATTAGGCATGGTGTATACTCTAACTCTTTTCTTCCCTAAAGGATTTAGCATGGTGTATACTAAGTTGTCCTCTAGGAAAGCATATGAACTGTGAAAACCGACAACCACATGAGACCTAGGGCATGGTGTATACTCCCGGTTTCCCATGTTGATTAACCCAAGAACCCGGTGTGGATTACTTTTGTTACTTATGTTAAACCCAGGACTCGGTCATCCTAATTGATCTAACTAACAAGTCCATACCACATGCATATGTTGATCGGGCAAACACATATGAGGAATTCATGGAAATAGGTATTAATCAAGTTAAATACTATCATGCAATTATCTCAAAGGCGCCAATATTGAATTAAAATATAAACATAATTAGGGCTTCAATCTAGCCCTACTGAAAGGTTTAGTTACACATAATAGTGATGCTAATCATCTTCATAAAATAAACTTGAGGAAAAGAATAAACCCGGAAAAATTGTTCTCTTGAAAGCCGTAAATTCCTCTCCAAAAATCCCTCCCTTTTCTTCTGTGTTTACAGGCCTATTTATAGACTCTAAGAGGATTCTAGAAACCCTAAAAATCGTAGGGTTTGAATCCTTGTGCAACAAGGATTTACAAAAACCCTAAAAACTAAGAACTTCCATAATAGGGCTGCGGCTGGTTTGGGCTTCACGCATAGGTGCGCTCGATCGCAATCGGGCTGCGATCGATGGCACTGTGATCGATCTCCTTCTTTTGCGCACGAACGCAGGTGCGTTTGATCCTCTTCTTGGGCGGTCGAGCGCTGGTGCGCTCGATCACAGGTATCCTGCGCTCGTTCGCACTTACAGACTCCAGCTCCTTCTTGAGCTTCTTCTAGTTTTTCTCCAAATTCTCTTCCATAAAGCTCTAAACTTTCCTTTCTTCCAAAGGACTATAAAACAGAGATAACACAAAAAGAAATTAAAATAGAACAAAATAACATACACTAAAGGCCTAACAAACATAAATTAAGGGGCTTAAATATGAATATTTAAGCACTTATCAAGCATGACCTAAGAGGCCATAGATTTCTCAACTGCTTTGGCCCAAAAGGGCATGGCTGGTAATAAAAATCATATCGAAGAGAGGAGGAAGGGGTTCATATAGTAGATGAAAATTTGGATATGCTTCAAATCGATGATGAACGAAGAATAGAAAAGAAAAATAATAAAGAAAGATTAACAAATAATATTTTTTAAAAAAGTAGAGAATGAAATAAAGAATTTGTTGGAGTTGTCATTAAAAAATGAATAGCTAAAATAAAGAATTGTACTTTTTTACTAGGTAGAATACTTCTTACTGTTGGAGATGCTCTTAAGTGGTTAAATTTACCTCTTCCTATCAGCTTAAATTTCTAGGACAAATGGTAATTTAACATGGTATCAAAGTCAAAGGCCATGAGTTCGAACCTTAACTTAGTCAATTCACCCCTCATTGTATTAATTAAGTGATTAAATTTACCCCTTCCTATAAGCTTAAGCTTTTGAGATAACTGATTATTTAGCAGAAACAAATAGAGCCTAAGTAACTCGCCCATATGTTATTGCAATACTGTAGTGTGCATGGCCATGTGAGGAAGACACCAAGTTCTTTGACTAGTGATTGCATCCAAGTTATTTTAGATTTTGTGTGGGCCAAGGCTAGATACTGGACCCGGCAAATATGTCTTGCTTCTTGGAGCTCCAAGAGACGAGATTTGGCCTAAGATAAATACAAAATCCACTCGTGAATCTATAGTCATTTGGGCAACTAACTAGCCCAATCTGCATCTAAAATGGCATTATAAGATCAAAAGATAATCCTTGCTGAAAGAGCAAGCCAAAATGAATTGAATGCTTAAGATAACCAAGAATCTATTTTATTGCAGCTTAGTGATTGGTGAATATTGGTAGGCATGCATGAATATATATATATCAAGTCGTGTCAAAGATAAATATTGTAGATCTCCTACGGTTCTTCGATATAGAGTTTCATCTTCACATGGATCATGAAAAATAATGATAAAGTGTTATGATCTTTGTGTCTCTAATCTTAGCCAAGCGTATATAAACTTTTGAGCACCTTCTCTTTACGAGCCAATTTTCAAGAGTGACAAATGTTTATCAGAGCTAAGTTGCTTCTGCCATGGAATGTTTAGCATGTTTAGAGAAGCAATCGTCATTTGGAATGTTTAGAGAAGCAATTGACATCTATGAGTTCCATTCAACAAGAAATGATCAAGCAATTCCGTGTGGTACAAGAGAGGATGCTTAAGAAAATGGAGGAGATGCTTGTTACAATCAACACAAATTTCAAGCACATGCTCTTAGGCAATAGAGATCATGGTGGCTGTTGCTTTGTCAAACCACCCACAACCACACCCTTAGACAATAGCACTCCCATCAACCTATATAACCCAATGCTGCACCATGCAACTGTGTTTCTTTGTTATTTAGTTATTGTTGAAACAAATGGCTTATATTCTCTCGGGCATTGAGAGTAATACTAGAATACTAGTTGCTGGTTGAGTAGTTGGAGGGAAGTGTAGCAAAGTGAACTGAGCAAAGTGGAGCTCCGATTACTGGCCCATGGCGTAATTAAGTTTATGGGGGGACGATTAGGTTGTAGGGGTGTAGGGGCAACGCCCTCATGGTACGGTATAAAGTATTTTGGAGTTTTTTAAAATACGTTCGTTTAATTAGGGTTTTGTTATAAGTATGTTATGTTATAACCCAAAATTATTAATAATAAAAGGAAAAATTACACTTTAC
Organism: Carpinus fangiana; assembly: GCA_006937295.1. Classification (NCBI taxonomy): domain Eukaryota; kingdom Viridiplantae; phylum Streptophyta; class Magnoliopsida; order Fagales; family Betulaceae; genus Carpinus; species Carpinus fangiana. Next base: position 27,785,754 of record CM017322.1, read on the forward strand.
CCCCTCTAAGTTTGGGACGATTTTTAATTCAACTTCTAATGTTTCAATTTTTGCAATGTACCCCCCAAATATCCAAACTTTTGCAATTCAACCGTTTCGTCAGTAAAAGCTGTTTTGACTAACGGAACAGTGATCACGTGACTCGCACGTAATCACTGTTGGCTTTTTTTTTTCCCCCCAAAATGCCCTCACGCAAAACCATTTGGCTCTCATCCAATGCACAGTTCTTGTTCTCTTCGCTTTAAATCTTTCTCATCCAATTTTCGCTATATTTTTAGCACAGAACTTTCTGAGATTTATAGGTTTCTTTGGTTTGATCAATTGAAACTTGAAACAAATCTCTTATTCTATCTGAAATTTCTCATGCTGTTAATTGAGTTTTCTCTCCTGTGTTTGGGTACTGCAATAGTTGAGCCATTTTGACTCTTATGGTAGATTTCTAAACTCACTGAGACTTCTTCAAAACTAAAGTCTCCAGACAACTAATACTGGTATTAATATATCTGGATTAGTTGGGGTTTTCCCAATTTATTTTTGTTAAAAAGAAAAGACTACACAAAGCAAAGATCTTTTTTTTTTTTCTTTTTCTTTTTCCCGTATTTTCCTCCGTTTTCTCAGAAACCAAATCGTGGAAATGTTGGGGATTGGGTTGCACTTTGGGGCTCTGCATGGTGAGGACCGGTTTTACGTCCCAATGAAAGCAAGAAAGAATCAGAATCAACAAAAACAAGCTCGGAAAGCTAATAAGGGTGATAAGACTGAGAGCCTGGATTCATCTAAAAAGGGTAAAGACCCTTCAAATTCACTGGCAAAGGCTTCTTTGGAGCAATCCGAAAAGCCTTCTTTTTTCTCTTGTGTTTACAAAAAAAAAAAAAAAAAAAAGGGTGTGTGTGTAACATGGGATGGGAGGCATTTTGGAAAAAAAAGCCAACAGTGATCACGTGCAAGTCACATGATCACTGTTATGTCAGTCAAAACGGCTTTGACCGACGGAATGGTCGAATTGTAAAAATTTAGAAGTTTGTAGGGGGTGCATTGCAAAAATTGAAATACTGGAGGTCGAATTGAAAATCGCTCCAAACTTTGAGGAGTTAAAGTGTAATTTTCCCATAGTAAAATATAGCAATTCTCTTATGAACGTAGGCACATTACCGAACAACGTAAATCCGTGTCTTAATTTCTTTTTGCTCTATCTTTTTTCAATTCTATATTATTCATAATTGTTGTGTGAGTGACAACATTTATTGTACGTATATCTAGAGTAATATTTTATTTATGTTTATCTTTTGGTATTGTAAGGTTATATATAGCCTATTGCTTGATGAATAAAATAATAAGAAAAGTTAATTATTCGACTCTAATAGTTGTTTTGGGAGGTTTAAAGTTTTCCAAAGTACTCTAAAATTTTATGTTACGTGTTTAATAAATCAAACAAGTAACATAAGGCATGGGTTAAATACATGAGTGAACTAATGGGCTTTGCATGTATTTATGTATGTAACATCTCTAATAACAATGATAATAATAATCAAGCAAATGTAAAATATTTCTTTTAGGACCTCATAAAATTAAGGAATAATTCCTTGATGATCTGATTAACAAGAAGTTGGGGTCGAGATTGGCCTTCTTAGTGTCGATGGGAGGCGGGAGGCGGACCGCCTTTGTAGTGACCCAAATAATTAACTAAGCTTAGGTAGCTTAGTTAGAAGGTCAATTTAGGTTTTGGGTCACTAAGGATAGCTAGAGGGGCATTTTGGAAATTTGGACTTACGGACTGGACATACGTGTAACCTATAGGATGTAAGGTCTTGTCTTTAGCAGAGGATGTACGCAGGGGGACCACCGTATATATGCATGCAAATAGTACAAGGGCATACATTGGGGACCACCCGGATGTATGTTGCTTTTGGAGTACCCCTTGGGTAATACCTGGACGTACTCTACAACCTTTGGACCATTGTGTAAATAGTACTGGATGTCCGCTACTTTTTAGAATAGTTGGTAGCCCCCTCTGCTTTTTCTCACCTATAAAAACCCCCCTTAACTTTGACCTTTCACATCCATTTACGCCCCAAGGCTCTTAGAAACTCTGTAAGAGTGTGTTCTTATGAGTTTTGTGAGTCTTTGTGAAGAAGAAGAGGAGGTTCTTGAAAGTTGCTTCTAGGAGGTAACCCTCTACACTTAACTTTTCTTTCTATGTCGTTATGATTTTTAAACGCTTGATTAGACTAGCTTAGTGGTAGTTTTAAGTTTCTAGATAGGTTATACTTTAATCTTGGTGGGTTAGCGTTTATCTTGATTAAACGTGTTTTCGTATGCATGGATATATCATTTGGAGATAATTAGCCTTAGAAAGCCTTTTAGTAACCTTAGGAATCGATTTGGGAGGATAGGAGGACGCATGGACAAAATGAGGTTCTACATGAAATCTTCAGAGCGGACGTACGGCCATAAGCTTTCCTAGGAACATTATTTTGGTCAGCTGTCCGATAGCTCATGTTTTCTTATTATAGAGTTGTTTTAGTGGAATTAGAACTAATAGAAGGTTTTCTATATATTTAGGGAACTCGGACCGTTTGGAGGAGTATTTGGAGAATTTGTACGACCCAAGTGAGTTTTAACTCACATAATGCTCACTATTATTTTTCATAACTGCACGACTATTTTGTGTACCAAAACATACATATTTGCAACTCTCACGATATATACTTGTTGCACATGAACTCTAGATTTTTGTGAAAAACGTTATGCTAAATATTTTAACGAAGTGAGATTTGTAAAAGCATGCATGTAAAATACAGACAAAATAAATTACATCGTATGACATGGTACACCGGTACGTGTGGGATAACGGCCATGAGTTTATTATACATGTTAACTTTATGGTCAAATGTGTGTGTTATATGGGCCTTGGATCCAATGGTTGTTTCGTGACTGGCACAACATTAATGGGCGGTCACTATAGGATAGATATCATTAGCGGTATGGGCCACCCGATGTCAAACTCGGTCGTGCTGCTAGTGTTATGTATGGTAGAGTACAATGGTCAGGGTACTGGCATTGTATTACAGGTCACTCAAGACATCGCTAACCCTGTTGAGAAGGGGTAATATCTCGGGTAGACCATATTGTTGAATTATGACTGTCACTCTATATCATATGCATATATCATATATCTATGTTACACCTATGGGAAATTGTCATGATGGAACTGTGACTTACTTTATAAAATTAGAGTCCATTACTAAATTGGCATGGTCATTATATGCGTTAACATTCACTAAGTCTTTATACTTACCCCTTTATTTTATGTTTCCCCCCTCCATTACAAATAATTGCGCGGTTTAGCTAGTCTAGATGAGGATGCATTCGGAGTAGACATGAGTGATTGCGCAGAACCTTTCGAGTCATTTTTGAGGATATGGACTCAGTTTGGTTGAAGTCCACGTGGGATGATGGAGGAACCACTCGAGTAGACATGATGGAGATTCTTATCTCCTTAGCGTTACTTAAGCTTAGGGTTTTATTTGTTGATCTTTTGTTAAACAATTATGTTATGGGTTGTAACCTTTATTTTGATGATGGTCTAATGGCCAGTAGATTTGGTGACTATTTCTATATTATGAGGTATTATGTTTACTCTAATGTATGAATGTGTGAATGTTTATTTATTTATTTCTATTCCTATAGTTTATAAAGTCTTCTGCTGATGTCTCTCGTTTATGAGATGTTGAAATCCTTGAGTCTTGTCCCTTGAGGGATAGGGATGGGAGACGAGCCATGAGATCAATTACCAGTTAATTATTTTGCCCATCGATATCGTTACAACCTTGGGTTAAAGAAGGATCAATGGTGTCGAGCCTTTGACCAAGTGCACCATTCAAGAAAAACTTAGCTTTCAAAAACTCCACGTTCAATCCAAATTGAATAAGGTGATGCACGGTGGCTTGAATTGGTCCACACTCAGGGAAAGTGATCATACCAAATTAAGTACTCGCAAGAGAACGAACCGTGGCTCGTATAGCGTTTACGCAAGTACGAGAGCGTATCCACAGAGAACCGTGAGTGTTTAAACAAACTAATTTTATGTCTAGATTAATGTTATCTTAACCTAGCTCCAAGTGGGTGTTTGTGTAACAAGGGAAACATAAACTAATTTACTTGCAGTTAAATGAACAAAAGAACCACTAAGGTTAAGGATTCCACCTCACCAAATCAGAAATGCTAATTAAAAACACTAAGCCACTTATTCCGTCTGTCGATTGAAACAAAACTTAATCTATTGCGTCTATCGAAGGATTCAAAGAATCCGTCCCTTTGACAAAAGACAAGCCATAAACGATTTAGGCCAAATGATCCAAAGTGAATGTGACTTAACACAAACTACAATGGATAAATGACTGTAAATAGAAGGATGGAATATATCCATCGGACGAAAAACTAAGAATAAACGACTATGGCACAATCATACTTGATTTTGTCACTAAACCAAATAGAAACGATAAAGCTATATTAAAGACAGAATTAAATAAGCTTAATGTGAATAACAAGCATGAAAATCAATGGTGAGGCTTCATCCTCAACCTTGGTTGAGGATTTAGCCTCCCATATAAAAGGGAGACAAGCACAAATTAAAACAAGACATTAAATTAAAAAAAGTAAATAAAGGTGACAATTAAAATGGTCAGAGAGTGCCAAACAGAGGCAAAAACTCTCAGAAAACACCCATGAAAACCGTCTCCTTGAAAATTTACACAAGTATTCTATTTATAGAAAACTAAGGTGCTGCCAGGTCACAAAGGTGCACTCGATCGCAGGCGGTGCGCTTGAGCGCAGGCATGTATGCAATCGATCGTTGAAAGCGCGCTCGATCGCTCGCAACTGCCTTAGAAGTTCCACCGTGCAGGGCTGAAAGCGATGGCGGCTAGGGCAACGCGTGAGACGCGAGCTGACAAGGCATGCGCTCGATCGCGTTCCTTGGGCTCGATCATAGTGCCCTTGATTGCTCCTTTTGCACTCGAGCGCAGTGGCAGGGAACACAACTTCAATTCTTATTCCCTTTTTCACCCCATTGACCGTAATATGAATGCAAGGACCTGCAACACCATAAAACACTAAAACAAACTAAAAGGCTAGATATTAACAAGACTAAAGGCTTAACAAACATAAATTAAGGGGTCTGGATAAGCACTAAATGGTGCTCATCAAATATCCCCAAACTTATATTTTGCTAGTCCCTTAGCAAAACAAAATTAAAAACATAGGTCCGCTTTCGTGGGAGAACGGTTGCATTTAGCATATGCAACAAGCCTTTTAAACCCCTAGGGATTCCCTAGAGGACGAGTGAAGTCTCGTGAGGGTTTTTCAAGAATGATACCCACAAACATTGTACAATCATATTATTCTCATCAATGCAACAATATAAAATCATGGTTCTTATTCATTAGCAAGCTTAATCAAACAAACACCATTTTCCCAATTTTTTCAAGGAATTATCAATCAAGCTACAAACATGGCATTATGAGACATCACACAATTCAATTCTAGTGAAAGTGAAATTAGCACATAAATATGGGACTTCAAAACTAATCTTAATCATGCATGCTTCGACACTGAAAATTCATTAGACCACCCATCAGACACAATAACCAAGGTTTATTTATTTATTTATTTTTTATTGCTTAGCTTCCTTAAGCTTTCTAATTGACCCATGTATCAAGTGTTAAGTCAATGACTCCCAAACCAAAAGGTTTTCGGGCATTAGGCGTAAAAACACCCCTAAGGACCTACTAACTCGAGTCAAAAAGGCTACAAGGCTTCGCTAACCAAGTCTAACTTCTCACTTTTTTACGCGAACGCTCAATGCTTAATGAGGCAAGAGATCCGGTTACTCGGTGGAAAGCTCAAAATGATCATCATTTTTTTATTTATTTTATTTTATTTATTTATTTTTTATAAACCAAGGTTATCTTCCCAATGGGTTACCCAACTACATTTAAGCTTACAAAACTAACATGACTAAACTCAGAATTTATTCCCCACAAACTACGTGCCAAATGTGCTAGTGAAAATCAAATTGAACTGTAATATCTCATGCTGCCAAAGAAAGTAACTCAATTTAAATTCCCTTAACAAAGTGATCATATGTTCATCAAGTTAAGTTCACAAAAGAAAATAAAACCATGATTAAAATAAATTGCATAATTGAAAATAAAATGTGCACAAATAATACCCCCAAACTCAAAATTCACACTGTCCACAGTGTGGGATATAGAAAATACAAAAGTAATGCAAGGGGGTAAAAATACTTGACACGTCATGGAGGAGGTGCTGAAGAAGCTCCTGAAGCTGGTGGCAGCCTGTCTTAAATGGCTCGCAGCATGTCCTGGGTCTCGAGCCTATCCTAGCGAGCATTTCTCTGAATGTTGGCGATCTGAAATTACATGTCTTCTAGGGTCTCCTGCAATGCTAGAAAATCTGAGGCTCTGATCGTAATCGTCTCCTCATACTCTTCTTCTTCTTCATCAGCTCTGTTTGGCTCTGTTACTGGCTGAACTGGCGGCTCTACAGGCTCTACTACTGGCTGCACTGGCTCTGACGCTACTGGCTCATCCATGTCCATCATCTCTAGCTCTGGCTCTAGTGTGACACGGGGTATGTGGGAACAACTCTGATTCCACTGAATCCGGCCAAACTACGGATGCTCAATGATTGGCCCATCTGTCGCATTGCCTTTAATCCCCTTCTTACGAAGCATATGAGTGATGAGAAAAGGGAAAGGCAAACCCCAAGTTTTCGTGGGCTCAGCTACTCGGTGGTGCACTCCCTCCCAAAATTTATAAATCTGCCTCCATATGATCTTGGGAATGGAGCACAAAAAGCCCTTGTGGAAGGAATACAGGGCGCTGAGGAACAAGTCCTGTCTATGTGTCTTGTGTCCCAAGGGACATACATTCTTCTGCAGGACGACGTTCACGAACCAAAGCTTGGGAGGAATCTTCACCTTGTTGGCGGCATTTTGGTGTCTGTCTGTATATTACCCCTCACACATGTCGGAGACGATATCCTCGATAGTGAGCATGGAGGGGCAGACAATCCATGGTTTGTCCGCTTCGGGAGGCTCATCAAGGCATTTCAAGGCAGCCGCTATGTTGGCTATGGTCACCTCCACATCTCTATCATCAATGGAAGAGACAAGGACGTCTGGCCGGTTGCAATCGTACTTCAGATTCTCATAAAAGTACCGCACCAGATGTTCATATGCGGTGGAGGCGACCCGCTTGAAGAGCTGCTTCAAACCATGGCGCTTTAATTCTTGAACCGCCTACCTCGTAGCATCATTCTTGGAGAAGTCTTCTTTGATGGCGAACATGGTCTCCAAGATGAGTTTTCGACTCTCAATAGGGGGCCTAGCTACCAGGGCTTGGGTCCTAGAGGACCGAGAAGATGATGCTCGCCCTCTAGGCATGCTAGAAGCTCGTTGGGGAATTTTGTCGAGCACTTGGTGGGAACCTCTAAAAATAAGGGTTTGAGAACCCCTTCACAATCTACCCCAACCCCCTACAAAAAACTAAAATAACCAACACAGCAGCAAATGGGCACAATCCTTGAGTGGATTTATGCCTGTGGATGCTCAAAATCGAGACAAAAATGTGGAATTTGGGGAAGGTTGGGTTTGTGAGAAAATGGGGAAGAAATGGAGAAATGGGGGTGATGGGAATGAAAGGAGGGCCGGCGAAGGCGATGGGCAGTGGCGCGGTAACGGTGGTGATGTTTGGTGGGTGGCCGGAGGTGAAAAGGTGGTGGTTTGTTGGTGGTTTGGGGTTGTGGTGTGTGGAAAAATGGAGAAGATGGGTCTCGACGCAGGGCTGGAAAATGAGATGGGGAAGGGGAAAGTGACCTAAAAAAAGAAGGTCACGTGAGGGTCCTGAACGCGTGCGATTGATTGTACCAAAATGCGTTCAATCGCATGCATGCAGGAGTGTGTGTGTGATGTGGGCCTTTGCGCTCGAACAAACGCAAGTGAGTTCGAACGCAAACCCGTGTCTGCGATCGAACATATGGTGGTACGATCGATCGCACAGATCAAAGTAAATTTTTTTATTTTTTTTTACAAAAATATTTTCACAAAAATATTCACACACACAAACCAAAATATTTACACACAAAAACTTACCCCACCCCCAAACTCAAATTGTCACATAGCCCATAATGTGACCGAATTTACAAAACCTAGGAAGTAGGTCAATTCAGGAGTAGCATAAAAGAATGCTCCCCCAAATTTGACTGGTAGACACAAATGCTAAAAATAAAACAAGAAACATAATGAGGGGTGCCTCCCACAAGCGCTAAGTTTCACATCTTCAGCTAGACTCGTGATACGGACCAAACTACCTATGATAGTAGGTAGACATATCAACTGCAATACCGAGAATGGTATGCACTAGCTTGCCAGGGTCAAACGGGTAATGGTCGTAGCTGGGATAATCAATAAGCAAAAAGAAATATCCAGCTAACCCTATCATCAGATGATCACAGAATGGGGGAGGAAAATGATCATTCCTTCCCAAGGTCAATCTCGGCCACCTTGGCCACTATAAATAGGTGCAACCCATTTGCTCTCAAAAATAAAATCGGGTGGCTCAAATGCGGATGAATAAGTAGTGGGGGAGGATAACTCAATGGTTTCCCCACACTCTGGCTGTAACTTAGACATAGGATCGGAAATGGATGTAAGTAGCTCAACTACTTCATCAAAGTACTGTTTGATCGGTGTCAAATATTGTATATTAGACCCCCCTTAACTTATGTTTGTTAGGCTCTTAGTGTTGTTAATATCTAATGTTTTGTATTGTTTTAGTGTTTTAGTGTGTTGTAGGTCCTTGGTGCGAATTGTGGTTCAAAGGGACGGAATTAAGAAAAGATGGAATTTCAGCCTCTGCAGGTGCATTCGAATGCACTTGGTGCGTTCGAACGCAAGTGCGGTCGAATGCAAGGATCACGTTCGAACGTATGCCTCGTCAGCCCTCGTTTCCCGCGTTGTCCTAGCCGGCCCTATCGTTCATCGCTTCAACCTTACGCCGTGGGCAGTTACGTGCGTTTGACCGCACTATGTGTGTTCGAACGCACTGCGGTCGAACGCAACGAGACACGGAGATGCGCCTGCGACCGAACGCACAGCATACGATCGAACGCATGCAGGGTTACGATTGAACGCACCACTTGCGTTCGAACGCACCCCTGACCTGGCAGCACACTAAATTTTTTCTATAAATAAGACATCGTTGTATATTTTTCGTTTCACGTTTTGGAGGCGCCCTTAGGGCCTCAAACCCTCTGTTTTCCACTGTAAAGCCCTCCTAAATTGTTGTTAATTTATTTAATGTTTTATTTTACTTTTATTTAGTCTCTTATTCCTTTCACTATAGATTTGTTTACATATATTCATGTTTAGTTCGTATTATTCTATCATTTCATTTTATGTTTATTCGTTTCAATGCATTTTAGTGACAAAAGTGTGTTGATTGTTGTTTGCAAGTGGTTAAACGTCGACTTTCGTTGCAATCGGAGATACATCGGATGATTCGTCTTCGGACCAATATCCGTTATGACCTCTTAACAGTGTTTGCATTGGTTAGTTCGACAAGATTTTGTAGCAACAATAGGATATGCATATGTGCTTTATCGATAGATGAAAATATGAACAATGTGTTAGCGCTCAAAGTATGCCTAGTAGCATAGTCGTTATTAAGTATGAGCTAAGCATGTTTATTTGTTAATTAATTTGTGGTGAGGGTTGTTTATTTGTTAATTAATTTGTGGTGAGGTGGATTAGAGACCGTAGTCGTTTTTATTTATTTATTTTATTGCATTTTAATCTAGTTTATTTTTATGCACACTAACTGTTTGATTTTGGGATTACGTTAAGATAGGATTAGTTTAGGCACTTTAAAATTAGTTTTTAACAAAACACGATTCTCTGTGGGTTCGACCTCGCACTTGCACAACCACTCTATTACAAACGACTCATGCAATTGGCGAGTACAATTAAATTTGTACATCACTGTTCATCTCCCAATTGAGCAAAACTCTCAAGCTCAATGTCCTCCAAACTTGGCTCAACGACTTCCCTAGTTGGCTCAAGTAACCTACAAAAGTCTATGTTTCCTCTATACTTAGCGAAACATTCCATCTCCGGGTCCTCCAAACTAAGCTCATACATCAGCCCAGACATTGGTTCATCATGCTGAAGTGGCTCACTCAAATCAAAATAACATCCAGATGGTGCAAAGCACTTCATGTCAGGGTCCTCAAGGCTAGGCTCATACAAATCATCCTCTTGCCCAATCAGCCTGTCAAAGTCCAGGTCATCTTGATCAAGAGTAAAGTACTCTGTAATGCCCTGGCTTTTTTAAACAAGCCGTAAGTGGGATTATCTAAATCCTTACTGCACGTTGGTAGCTTTTTTTTTTTCCATCAGAGTTTTCTCACAAATGTAAATGTATCAGAGCATCTAATTTAAACTTCATAGAATATTTTCATCCTCAACTAGGATTTCAGTTTCTTCAAACTCTGCCACAAACGGCATATCACTTACAAAGTTACTACAACCCACACTAATATATTACAAGATGTCATAAGAGACCTACTAAAATACACACATCAAACATTACTAGTATTTCTACAACTGTCTTGTGTATCTCCAAAAAGACTGGGGCCTCCTATCAGTCCTATGCACAGTAATATGGACTTCCGTACGGAGCCGCATCCTCTTCCTCATCTTCTTCAACCACATCTAGAAAATTGTCACAACAATTTTAAAGGTGGAAGGGTGAGTCCACGACTCAGCAAGTTCAAGCGAATTGACCATTTTTATTAGAGCCCCCTTTTTGTTTTTAAAAAGAACTATCTTCTCACCAGTGTTTACTAAACAGCCATGTATGCAAGGTTTTCACAAATGAGTTTTAATAAATGTATGGCTAGATAGTAAACTAGGTGATATACATTTTCACACTTTATAAATAAACAGAATAATATTTCTTTGCCTTTTCTTACTTTATAATTAACTTCACATTTCACAATATGAAGCAGTAAAACAGGTCATAACATAATGAATAAGACATTAATGAAATCAGCATAATTTAATTATATAGCATGACACATCATAGCATATCATAACATATCATCATGACAATAAGTGAATTTATACTCCCACTTATCCTCAGGAGTTCGCTAAGTGTTACCCCACTTAACTGCAAGGTTACTAATATTTTATCCCTTTCATAACTTTGAGGTGTTGAGCGTGTAACCCCACTCAACCGCTAGGCTGTTAGGCAACTTTGTTTCTCCCTTCCTAACATCGGGGTGTCAGGCGCATAATCCCTCCCTGACCGCTGGGCATTACATGCATTCATACATAGCATCATATTTTTCGCAAATCTTGTTTTTCTTCCAAAACTCAACTTCTTTTCATAGATCATTTTCTTTGGAAACACATTTTCATATAAAAAATTTCAAAATATATTTATATGTGTAACTAAAATAATAGGGCTCAACAAAATGTACATATCATGCTTTTGTAAAATAGTGCAAGGTCAATAAGTTTGAACTTACTCTTTTCAAGCTTAAAGATCCTTATTTCCAGTCTCCTTCGCTTATACACTTTCTGCATTTAATATCATATTTTTCACATTAGCGTAAATTTAACTTATTTTATTCCTAAGACTCACTTTAAATCCTAGGATCCTTAAAATACCTCAAAAAAACATTATTTTCATGCTTTGCCCTTATCTTAAAAATTTGGGCAGCATAACGACATGTATCTAAAATATTATAATATCACTTGGGCATCATAATGACATATCTAAATATCTTAATACTATTTGGACATCATAACGGCTATCTAGTATCTTTTTGTATTTTTAGGCGGGCATTACTACGACATTAGTATAATATTTAATTAAAACATCTAACATTACTTGGGCATTACAACGGCGCTATTGTAAAATACCTAATGAAATTTAGGAAGCACAATGACGCATTTGTAATATTTAAAAAGGATGATTGAATATAATATCCGTCCCGAAATATTCAATCACACTTTCCTAAGCAATTTATGCATTATAACAACATAAATTAAATTCTACTGACTAGAATTGACATAATTTAAATTCTAATAACTATAATTGACATAAACTAAGGATAAAATAATTATACCTAGCACTCCCACTTTAAGTAGCTCCAAAGCTAAAGCTTATATATATCTCACTTTCTTTCTTTTACTTTTTCTCTTTTTTTTTTTTTTTTTATCTCTCACTGTGCGAGAGGGAGAGAGCTTGTGATTTGTAAAAAAAACACTATTACAGAGCCTATTTATAGGCAAGACTTTGGGGATACAATGGGTATAATTCAAAAAGGCTTAAATAAGACAAACTTGCAAACTTCCGTCTTTCCATAGTAGGCGTTGAAATTCCATTTCTTGCAGGCGCCGAGTAGCAGGCCATTCACAATTACTGCATTCATTTTTATTCACGTGGGTGAGAGGTTTTTGTAGAAACCTCCTGAAGTAAGTTTTCGAATGACAGCTTTTGCCTTTATATAAATATATATATCTAATGAACCAAAAAAAAAATCTCTATAAAGAAGCACACTTAAACGTTCTACAATATATATCTATATATACTATATATATATATTAACTATTAACTACACGTTCACCTAGGTATTCATTACCATATCTATATCTATATATATATATAAGTATATCTTAATATATTAAACTAATCAAACTAACTATTTATTCCAAATATTCTACCATTACTACTAACTCTTGGGCAATTAACTAGGTAAATCTTGAATGCCAATTAATACATAATATGAATCAAAGCTAGCTCTAACTATCTACTTCTCAATTCCAACTGAGAATATTAAAATAGACATCAAATATATTTTTCTAATATATTTGATTTAGCTTAAGATCATAATCCATACTAAGGCATTCTTAGTCGTCTAATAAATTCCTCGGGTGTTACACACTCAATCTCAGGGTCCTCAAAATCAAAGTCATCAATGATTTCTTCAATTAAGCACACAGGACAGATCTCATCATAATCGAGTGGCAGGGGATTGATGTTAAAAATGTTAAGCTCCACTGTCATATTCCCAAATGAGATTTTCATTACTCCTGTCCTACAGTTGATTAGGGCATTAGCCGTAGCTAAGAAAGGTCGCCCTAAAATCACTGGAATTTGATTCACCACATCATGCACCGGCTCCGTGTCTATCACTATGAAGTCCATAGGGTAATAGAATTTGTCAACCTTAATCAATACATCCTCAATTATTCCCTGTGGTTTCTTCATTGACCTGTCAGCCAATTGGAGCGTTACCGTGGTAGGCTTCAATTCTCCCAATCCCAATTGTAGATACACTGAATAGGGAAGGAGATTCACGCTTGCTCCCAGATCCAACAATGCCCTATTGATCTGACTCACTCCTATCATGCAAGCAATGGTTGGACAACCAGGGTCCTTATACTTGATTGGCATTTTGCATTGGAGGTTGAAGCTCACTTGCTCGGTCAGATAAGATTTCTTCGGGACATTTGTCTTTCTCTTGACTGTGACCAAATCCTTCAAGAATTTCGCATATGATGGCACTTGCTGAATTGCATCAAAGAACGGGATGTTTATTTGAACTTTCTTAAACACCTCTAAAATTTAAGCAAATTGTGCATTCTTCTTTGGAGCTTTCAATCTCTTAGAATAGGGAGCTTTTGGGATAAACAACCTCGGAAGGTCATTCTCAATGGGAGTGACTGTAGATGGCTCAGCACCTCTCTCCTCTTTGTTGTCACTCTCTGTCTCTTCTTGCCTGGCACGGTCTGTTGTTGGCTCTACTTCATGATCTGCTTCTGGCTCAGCCACATGATTGTCCACTCGTCTCCTAGACCTCAATGTGACAATCGCATGTGCATGCTCTTAAGTTGAAGAATTTTTGATAGTGCATGCCTTAGGGTTGTTCACTGGTTGGCTGGGGAGCTTTCCCTTGTCTCTCTCACCAAGGTGATTTGCTAACTGTCCCACTTGTATCTCCAACTTGGAGATTGCTTGGGTGTTTACCATGGTGAAATTTCTTACGTCACTGATTGATTGACCAGTCATTTTCATGAATCCCCTCATTGTCTCTCTTAATGACTGTGTCGATGACGTTGGGGCTTGAGTGGGGGCTTGATAAGAAGATGACGCTGGCTGAGCCGAGCATCGATGATTTAGATATGTAGGAGGAAATCCTGAAGGATAATAATTTTGAGCATGTCTGGTTCTGCTTCCAGGAGAAATTAAGGTGGTTCCTCCACCCTGGATTGTAAGACTCAAAATATGGGCCACTTGACTGCTTTTAAAAATCGTTGAAAGCATTCACTTGTTCCATCTCAGAAAATACTGTCATCGATGGACAATTCTGTGCTTGGTGCATGAGACTAGCACAGACAGAACAACTCTCAACTGGAAATGTGTTTGCAGCATTGATGGGTTTTCCTAAACTCAGAGCATCGAGTCTCTTTACAATCGCATCCATCCTTAAATTCAACTCTGCTTCACCTTTTAATTCATGGATGCCTCATTTCTTGGGGTTTCGGGATGATTTGTCACGACAACTCGTAAAATCACACTGTTGTGAGTTGTCGGCCAATTTATCCAAAGCTTTATAAGCTAAATCACCCATTAAGTTCAAAAATGCCCCTCCATTCATCGACTTTATCATACTATGGTTGGGCTGAGACAGCCCTTGGTAGAAGAATTGCATGAGTCGCCACTTTTCATAACCATGATTGATCGCAACTGCCACAGAAGTTCCACGGTGCAGGGCTGAACGCAATGGTGGCTAGGGCAACACATGAGACGTGGGCTAACAAGGCATACGCTCGATCGTAGTGCACTCGATTGCTTCTTGTGCGCTCGAGCATAGTGGCAGGGAACACAACTTCAATTCTTATTCCCTTTTTCATCCCTTTGACCATAATATGAATGCAAGGACCTGCAACACTATAAAACACTAAAACAAACTAAAAGGTTAGATATTAATAAGACTAAAGGCTTAACAAACATAAATTAAGGGGTTCGGATAAGCACTAAATGGTGCTCATCAGAAAGGCATTCAAGAAAGATGGCCAAGCCATGTTTTTGCACCTTTAGATTATGATTGATTTTGGATATACGTGCATAAGACATTGTCCTTTATCCTTTATAGATGCACAAGCTTGACGGAATAGAGGGAGAGAGATCAGATAAAACAACAACATCAACATGCCTCATGTTGTTGTAAATTCCAAACAAGCTCTAACCTCAAATTTGATCCTGAAAGCATGTAGTTATAGCACTAAGCTAAGGTCGACAGCTCTAGTGACCTAAATAATTAACTAGACTTAGGTATTTTGGTTAGGGGGTTAATTGGACTTTGGGTCACTATGAATAGTTGGAAGGGAATTTTGAGAATTTTTATACTTTCTGGCCGAACACTCGTATGGGGACAGCTCAAATGTTCACCTGAAAACAGTACATGAGTGTTTGTGTGGGGACTGGCCAAATGTTCGTTGACTTTTGGTTGACCAGTGGATATTGCTTGAGTGTATGATGCAGCCTTAAAACCGCTGTGTAAAAAATATGCAAGCGTTCGCTCCCATGATACCGAACGTTTGCTACTTTTTAGAATTGCTCCTACAGAGCTCATAGCTTTTTCCACCTATAAATACCCTACCCCCACTCGACCCCTAAGCTACATTTTCACCCTTGTGCCCTCTGGAACCTCTATGTGAGTGCATTTGTGAGTTGTGAGAGTTCTTGAAGGAGAAGCATAGATTTCTTGAAGGTTTTGATTTAAGGAGGTAATCTTCTAAGTCTAGCTTGTCCCTTACTTAATTGTTATGTTGTTTAAGTGCTTTTCATAGTAGCTTGGTTGGTAGTTTTGAGCTTATAGTTATGTTGTTTCCCTTAATCCTAGTTTAGGCTTGGTTTAGCATTTCATTCTTGTTGAACTTATTTCTTTATGCATGGAGATGTTATTTCGGGTTAGGAAGTGTTAGAAACCCTTCTATAGCCTTAGGACCGGTTTGGGGAAGCTTAGGAGAACATTGGATCAAATGAGTTTCTACCTAAACCTTATCATCGAATGTTCCGCCTGGAGCCCAAATGCTCGCTCAGGAGCACTCCAAGGGAACGCCATTTTCTCCAGTCGTTCAATAACTCATGTTTTTATGTTCTAGGTTTATTTTAGTTTGGAATTAGGACTAATGTTAGGTTTCCCATAGATTTAGAGGATTTATACGACCATGGTGAGTACGAACTCACATATGCTAGCCATTTCTTTTCCCACATTGCAAGACTATTTTGTATATCAAACATGCATATTTACAACTCTCATAAAATACATTTTGCTGCATCATGAACTCTATTATATGTGAAAATGTGCTACTTAACAAGATAATGAAACAATGAGACTTGTAAAAGCATGCATGTAAAATACAGACAAGATTAATTGCATCGTATGACATGGTACACCAGTACGCGTGCAATAACGGCCATGGGCTTACTATACATGTTAACTCTATGGTCAAATATGTGTGTGAGTGTAATATATGTGCCTTGAATCCAATGGTTATTTTGTGACTGGCGCAACCTTAACGGGCGAGTCACTATAGGACATATATCATTAGTAGTGTGGACCACTCGAGGTCAGACTCGGTCGGGCTGCTAGTGTTATGGATGGTAGCGTACAATGGTCGGGCCACTAACATTATATTACAAGTCCCTCAGGAGAACTCTGACCCTGTTGAGAAGGGGTAATATCTTGGGTAGACAATACAGTTGAACTATCACTGATTCTCATGATTATAGCATGCACTATATCTATACTGCATTCATGGATAGCTATCATACTTAAAATGTTGCATACTTTACCAAATGGAGTTCATCACTAAATGACATGGGTATTATGTGCATTATTACTCACTAAGTCTTTAGACTTACCCCTTTTATTTTCCCCATCCATTATGTATAATTGTGCGGTTTAGCTAGCGTAGAAGAAGATGCTTTCGGACAACATCATGTTAGTGGCCCAAGACCTGATGCAAGTCATTTTTGACGATATGGACCCAGTCTGGCTGAAGTCCATGTGGGACAATGGAGGAACCCCACAGGTAGAGATGATAGAGATAGTAATCATGCTAGCACTACTTAAACTTAGGCGTTGATTTTGTTATCATATGCTCAAACAATTGCTTCTGGGTTGTAATATTTGATGATCGGTTTTTAACTAGTACATTTGGAAGATCTATTTATCTAATGGCATTTTATCTTTACTCTGGTCATCTTGATTGTGGTATGTAGTTATTGCTTTCTTATTCTCGTAGTTAAAGTCTTCCACTGTATTCTCTCATTTAGGAGAGGTTAAATCCATGGATCTTATCCCATGAAGGATTGTAATACCTTGAAAATAAATTAGGGTTGAGTACACTCTAATCATGATGATAAAATTGGTTCTCATTGGGTAAGTGTAAGACTTTGGACTTTTTAAGAACTTACCGTTGCACCGAACATTCAAAAGAGGTACCGATACTTGTAGTATTAAAGAATCAACCTATACATGGTAACTATTGAGTATGAGATCAATTACGGTGTGAAGGGTTAAGGAATAATTCATAAAGGACGAGAAAGCTTTGGAAATACCGTTTTAAGAGGGAAATCTTAGATTTTCAAATCCCAAGAAGGCACTAAAAAATATTGGAATGTGTAACATGACGTTCGTCTAGGAAAGAGCTTTTCGGAATGGGGTCGCATGCGCAATTCTGAGACCCATAGCAAGAGTTATGCTACTTTTACTAAACATTGTGCAGTCGGTCAATTGCTAAAAAGTCAATTGCGAACACTTGCTACTATTCACCAAATGCTCGCTGTTAGTGTGTCAGAAAGGTACAGACAGGCTTTTCAGCTGTAAGTCTAATAGTACACCGAACGCTCAGTGGGAGAACATTCGAGTGCTTATAAACCAATTTTTGGACCGCTAGATAAGGACCAAACGTTTGACAAACGTTGTACACAACTTTTCCTACCTTATAAATACCCCTCCCCACTCGACCCCTAAGCCTCATTCCGCTCACGTGTCCCTCTAGAAACTTTAGTTGAGTGATTTTGTGAGTTTTGTAAGTTCTTGGAGGCGAAAGAGAGATTTTTTGGAGGTTTAGCTTCAATGAGGTAATCTTCTAAGCTTAGCTTGTTCCTTTCTTAGTTGTTATGCTGTTTAAGTACTTTTCATAGTTACCTTAGTTGTTGGTTTGAGCTTCTAGTTAGGTTGTTGTCTTTGATCTTGACTTATGCTTGGTTTAGCATTTCCTTTCCGTTAGACGTATTTCTTTATGCATGGAGATGTTGCTTTGGTTATAAAGTGTTAGAAACCCTTTTTGTGGCCTTTCGACCGATTGAAAATTCTTAGAAGAACATTGGACCAAATGAGGTTCTACCTGAACCTCTCTGGCTGAACGCTCACCCTAGAGGCCGAGCGCTCTCCTAGAGACGTTCCAGGGAACACCATCTTGGCCTGACATTCTATATCCCCAATTTTATGTTATAGAATTGTTTTAGCTTGGGTTTAGAACTAATGATAGGTCTTTTCTTAGTATTCGAGTTTATGGTCCTATGGAGCCTCAAGGAGATTTTATGGAGGAGTCTTACGACTCGGGTGAGTACAAACACACATGGATACTTTCCCACATTGCCTTACTATATAGGAGTCATGGCCTTACTACATATGGTTATCTTACGACCGTTATCCTACACATGAATACTAGGAATATTGTTTCTTTCCCACATTGCACGTCTATATTTTTATTTATATATATATATATATATATAAAACATGCATATTAACAACTCTGATGAAATAAATTTTTTGGAACTACTGTGAACTCTCTTTTGTGAAAACGTGTAACATCCCACCCCAATGACACACAATATTGTCCGCTTTTGGCTCCCTCGAACTAGACTTCCCAGGAGGTCACTCATCCTGGTACTACTCTCGTAGAAGCACGCTTAACTGCGGAGTTCTGATAGGATCATGACCATCACAGCTTTAAAACTCGTTGTTGCCATTAAGGGTGTAAGTATACATATAATAAGCACATCCCCATCTCCATACACAGGCGATGTGGGGGACATCACAATCACCCCCTCTTAGGACCCAGCGTCCCCGCTGGCGGCCTCATGGGATTAACCCACTCTTGACATCTGATGAGTGCCTAAAAATGCTTATTTGAACCCCTTAATTTACATTCGTTAGGCTCTTAGTATTGTTAATTTCTAATGTTTTGGTGTTTTAGTATTTTGCAGGTTGTTAAGTTGCATTTGGGGCTAATGCCATCAATTCTGGGGCTTAAGACAGTTCGGGGAGCTTTGACAGCAAATTTGAGTTGAGCGATAATTCGCATCCGACGAGTCCCACCAAAACGGACATATCTGGAGTTTTAAAACTCCGATTGGGGTGATCTTGGTGTCTTTAGAAAGCTAACTCAAAGATCTACAACTTTGTATTTCACATGTGAGGGCTAATTCTGAATACAGTGCATTCGAACGCACGTTTTACGTTCGAACGCACTTGTGCCCATCAAATGCCGAAATTCATGCACGAGTACGTTCGAACGCACTTAGTGCGATCGAACGCACCTTATCTAACCTGGCAGCGCGGAAACCCTAAATTTAGCCTATAAATATCCCCCTTTATCTTGTAAACGAACCTTACGTTTGGAAAACGCTTGGAGGCGCCCCTTGTGGCCTAAATCCTCCCCGTTCATCACTGTAAAACCCTCTAAATGTCATTTTATCATTTATTTTAATTTAATGATTTTGTTTATTTTGCTTTAGTCTCTTATTCTTCACCATTTTTTTATCTACATGTTTTTATGCTATTTTAATACTCCGTTCGTCATTTAATTTTATGTTTATTCGTTTCAATACATTTTAGTGACAAAAGTGTGTTGATTGTTGTTTGCAATTCGTTTAAAGTCGACTTTCGCTACAACCAGAGATACATCGGATGATTCGTCTTCAGACCAATATCCATTGTGACCTCTAAACAGTGTTTGCGTTGGTTAGTTCGACAAGAATTTGTAGCAACAATAG
Organism: Carpinus fangiana; assembly: GCA_006937295.1. Classification (NCBI taxonomy): domain Eukaryota; kingdom Viridiplantae; phylum Streptophyta; class Magnoliopsida; order Fagales; family Betulaceae; genus Carpinus; species Carpinus fangiana. The sequence goes on from CM017322.1 coordinate 27,805,922, forward strand.
GATATGCATATGTGCTTTATCGACAGACGGATGTATGGACTAGTTAATAGCAAATAGAATACGCCTAGTAGCGTAATTTTTGTTGAAGTATGAACTAGGCATGTTTATATGTTGATTAAGTTGTGGTGAGGTAGATTAGGGACTTTAGCGTTTTTTTATTTCTTTGTTTTATTGCATTTTAATTTAGTTTATTTTTATGCACGCCACATGCTTGATATTGGGACTAGGTTAAGATATGATTAGTTTAGGCACTTTAAAATTGGTTTTTAACGAAACACGATTATCTGTGGGTTCGACCTCGCACTTGCACATTCACTCTATTACGATCGACTCGTGCAATTGGCGAGTACAATTAAATTTGTACATCAACATCCGTCCTAGCGAACGTTTGCTATCGACCTTTATGTGCTTGTGCACGCTCTCCCACATCTCAGGCTGGACAATGGCTCTGATACCATTTGTAACATCCCACCCCAATGACACACAATATTGTTCGCTTTTGGCTCCCCTGAACCAGACTTCCCAGGAGGCCACCCATCCTGGTACTACTCTCGCAGAAGCACGCTTAACTACGGAGTTCTAATAGGATCATGACCATCACGACTTTAAAACGCGTTGTTGCCATTAAGGGTGTAAGTATATATATAAGCACATCCCCATCTCCATACCCAAGCGATGTGAGACGTCACAAAACGTTTGTTGATTAACAAGGTAATGGTGAGACTTGTAAAAGCATGCATGTAAAATACGGATAAGATTAATTGCATTGTATGACATGGTACACCAGTACGTGTAGGATAACGGTCATGGCCTTATTATACAGGTTAATTTTATAGCCAAATGTGTGTGTGTGTGTGAGCCTTGGATCAAATGGTTATTTCCTGATCGGCATAACCATGCCTAATGGTTGGTCACTACAAGATGTACATCACTAGTAGCTTGGGCCACTCGAGGTTGGACTCAGTCGGGCTGCTAGTGTTATGAATGGTAGCGTACAATATCTGGGTACTGGTATTGTATTACAAGTCCATCGAGACAGCGCCAACCCTGCGTGGAAGGGGTAATATTTTGGGTAGATCATACAATTGAAATATCATTGATTCTCATATTGCAACATATGTTATATCTATATTGCATACATGATAAACTGTCACCTCATAATGCTACATGTGCTTTATAAATAAATGAGTTTACCATTTAATGATGGGTATTTCATGTACATTTATACTCACTAAGTTGTCGGACTTACCCTTGCATTCTTTCTCCTTTTTTCTCCATATGTACAATTATGTTGTTATAGATAGTTTAGCAAAAGATGGATACCGCAAAGCATCTAGTTATTGTGGAGGATTCGATCCCGGCGATGCTTGAGGACTAATTACAAACTTAGGCGGGTGCTTATGGTTACTAGTACTTTTGGGTTATGTTGTAGACTTAAGAGTTTTGATGCATGCTTGCATATTAAGGTATGGAATGAATCCCTTGTAAAGATGATATGTTTGGTGTGATTTCAGCTACTATGATTTTCTTTAGTAGATGCTCTAGTTGTAATGATTAATGTTTTTTGCTACTTAGTATTCTCTCTTTTTGAGGAGTAGAGATCCCTGAGTTTTGTTCCTAGCAGAATAAGGCTTAGAGACAAACCATTGAGTTAATTACCAGTTAATTAATTTTCAGAGTGTTACATGGATAAGGTTAGGAGACGAACCATGGGATCAATTAACAATTAATTTATTTTCATGGGGCGTTACAAAAGCCATCAAATTGAAAATTAAGGAAATTATAAACGCTATCTTTACCACACTACAATAAGTTGTAGCAATAGCATTGACCATATAAGCGGTGACGCAAAACTCCATCCAAGGCGAGAGAATACAATAGATTCACAAATTAATACTTTATTTGATTTTTTTATTGACAACAAAATGATCTTTATATGGAATGCAATTTATAGGATGACACCTAAACTGATGAATATATAAGAACTCCTAATTAATCCCAATACTAATTTTAATTATCCTAATTCTAATAATTCCAACTCAAGTACTAAACATATCCCATGCACCCTAATTTTATCCCTAACAAATCTTCTCTATATAAGTTGCAAATGCATACCTCAATAATGCACATCTCACATAAGCTGCGTGCTTTAGACATTATAGACAATGGCTAGCCCTTCCTTCTATGTCTTTATCTTTCTTATTTCATTGAAACTTAGCCAGGTCTTGGGTAGACCCAACTGTGGGCCAATTGTTGCCAATGATATTGATCGGATTCAATTTGCTTTTAACCTTGAATTCCTTGAAGCTGAATTTTTCTTGTATGGTGCACTTGGTAAAGGACTCGACGCCATTGCTCCAACCTTTGCTGCCGGTGGTCCGCCTCCCATTGGTGCTAAGAAGGCCAATCTTGAGCCTGTAGTTGGCCGAATCATTGAGGAATTCGCATATCAGGAAGTTGGTCATCTCAGGTCCTATAGATAAAAAATATATTTGATTTATTTTCATTTACTTTGTAATCTCCTCCATTTTTCTTCCATTTTAGCAGATAAACAATATTTAATAAATTGACAATGATTTTTCAGGGCTATAATTACATCAATAGGAGGAATTCCAAGGTCGAAGTTGGATCTTAGCCCTCAGAGTTTTGCAAACTTATTTGACAATGCATTTGGTTTCAAATTGAATCCTCCATTCGACCCTTACTATGACACCGTCCACTATCTCTTAGCATGTTATGCAATCCCTTATGTAGGACTCGTGGGTTATGTTGGCACCATTCCAAGCCTGACCAACGAAACTTCTCGAAGCGTAAGAACCTCTACTAATTTAATTATATTCTAACACTTTCCCTCACACATGGCATTAATAAGTTATGACGCTCAATACACAAAATTAATATTTCATTGATATGGTATCGAGATGAATGACATATTTAAGATTTGAACTAGAACAATTACTCTAATACCATGATAAAGCCCAATTTGTTTTGGCATAAAATATTAATTTTCTGTTGGGAAATGTATTCAGCAGAAAACATTAATTTTGTCTACAACCTTAAAAAAGGGTTTAAAACACATTTTTCTATGTTTGTCTCATATGGAAAGTTACCAAATATTTCTTATATTTTCATATAATTTGAGGAGTTTAAGAGGAAGATAGTGTGTGGGAATAGAATGTCTTTGAGGACGTGATTGAAATCCAGTAGAATTATGTGTGGCCAACCTGCCCAAGCATAAATTACTATTTATCCCAAACGTTTAGACAATTTTCTTTCAACCATGCAAGTATCACCTTATAACTAATCAATATTCTCTCTTGGTAGTTGGTTGCGTCGCTTTTAGGCGTGGAGGCTGGACAAGATGCGGTTATAAGAACACTACTATACGAGAGAGCCGACCAGAAGGTGCTACCATATAACATGACCGTTGCTACATTTACGAACAGAATCTCTTGGCTCAGAAACAAGCTAGGCAGGTGTGGCAACAAAGATGAAGGCGTAACTGTACCTTACTTTCGTTCAGCGGAAAATCGTACCCATAGCAATGTTCTCTCTGCTGATTCTAACTCTCGTTCATATGCTCGGACACCGCCAGAGATCTTGAGGATAATATATGGAAGTGGCAATGAGCGCAAACCTGGCGGGTTTTATCCTAATGGTGGCGGTGGAAATATCGCAAAGAGCTTTCTTCCAAAAGCCTAGGAGCCTCTTCAATCGAAGCTTGAAATGTTAATTATGGTATTGTGGAGTACTATTAAATTGATGGATGGATGGTTGTATGTTATGATAAAATCAATGGTTATAGCTTCTTTCAAATGCTATAAGCCATCAAGAAACTTTAATATCTTACACAAAGTTACATGTGTATTTATAAAGGTTTGGAAGAACTTTCCAAGTGTTAGTCTTGAAAACTATTTTTAATGTTGAAACTATTGAATGATCATTTGGAGTCATCGATTTGATCAAGGAATGGGGGATTTGTAATACTATGTCTTGTCCATATCAACTGTTTGATTTTTTTTTCACCTAAACCTAGTTACAATTAATATGTTAATATATAAATATATTCTTTACACCCATTTTATCATATGCACTTCACACTAATGACGTGGCATGAGCTGAATTGATGTTGAAAGTTTTATTATTTTAAGTGGCCATTCGACACATGTGACATCAATTGGTGTGAAGTGATCATAACCAAAAAGGCTAGGAGCCTTTTGTGTACATCATACTATCCCACAAATCACATGTCTAACAGGTGGTTGTTTAACAAGTGGTCTCTTATATGCGAAGGAGGTTTTTTTAACATTTGGTTGTTTCCCAAATAGGATATAAGAGCTCTTCTACCCTCAAACTCTCTCTCTCACTTTTATTTTATTTTATTTTTTTCTCAAAAGTGATGAAACTTCAAGGGGTATAACTGATGTTTCCCTTATAGGAAAATACTTGGGGTACTGAGGGTAGTACTAAAACTTTTACGATAAAATCATTTACAAACTAACTTGACAATCTATCATTAATAAAATAATTAAGGGGGAAAATACACATTTAGCCTCCTAAAGTATCAATGCATTTGTCTTTTGGCACTCAATGCTTAAAAAGTGACGAAAGACCCCCACAATGTATCTAACGTTGACAAAAAAATCTTCCTTCTATGAAATCCATCTATTTGGATGGAAACCAAGTCACGTGTGTGGCATGTAACCTTTTTTAATCAAAACTTTTGAAAAAAACCTCAGGGGTAAAGTGCAGACATAAATGACTGGGGGAAATTAAAGGCGTGGTTAAAGTGCAAACAAAAAAAACCAAAAACTTATGTAAGAAATCAAAAACGAAATTAAAGAAAAATAAAAAAAACCAAAAACTAAACTAAACAAAAGCAAAAAAACTGAAAAATTAAAACAAAAGGTTTATATACAAAATAAAAAAGAAATAAAAAAACTACAAAAAAAAAACCTTAAAAAAAAAAACCCTAAACCTAAAACTTACCAAAAAAAGGAAAGTGGGGATGGCAGAGCCATCCTATTTGGCCAAGCTACCTCCAAACTAGCCGAATGAGGAAGGTTTGGCCACAACCCAACCCATTTGGGGTTGTTTTGTCCACCCCCATTCAGACGTATGAGGTGGTTGGACCACTCCCATGGGACACATAAGTGGTTCGGTGTCTTATACCGGTCGAATTAGGTTAGCCAAGCCACCCTCTGGCTAAATTGAGGGGCCAAGCCACCCCCAAGTGGGTTGGGTGTGATCTTCTTCTTCTTCTTCTTCATAAGTGGTTCGGTATCCCATACCGGTCGAATTAGGTTAGCCAAGCCACCCTCTGGCCAAATTGAGGGGGCCAAGCCACCCCCAAGTGGGTTGGGTGTGATCTTCTTCTTCTTCTTCTTCTCTGGTCAAATTGAGGGGGCCAAGTCACCCCCAAGTGGGTTGGGTGTGATCTTCTTCTTCTTCTTCATAAGTGGTTCGGTATCCCATACCGGTCGAATTAGGTTAGCCAAGCCACCCTCTGGCCAAATTGAGGGGGCCAAGCCACCCCCAAGTGGGTTGGGTGTGATCTTCTTCTTCTTCTTCTAAACTTTTTGTTTTAAGTTTAGGTTTAGTTTAATTTAGTTTCTTTAAGTTTTAGTTTAGTTTTTGGTTTTTTCTGTTAACTTTTTTTTTTAAAAAAAATTTTAATTTTAATTCTTCTTCTTCTTCTTCTTTCATTGATTTTTTATTTTGTATATAAACTTTCTGTTTTAAGTTTAGATTTAGTTTAATTTAGTTTCTTTAAGTTTTAGTTTAGTTTTTGGTTTTTTCTGTTAACTTTTTTTTTTCTTTTTTTTNATAAACTTTCTGTTTTAAGTTTAGATTTAGTTTAATTTAGTTTCTTTAAGTTTTAGTTTAGTTTTTGGTTTTTTCTGTTAACTTTTTTTTTTGGTTTTTTTTTTAATTTTAATTTTAATTTTTTTAATATAAACCTTTTGTTTTAAGTTTTAGGTTTAGTGTTTTATTTTTTTAAAATGTTTTATTAATTTTTTATGTTTATACTTTACCACCCGAAATCATTTATGTTTACACTTTACCTCCGAGGACATTTTCGAAAGTTTCAATTGAACAATGTCACGTGCCATCATATGATCACTTGGTTTCCGTCCAAATGGACGGATTGTGTTTTTTGCCAATGTCAGATACATTGTGGGGGTCTTTCGTCACTTTTTTAACATTGATGCCAAAACACAAATGCGTAGATACTTCAAGGAGTAAAGTGTATTTTTCCTATAATTAGAGAAATTGATAAGCCAACTTTTTTACTTAATTATTTCCTCAATTATAAATAACTTTATATTAAATTTATAATATGTCTAAGCCAATTGAAGATGTATTGCCTTTGTGATCACCAACTTGTTTTATTGCAAAATCCAAATTGAATGAGCGGATTAAGGAATCAATCGCAGTGGATGACGTCCTGAGAAGCTTCTCGAAGTACAAAAGGTAATGAATGAGACTGATCAGAAGTACTAGAGAAGTCCATTTGTTGTAATTTTGAGCTCAATTAGCCCATAAATATCATTGTTTTATTTGCACACATAATTAATTAGGGTAAATATATAATAACTCTTTGGGTCAACCCTTCAGAATTTTAAAATGCCTAGGTTTTTTTTTTCAAAAATTTACTCCCTAGGTCATTGAAAACTACAATAAAATTACTGCCGTCACTTATTTCCTAATAGCCATTAACTGTCATAAAACACACCGTTTTGGGATATGCCACGTCAGATGAGTTGTCCAGGTAGGATCCAAAGTTGGGGGGTTTTCTTAAGGCCCTCAGCCCACTCGTGCGAGGCAGAGAGTCCTCACCCCCCAAACCCATCTCCCTCAACACCATCTCCCCCGACACCCACCCACCGTCGCATCGACCCAGACTCCGGCACACCATCGGCGTACCCATCGCCAATACATACCATACCGATGGTCCACCCGCGACTGCGGTTCAGGGGATCCACCGGCGGCATGCATTCAGGCGACTAGGGGTCCATTTTTCCCATTTTTTTTTTTTTTTTTGGGTTTCTTCGAAACCGAGCAGGTATCTCAGAAATTTCTTTATGGGTTTTGTTGTTTGAAATGTATAGAAGGTTTTTATTGTAGTTTTGGTTGGTAGTTGGTTATTTCTGAAGTTGTGAGAAAACCCCACACCCCACACGCTGTGCTGTTTTTTTATCCTTATTTGAATTTATAGACTTTATTGCATGACAGACTGTAGTTAAAAGGGATTGGTAGTAGGTTTTGTGGTGGCCCTGGAAAACGACAGTTGTGGTCCCGAATACTGATGAAATTTGTTTGTTATGCTATTTTTTAGTGGTCCACTGGTGGGTGTGTTGTGAACTTTTTGTCTGCTAATTACAAGGAATTCATAGTTAAATTTTATTCATAAAGAATTGAACAAATTGCTTATTATTGATATGTAATTTATTGTTTTGAATGACTGATTTTCTGTAAGTGTATATTTTTTAGGGTTTAGAAGGAGGATTAGTTATAAGCTAAACGTGCAATTCCTTTTGCTTACCCTGTGACTTTGTATGTATGGGGACATAGTAATTTTCTTTTTCTTTCTTTTTGGGAATAGTGGATTTTGTGATGGATACAATTGAAATTATATAGGCTAACAAGTTAAAAGGATGCACTTTTAGAACATACATGTCAATTAGTTTTGTTGGATTAATTGATTGCACACCTTTGTAAGCAATAAATTTCTAGTTGTAATTTGCCATATTCTTGTGAAAATGAATAGTTGCTACATATACCATTTATTTGGAAAACTTGATTTAGGGTTCCAAATTTCGAAAAATGGAAATATACCATTTATTAGTTTAGAAAAGAAAAAAAATGAATAAATAACTTATGATGTTTATTATCGATCACAGTTTTGGAAGCATAGGAATTCATTGAATATTGATTGAGATGAGAAATTGTTATTATATGAATTTTATTATTATCTCACACATCAGTTGTATATTGTTAGGTCCCGGTAATAAGATGAGCAGAATGAAGAAAATTATAAGTGAAGCAAACAATGAAGACGAATTCTATACTAAGAAGCTGAAAAAGGTTTGTAATTTTTACCTTAGTTAAATCCATAAGATGTTTGTTTTGGTTTGCTGCTAATGAGTTAGGGTTTTATTGTGGAATGAACAGTTATCGTCGTCTGTATCTGTAATATCGTCGGTTAAAGAGGATATGGAACTTGTGTAGTGTAGGTGCTGATCGTACCAAATTTAGGTACTCGCAATAGAACGAACCGTTAGGTCGTATAGCGTTGCGCAAGTACCGAGATCGAACCGCAGAGAACGGAGTTTTGTAATTAAAAACCAATACGACTCTTAAATTGAATATATCTTAACCTAGTCCCAAAGTGAGAAATGTTGTCAAGCATGAAACGTGCAGAAATAAAATTTATTCTAAAAAAATGTAAATGTATGGATAAAAATAACTAAGGTTAAAGACGAACCTCACCCAATAAAAATTAGCTTAATACATTAAACACTCATTTTCCGTTTTTTTTTTAACACTTTAAACCCTTCAACACACTCTATTGTGGTTATTGACACAAGTCAAACCGAATAATGTGTTTACCGTTAAGGAGCTACAATGAGTATTGATTATGGATAAAATCATCCACTGTATCCTTGGATCACAGTGGATATTAAATCAAAACCAATAACCCGTTGTGCACCCGGCTTGGAACACATCACAGGATGACTATCAATGTATCAAAAACGCACAACCATTCAATTATTTGTCACGGAAATTAAATGACGAGTACGGAAATTAAATGACGGAAAATAAAGCATAAAATGTAAAAGCAAGAAATATAAACTAAGGGTGAGGCTTCATCTTCAACCTTAGTTGAAGATTTTAGCTACCCATTGAACAAGAAAGCATAATTAAATTAAAAGAATGCATTAAAATTAACTTCAAAGTAAAAGCTTACAAATAAAAGGGGCAGAGCAAGGCCAACAGAAGCAAAATGCTCTCTAAAAATCGCCCCAAAAACTCAATGTTCGACCAAATGGACCTAGGGTCCTATTTATAGGCTAACAGGTCGCACGAGTGCGTTCGAACGCATGCAGTGCGTTCGAACGTAATGATGAGTTGTGCGTTCGATCGCACAATGTGCGTTCGACCGCAGAAAATCGTAACGGCGCAGCTTGGAAGCGATGGACTCCTAGGGCACCCGCGCGAGTTGCGGGATGACGGGGACTACGTTCGACCGTGCCTCTTGCGTTCGACCGTCACTGCGTTCGAACGCACCAAGTGCGATCGAACGCACTTGGCAGGGATCCATTTCTTCACTTTAGTGTATTTTTGATCTTTTGTGGCCAACTTTTGTTGTAAAGACCTGCACAACTCAAAACACTAAAAACACCAAAAATAATTAGATATTAACAAAGCTAAAGGCCTAACAAATATAAGTTAAAGGGGTCAAATATACACAATTTGACACTGATCAGGTGCGGCCTTACAACCCCAATTATAACATCCACGACTATTAGAAATCCCAGGAGGCGATTCTATGGCTGTGCTATGTATGACCATAAAAATGTATTCTAATTTGGCTAATTTGGTGTTGACTTATGGTTTTTAAATCCTAATTGTATGTAAATATTTGAAGTTGTCAATTTTTTTTTGCGTTATGACAGAAAGTTGGACAATGCCGTTTTTTCCAATGGTATGACAACGAAACTTGTGCGCGCGGAAGGGAGGTCCTACCTGGGTTGTATAAATAACTTCACTATTTGAAGGGTGAAGTGTCATCACTTAAAGTCAGACTGAGGATCTAAACATATTTGTTGGTCGTTTGTGTGTTGTTGTTTTGTCTGTTGTTGATGGGTCATTGATGCATTGAAAGGACATGCTCGGGGGCATTCATGTATAACTATCAATTGTGTATTTCGTATCAGTAGGTCTGAATTAACAAATATTGTATGACTTTTTAAATTTGTAGAATGAGTGTGTACGTTAATGGTTGTTATGATTTCAGTGTTAGCACGTTTTATTTGGTGTCCTAATTGCACGGTGATTGACCTAACCCAATTTTAATAAAGGTATAAATTTGCTTACAACCCTATTTTTATTTAGTGACAACATACTAGCATGACATTGAAAGTATTGAATAAGATTTTTCAATGCAATGAGATAGTGGCGGTTCATGAAAAAAAAATAATTGCATAAAATTGCATTGATTTTAGTCCAAAAAGAAATATACATACATACATTTTTTTGGATAAGTAAGTTGGGGATGATAAGAAATATAGCCAAATTTTGTAGAATGGAACAATAGTGTTCCAAACTATCTTCATTCAGCAACTTCATATTGGCTATAAGAAAAATAAATATAGATACATACATTGATGTCATTATATATTACATTCAATATAAATGAAGATAACATATTGTTCTAAACCCTATTACAACATCATGAAATAACAATGTCACGTTACACAAAAACACCACCATTGTAAGTCATTGTAGCGTGTGATAAAAAATCAGCCACTTAAGCAAAACCACCAACATTGTCATTGCTTTGGTCACGCAACATAAAAACACCAACTAACCATGCAACATACAAATCAGGTACGAATAACATATTGTCAAGTTATGGGCCCAACCCCACGTGGATATAACAAAAAAAAAAAGAAAAAAAAAGAAAAAAGAAAAAAAGAAAAGGTTATTGAAAAACACATCATTCTGTTGCACTAAATGTTCGGCTCATTCGTACATGCGATGATCCCGCATTTCCTTCCACCTGCAGGTCATGAAAAGTAAAATATAACTTAGTTAACAAAAAATATAACAACGAATAATAGTTTGGGAATAATTGTGCTTCATACAGTAGACTCTAGTGTAAGTGTGGCCAAGAGGCTTAGAACTTAACAGATGACCAAGAGGCTCTAGTCCAAGCAAACTGAAGTTGCACTAATGCATATATAATTTGAAGAAATTAACTAGTTATTAATTATTTGAAATAGAGTCATCATCGTCATGATCTCCACCAAAAGTACACGCCATAATCACAATAGGGGTTATATATTCTTCTTCTATCATAGATAGGATTTTGAGACCATTAATATACTTGAGATGTATTTTGACACATTAGAACCATATTATCCAACTGCACAATAGCAAGATGCAAAATTGTATTGAGAGGAAGATAAATATACTCATGACCCTTTGAACCTTGATTAGAATCGTGCAGGAGCAATGGAGGTTGCTCCTGCAGGATCAAGATCATTTATGCTAAAATTCGTCAATAGACAAAATTATTATTTTTTCTAATATAGACATGTGTCGGCTTAACTAAAAAATAATGGTTTTACCTATGAATATGTTGCCCAACGTGTACGAACACTTCGTTGTGGCGAATCCCCTTCTGTTCCTACTTGTGGTTGAGCTTGTGATCCCTACAATGCATTAACCAAAAAATTAGGCAAAGATATTTAATTATTTCACATTTTATATGATTTTGATGTGGAGAGGGGAGGGCAAAGGACAGGAGGTGAACACGTAGGTGTACAAATTGGAATAAAGATCTTTAAGTAGTAAACGTTTTATATGATTTTGATCTAGAGAGGGGAGGCAAACAACATGAAGTGAAATGTAGGTGTCAGCTTTTTGTTTCCCTTAAGTTCATACCAATTTCGTACACAGATGCTCCAACCCCTCCACCCCAAAAAACAAAGAACAAAAATGATTAAGAGAGAGAATTCTAAAATGTAATAAACAATTTGCAAGAACTGCTAAATCATTTTCACACATGTACAATTAACCAAAACATACGGAATTGCTAGTCAAAACTTAGAATATCATATCATTATGAGTTATTCTAAGTTTTGATTATGAGTTATGCTAAAACTTAGAATATCTTTTTAACTCATATCATTATGAGTTATGCTAAAATTTAGAATTAAAACACACATCTAATCAGTATGAGTTATATATGAATATCTTTTTTTCATTTGGTTTTAAACTTAGAAAAATCATATATAATAATTTATACCTGTGCTTCGCTGCCTGGTTGGGCTTGGCTACTATCTTTTTTAGTCTTCCTCATTTTTTGCTTCCACCTCTTCCGTTCTGGATTCAAAGGTTGTTTGCAACTTTTATAGTTATGTCCTAACCCTCCACAATTTCCACATTTGACTGTATATCCACTACGGGTAAGCTTGTACGGGTTAGTTGGCTCATCTGCCTCTCTTCGTCTAGTTATCTTCGGTCTACTTGGAGCCCTTCTAACAATAGGTGGCATAATGGGATCGCATGGATTATCAGCTGGCCATGTATTTGGCCCTTCCACACCAACGACGCTAGGTGCATATCCTTCCATGTACTTATCTATTGTGTAACATGCATCCAAGTAGTCCTCTGGCTTTTGCTTATGCATGTATATTGCAGCATAAGCATGAGGACATGGGATCCCATTCAATTGCCACCTCCCACAAATACATGTGTGTTGATCTAATCTAACAATGCGGCGTGCATCATACATGTGGTCCACCTTGAACTCCAGTTCATTCTGCTAGCGACTTATGCAATTCCTAGCATCACTCTTTGACCTCTCCAACTTCTTCTGAATTTTTGGGCAAATGATATAATTCGTTGACCGGATACCATTTCTTTTTTGTTGGAAGTGTGCTATTATTTGCTGACGAATATTTTCAAGCATGATGAGAATCGGTTTACTCCTTGACTCTTTGATCTAGGCATTGAAGCTCTCAGCCAAATTATTTAACAACATGTCGCTCTTTGTCTGGCAGTTGAATGCATGCCTAGACCACAATTGCTTGGCCACACCACTAAGATAAGTGTGTGCACCTTTGTCTATTTCATAAATTTTTTGCATGTGGTGGTCGAATGCATATACGTTGGTTGCCCGTACAGCCCCCCCAAATATCATCCTTAAAGGCTTTACCTGTGTAGCCTCTCGCTTTGTAATTCGACAACCTTTCACTTTGCAATTCGCATGCGATGCTTTGCATGCGGCAACACAACGTCAACTGTGGTACCAAGCCCCTACACACACATTGATTGGAATGAATTAATGTACGAACATTAACTTGAAAAATGACACAAATAAAATGCCTACAAAAAATAAAAAGAGAGTAAAATAAAAAAATAAAAAAATTTGATACATTTAGCACATACGCACATAAGAGATTTAATAAACCATTACCTTTTGCCTGTCAGTCATGATCGTCCAACTGAGTCCGCCCTCTGCCCCACTTAAGTCTTCCAACAACAATTGTATAAACCATTGCCATGACTCTCTTTTCTCGGCCTCTGCCACATCATATGCAATGGGGAACATGTCATCATTTCCATCTAGGCCTATGGCACAAAGTAAATGCCCTCCATATTCTCCTTTTAGATGGCACGCATTTAAGCAAAGTATCGGCCGACAACCAGACTTGAAACCCCTCTTACACACCTCAAGGTAAATGTACATTCTTTGGAAGAATGCTCCATCTCTGCTAACATAAGCACTACTACCAGGGTTCGTGCTTAGTATTGCCAATGCATATCGCCTAGTGAGTTGGTATTGATTGGAATGGCTGCCAAAAATTTGATGCAATGCCTTCTTCTTTGCTCTGTAGCAACGAGCAATCGAAACATCAATGTTGAGGTCTCTCTTAATCCTCTGTTGCAAAGCATACGAGGTCCATGTGGGATCATCCTTAAAGTCATTCTTATAAACACGGACAAGATATTCAACATTGCATCGGGTGTTTTCATATTGATTGCCACAAGTATGGGTTGGGTATAAGGTCTTAATCTGGAAACATGACCTTGTAGCATCAATGGATGCATGAATCCTCCACTTGCAATTCTTGTCTTTTTGCTCTCTACAAACGGCACTAACCCTACCCCTGTCATTGTGCCTGTAATAGTAATCAAACCTGTTTTGCACAGCAAAAGTCTTTAATGCCCTCTTGAATGAATAGGCATATGTGAACTGATCCCCAAGGGCAAACTTGACTGGTATCTTCAAGTCGTGTTTCTCATTAAATTGCTTGTACTTATTTCTTTTTATTCCATCAGAATCACTATCTTCCAAACTTGCTAGACCATCACTTTCATTGCCCTCATCAGCTTGACGGTCCCCAACTCCTGCTCCTTCCTCATTCACATTAAATTCAATACTGTCCCACCAATGGGCCGTTCCCTCCATTTCCTTTCGCACCTCATCAGAATCGTAGAAGGGGTCTTCATCTTCGCCATCAGTAAATTCAAAGTTGGTCAACAACTGCTTCACAACCTTATCAATTCCCCAAACATCTTTGTTCTTCCGAGGCCTACCACGTCGTTTGTGTCCTCTACCAGTTTCGGGCACAACACTAACATTGTCATTCTCGTTGCCCTCAATAGATACAGGATGGCCCTCAACAAGTTGACCATCTTGTTCTCTTCTTGTTGTCTTTTGTACTGAGAAAATTACACCAAAAAAAAAAAAAAAAAAATCAAACAAACATACCAAATTTATACCAACAATCTATTCACTAACCATCTTCAATTTAAAATAGTAAAATATAATACATAACACGATAAAAAAGTGACGGCAGGAGTACCTTCCCGGCTGGTGCTCAGACGCTCACTTGAAGGTCCCGCATTTCCTTCTCTTCTTCTTGTCCTTCGTTCTGAGAAACTTACACAAACAAAAAAAAAAAAGATTAAACAAACGAAACAAATTTATAACAACAATCAATTAACTAACCATCTGAAAATGTAAAATACAAAAATATAATACATAAAACTATTAAAAAGTGACGGCAGGTATACCTTCCCGGCTGGTGGTCGGATGCTCACAAGAAGGTCCCGCATTTCTTTCTCTTCTTCTTCTTCTTCGTTTTGAAAAATTACACAAACATAAAAAAAATAAAAAATCAAACAAATAAAACAAATTTATAATAACAATTAGTTAACTAACCGTCATCAATTTCAAATAGAAAAATGTAATACATAAAACGATAAAAAAGTGACGGCAGGTGTACCTTCCCTGCTGGTGGTCGGATAGTCACTTTCAATTTCGCTTGTGATAATGATAAGTTTAGGTGTACCTCCCCGGCTGGTGGTCGGATGCTCATGTTCATGCATGCTTGCGGTGGAGGTCCTTCTCTTTGAAGGAGTCTTAAGAACGGATGTCTCTCTTCCTGTTTTAAATATATATATATAAAATCAATTAAAAAAAAAAAGAAACTGAAAACATCAATTCACTAACAATTTTCAAATTAAAATAATCAAATATAATACATAAAACGATAATAATATAATTATTTGTACCTTTTCGGCTGGTGGTTGGATGCTCACTTGGTTGCTCAAAGTAAGGCACACTAGCGGTGGAAGTCATTTTCTTTGAAGGCGTAAGCTTGCAGGCAACCTTAGTTTTAACCTGTACATGTGGACTTTTACTTGGTATTGCTTGATAATATTTTATTTGTTCATTTGTGTTAACTCCATCCTCGTCTTCACGGCTAGCCATTTGTACTTCATCCACCCCCCCATCCCCGTGTTCATGGCCAGCCGTATGTACTTCATCCACTCCACCATCCCCATGTTCATGACCAGCTGTATGTGCTTCATCCCCCCACCACCCCCTTTGCCAACTTGTGTTTGACAAGATTCAAGCAAAAGAGTCTCATTTATCATAACAACATGGTCCACCATATGTTTAACATATAGATGAACAACTTCAGATTTATACATTTCAATAACGTTTAAAAAATCTAAAATATCTGTATCTGTGTTCAAAGGTATCACTTGTTCATGTTCGGCACCGACATTATACCAGCATTTAAAATCGTTCACGTATCTGAAATCTCGAACAAATTCTTTTAGTTTCCACATACTAAAAAAGTCAATATCATACCCTGGTACGTCATGGACGTCACCATCTACGTAGCTAAACAACGCATGGCGCACTATCCCACCATGGTGGACCTTTAGATCGACAAACATACCTGTGAACATATGAACGCGTGTAAGAAAAAAGGCGAATTACAGATTTCATGTAAAAGGCCTATCTGACTACTTAACAAAGACTCAACAAACACCATAATCATCAGGTTCATTACAATGAAAAAAACCCTCAAAAGAAATAAGATAGTAATCAAAAAATTATAAGATAGTAAACCTAAACCCTAATAATAATAATAAACAGACCATATCAAAAACACTTTAGTAGGTAAGGGCAAATTCTTAAACACAAACATAGAGGAAGTCACTTTGGTTACCCGTGCATAAGGAAGTCAATTTATGAGATAATGATTAGTGATAGTAATACCAACACAATTGTCAAAGTAGACCCAAGGACTTGTCAAAGCAAAATACACGAAACCCCAATATGGGACCACAAACCAAAGCCAAAAATATATTCTCTTCTCCTAGCCACGACAAAAAACAAAACCAACATCTCTCTATATATATATTACTAAAACCCTAAAAGAATATGCTAACAACATCAATGTAACCCTACGGGACCACTAAAAGTCTAAAACTGTGCATTACACTTCAGAAATTTTTGAATCTTTCATCACCACTGTCGGTTTCTTGTAATTAGCGGACAAAAAGTTCACAACACACCCACTAGTGGACCACTAAAAAATAGCATAACAAACAAATTTCATCAGTATTCGGGACCAAAACTGTCGTTTTCCAGGGCTACCACAAAACCCACTACCAATCCCTTTTAACTACAGTCTATCATGCAATAAAGTCTATAAATTCAAAGACGGATAAAAAGCAACACAGCGTGTGGGGTGTGGGGTTTTCTAACAACTTCAGAAACAACCAACAATCAACTAAAACTACAATAAAAACCTTCTATACATTTCAAACAACAAAACCCATAAAGAAATTTCGGAAATACCTGCTTGGATTCAAAGAAACCCAAAAAAAAATTGGGAAAAATGGAGCCCTAGTCGCCGGAATGTGTGCTGCCGGTGGAGCGCCTGAATTGCAGTCGCGAGTGGACCGTTGGTGCGCCAGAGTATGGGTCAGTGCGATGGCGGGTGGGTGTCGGGGGAGATGGGTTTGGGGGGTGAGGACTCTGCCTCGCACGAGTGGGCTGGGGGCCTTAAGAAAAACCCCCAAGTTTAAGCCAAAGGCACCGTTTTGGCACCAGCCAAAACAGTACGTTTTGGATCCTTCCTGGACAGCTCATCTGACGTGGCATATCCTAAAACGGTGCGTTTTATGGCAGTTAATGGCTGTTAGGAAAAAAGTGACGGCAGAGATTTTATTGTAGTTTTCAATGACCTAGGGAGTAAATTTTCGAAAAAAAAAACTAGGCATTTTAAAATTCTGAAGGGTTGACTTAATGAGTTATTATATATTTACCCAACTAATTAAGATACTGTGGATGAGAAAACCCTAACGACTGTTTCATATTAACTTATTTAAATATCTTCAAGAGGTAATTCAATCGGTTGTGGAATTTCCTCCCTTTCCTTATGTAAATATGTTAAAAAAATAAAATTAAAAAAAAAACTTCTTCAAATAATAAGCCATGATAATTAAAATGTGTTTTGTATACCAATTATTTTTTGGATGAGCTATGAATTGGATTTATACGACAATATTGGAGAGGACGACCCAAATTTTAGAAAGGAAAAAACATAATTATCAGGAAAATAAAACCACAAATCAATATTTTGAAATTTGCTCATGAAACACGTATAGTTTTGTTCAATATGTTAAATCATTACTTATCCTAAAAACTTAAGTCGATAAAAAATTGTTAATTTAATTATTTAATTTATATAAATGATTTGAAAATGTAAATCATGTTTGGAACTAAGGAAAGAATACCCACACAACACAAGCACATACTTTTTGATCTCCATCTTATTTAATTTATACATTTCTCTAGCAAACTAATTGCCACCGATCTGTTTAATTACATGAACCCCACCATTAATGACCCAATATTATCATTCTTTTAGTTGATATTGTGGGAGAGACGAACTTGAAAAGCCATTTAAAAGGCATCTCCTTAGAAAACTTTTGGTTAGTATATATATTTCGTGCACATTTCTGATTCATATATCCATATATAAAATACAAACTAAAATTTATAAAATAATAAGATAATTGAACATAATATATCTCATTATTGATGCATAAGTACTCATTAAGAGCTATGATTAAAAGCTAGTAAGAACATGCATGGAAGAGAATGAAATATTCCATTAAGGCCTAGAATGTCCCAATAAAAGTGATCAAGTCATGGCATTTAATTGAAGTTGGCCAGAAACAATGCATGTTTCTGTATATGAAAACCCCTTCTCATGATGGAGCGAAGTCATGAGAAAGAGAGTAAAATGAGTGTCACATCATATATATATATATATATATAATTTGCTATGCTTATTCAGGAATTATACACGTCGATAATTACACCTACATTTTCCAAAACAAAAAAATAAAAACTATTATATATATACATTCATGTTAAAGCAGCTAGATGGTTAATTTGTACGTCTCATTTGGTGCATCTTTCTCACCTTCCTCACACTATCCAAAAGGTGGCCTCCATTATGCTTCTTGAAAGAAAAATGCTGGCCTAGCTATCCATCCTTGTAGGAAGCTTTTCGCTCGTAGGCCTTTCTTGTCATAGAGCATAGTGCTTTTGTCGTGCAAAATAATATTCATTGTACGTACGGCTATATTTCATCAGAGAAGGGATAAGAGTCTTCAAAACTAGCTAGATGAAGCTATCCTAAAAAAAGTGCCACGTTTTGTGAAAAATCTCAAAGATATTGATGATGGGTTCCCCCGTTTATAGACATTGAGAAAAATATATATACACATATATATATATATATATATATATATCACACATTGAAACTTCAAACAATGGCACACACGCGTTGCATTTTTCCTATTTATACTGATAATTTGCTTTTGCTAGCAAATTCCTTGTGAAAGGGCACATATTATTGCTCGATCTCAATTTACTTTCAAAGCTCTTGTATATATTATAAGTACTCTTCCTTTGGCTGACGAAATGGTTCATGTCTATTGTTGTTACATTGGCATGTATGACATGAAGATAGTTACATTCGTATTAGCTAGGAAGGGCAAAAGTATGTGGGAAGGTTCTAAAAAGCCTCCTTCACCATCTGGGACTTCGAATGAGGTGATCTAGCTGGGAGGACTTACAATAGCTCTTGTTCGCTATCTCGTTGGGTGTTCCTTACAAACTAAGAATGAAATTTTAAATTTTATTGCATACAAGTAAGTGATTCCATTTTTTTAAAGCTGTCGACAGTAGATACATATTATGTACACGGAGTCTAGAGTATAGCTTTTGAATAGACTTCGAATGAGGTGATCTAGCTGGGAGGACTTACAATAGCTCTCGTTCGCTATCTCGTTGGGTGTTCCTTACAAACTAAGAATGAAATTTTAAATTTTATTGCATACGAGTAAGTGATTCCATTTTTTTGAACCTGTCGACAGTAGATACATATTATGTACACGGAGCCTAGAGTGTAGCTTTTGAATAGACTTCGAATGAGGAGATTTAGCTGGGAGGACTTACAATAGCTCTTGTTCGCTATCTGGTTGGGTGTTCCTTACAAACTAAGAATGAAATTTTAAATTTTATTGCATACGAGTAAGTGATTCCGTTTTTTTGAAGCTGTTGACAGTAGAAACATATTATGTACACGGAGCCTAGAGTGTAGCTTTTGAATAGTTTTTTTAGTCTTTTTAATAAATACTACTCAAATCTTAATTTTTAAAAAGAGTAACGAATCTTATACTGTTTGTCTTTACAAATCTATTACGCCACGCTGCATCAAAATCATGATCGATCCTAGAGAAAGAGGAAGGAGATCGTGGACGGTAAAGTACAGAGACAAAAAAAAAAAAAAAGGTACTAAGGGGATGATGGAAGTAATGTTGGTAAGTGTAGAAAGATGGTACGGTGAATACTTCCAAGGAGGTATTGGGGGACACCATGATTTGAGTGAAGCACGCGATGTGCTCAATCTAGTCATGGAAAAATGATATGCCCCGTAAAGTTCACTTTCTCCTCCATTATCAAAAACTTCCCTGCAATGGCAAAAGAAATTCGATTGCACTAGTGTTAATGTCTTGCCTGAATTGTCATTGTAGGGGCTGGAGAGCAAGCGAGCTTCCTTATTGATACAGTGAATCATTCATACGACCTTGAAAAAGGTAAAGAAAGATTGTAAACAGATGCGGCGGGCTCCAACCTCATTGAATGGTACATCTCTTAAAGATGTCGATGCTGACGACTCTTGGGGTTTGTTTAATTTCCATCTGGATAAGGATATTGCAGGTATGCACAGATCAGTAGTCATCCAACGGCTGAGATTATTTTGAGCAAATCCTTTCATAAGGATGGATTGAAGCTGCATGCAATTCCTTGTAAACCAATTATCTAGTTCCATAAATATATATATATATATATGTGCATGGTATTTAGGAATCACTTTATCATGTTAATGGGGCCTTTGAATGACTCTTTGTGCCTGCAACTTGGGTTTGTTTTGAATGACCTTTCTAGCACAGCTTGTAAGGCACTACCTTTGCTATATTGAAAGGAAAGAAGTAGGGTTTTCTTTGCGTGTTTTACACGTCACATTCCGTTTTGAGAGAGGGAAACACATACTATAAAGGAGATTTGATTTTATCTGCTTTTCTTCCCTTGCTTTTAGTGAGACAAGGAAAGAGAAAAAAGCTATGGTATGTGGATAACCCATAAGACATAGAACCAGATACTAATTACAATCTCAATGTTGTCCATTATATATAGTTTTATATTCTATATGAATATTTCATTTACACCACGTTCTTATATATACGCATGCTCCTGTTAAATTACTACAATTTTTGCTATAAAGTTTTTACAAACTAATAATGTGGTGGTAGGTTACATGTACAGTTCATAATTCTTTAATTTAATAATACCCTCTTAATAATTAATTCACACTAATTATAAACCCGTTCGTTAGTTTGTAAGAAAATACCGAAGCATTTTCCTTTTTTTAATACCAATTTTACGTGCACAATATCGAATAAAACCCGCATGTTATAAAGGTGATGACTAAATATTTCTAGTAATTACATGCTAATTAGTTTTTCTCATTCCATAGTTGTCCAAAAGCGATAATAAGTTTGAAATGCAGGTCGCATTGAACAAGTGCAGTACTTGTGTGTTACGCAAGAATATTGACTCTAGAATTAATCCTGATGTTTTTAATATAAAAATAATTTTAAAGTTATCTGGAGGCAGAGGATATGGATAATGCTTCTACTTAATCAAATACATCTACAGATAATAAGATGATCGATCATTATTCCGTGCATCATAAACGTACGTCTTTGATTAGTCGTGTGGATTTGTAATTAATGCTCTTAAGGAAAAACGGTAATTTGATTAGAAAGACGTTTAAGGTTTTAAAGTAATATCTAATATGGTAGTTTAAGCAGAGGAATAAACTTCAAATCAATTAAGAAAAGCTTGTGAGGGGCCACATGCATTAATATGAATGGCATCGATCAGCACCAGATGATGTGTGTAGAGAGAGATTTTATATAAACCCCCTATGGGTTCTATAGCGTTTCAACAAGGAGAATATTTTCCAACTCAAAGTGCTCTTCTGCTGTGATCTTTCCTGCTCATCATCCTCTCTGTACGTCTGATACAATGGATGGGAAGAAATTGGAGTACAAAGGGGAGGAGGCATTAAAGGAGATTGAGAGGCTCACAGAAAAGGCTGACGAAGTTCAAAAGAACATCTTGAAAGAGATCTTAACCCGAAACAGAGAAACTGAGTATCTCAACAAGTATATGAAAGGATCAAAAGATGTATTAGAGTTCAAGCGTAATGTTCCTGTCATTACTTACATGGGTGTCCGCCCCTTTATCCAAAGAATTGCTAATGGTGAAGACTCCTCTCTCATTACTGGTCACCCCATTACTGAAATGCTTTGCAGGTGGTCTCTGATTCTCTTTTTTACTCTTTTCTTTTTTCTTTTTTCTGAGTTCTGTTTCTGGGTTTTCTATTAATATACTTGTGCCATGGTATTTGCAGTTCAGGGACTTCAGCTGGAGCGCCTAAGTTGATGCCTTCGATAGCAGAAGATCTTGACAGGAGAACATTTTTATACAATCTCATCATGCCAATCATGAATCAGTTAATCCAATTTACATTATTTTCAGAGATATAGCAAAGAGCACGTTACAGTACATGTTATGATCATTTTTAGAAGCTAAATCAATTTAAAAATGGCAGGTATGTCCCCGGTCTTGACGAGGGAAAGGCGATGTACCTGTATTTTATTAAGGCAGAAATGTCTACTCCCTGCGGATTACCCGCGCGGGCTGTGCTGACGAGCTTCTACAAAAGCAAGCACTTCAAGTGCCGCGCGCGCGACCCTTTCAATGACTACACCAGCCCCGACCAGGCCATTTTGTCGAACGACAGCAGCCAAAGCATGTATTGCCAGCTGCTCGCGGGGCTAATCCACCGCCACCAAGTCCTCCGGCTAGGGGCGGTTTTCGCCTCTGCTTTTCTCCGAGCAATCTCGTTCCTCGAAAGGAATTGGGTTCGTCTCTGCGATGACATCCGCACCGGCCAGCTGGACCCGACCATCACGGACCCCCGATGCCGTTCGGGGATGTCCGCCGTGCTTTCATCGCCGGACCAACGTCTTGCGAGCGAGATCTACGACATCTGCAGCCGTTCATCGTGGAAGGGTGTTTTGTGCCGCCTTTGGCCTAGGGCTAAGTACATTGAGGCTGTGGTAACCGGCTCCATGGCACAGTATATACCGGCGCTGGAGTATTACAGTGATGGGAAATTGCCCCTGGTGTCCACCATGTATGCCTCGTCGGAATGTTACTTCGGCGTCAACTTGAAGCCGTTATGTGACCCCGCCGACGTCGCGTTTACCCTCATGCCCAACATGTGTTATTTTGAATTTATACCGTTGGGAGAGAATGGTACAATGTTAATGGACATCGGTGAAGAAGAGGAGGTGAGCAGTGATAAGCTGGTCGACCTGGTGCAGGTTAGGCTCGGCTGCTATTATGAATTGGTGGTCACTACTTTTGCTGGTAAGAGTTCTCTTTAATTAAATCATTTTCTTTTCCTTCTTGCTTCCTTTCATATTCATGGTGTAAAAAGATTCTTAATTTCCATTTATTTTCAATCTATACCAATTCCCATTTTTACACCCAAGCGCATATTCTCTGACGTAACAATTGCAAAAACATAAATAAGCATATATATGGGATTAAAAACCAAGTAGTGAAAAGCTGACGTAGCAACTGCTACATTATGTAATAAGCACTCTCAAGTACTCCTCCTTTTACTCCTACATTATGCAATAAGCACTCTCAAGTACTCCTCCTTTTACTCCTAAGTGCTTACCCCTTAACCTTATACTTGTAAGAAGAAAATAAGTTAAAGGGATTGAAAAAGTTGTATCGACAAACAAACGTAACAACTATCACATTAAAGTTTGTGTAACATTTCTTTCTATATATGATAAGATGAAAGTCATTTTTTGGTACCAAAATTTTGTCCAGTTGGTCCTGGAGAGCACTAATTAAGGGTTGTTGTATTACCATTAATGCTAAGCTTAATTTTTTTGGTAAATGATTTAGGGCTATATCGTTATCGTATTGGTGATGTGCTACAAGTGACTGGATTCCACAATAAAGCCCCTCAGTTCAGATTCATCTGCAGAAGAAATGTCCTCCTCAGCATTGACAATGACAAAACCAACGAAGAGGATTTGCATAAGAGCATCACTGCGGCAAAGAAATTGCTGGAGCCTTACAATGCTTTGCTGGTGGAGTACACTAGCTATGCAGACACGTCAACTTTGCCTGGACATTATGTATTGTATTGGGAAATCCAACTTCATGGATCAAAGGCAGGCATGGCTGCCATTGCAGTACTTGATGATAAGGTGCTCCAAGAATGTTGCATTGCTGTGGAAGAAGAGCTTGACTACATATACAGAGGATGCCGAGCAAATGACAAGTCTGTAGGGCCCCTTGAGATTCGTGTGGTGGAGCCTGGCACTTTTGAGGACTTGATGGACTTGTTCATCGACCGAGGTGGGTCGATAAACCAATATAAAACGCCGAGGTGCATCAAATCTAAAGCAGCTCTTAAGTTGCTTAATTCTCATGTCAAGGCATCTTTTTTTAGCCCTAGGGATCCAAAGTGGGTTCCTTAGAATATTATTGTCTTATGTTTGTGCAAGACTACTTATATATGTTACCTATAGTACTAGGCTAATAAATTCCTTTCATGCTAGTAGCTAGACATATAATATAGTCTTTAATTAATTAGCAGTTTGAAGGGGCCGGGGTGCATCATAAGTTGGTGCCACTGCCTTTGCATGTGGAGCAATTTTTTATATATATATATATATCCCTTTTTGGTGAACTCATATATTCATCATTTATCTTTATGACTTTATGAAAAAAGGGGAGCAAGAATATTTGGGTATGACGTGATCCCATAACAAGCTATTAGATAAGATGGATTCCGATCTAGTGCAATAAGACTGTCTGCAAAAGGACGATTCATGTGAGAGTATAGACAATTTTTATCTATTTGGATAGGAGTGTCTGAGCAATTTAAATTCTACCTGTTTAAATTGTTCAAACATCTGTCCAAATAAATAAAGCCAATATGTGGGATTGTACAAAAGAACAGTCCTCTTGCACGGAATTTCCGTCCAAATAAAACAACTGAAAAAAAGAAAAAGAAAAAATCAATCATATATTCAGATGGCGATCGAATGCAACTATACAAGTGACCTAAATGGGAAGAGACTTTGGTAGCTAATTGTCGAATGCATATCTCAAGCAATGGAGTTGAAGTTGCCAGCTGTCACGCAACATGGAAACAGGATAACCTCCGGTGTCATTTCTCAATGTGTCTCGTAGTCGAACAAGACAAAACAAAAGGTGCTAAAAAAACTAGGTGCACATTTTCCTTTGTACGTTCTGTTTAATTTACTGACGGCCACTTGATTTTGATCCCGACGGCGACGGAAGTTCATTATGTCATTGCTCACCTCATTCGCAGTACGAAATTAATGCGAAACATTAGTTAGACATTAAGAATCGGAATCTGCAACAACTACACAACATGAAACGCCATGCCTTCATGACAAAGTAAAAGCACCAAACGACTGGTTGTCACATTAGTTGATGTACGACATATGTCATATGCCTTATCGTTAGGGTCAATGGTAAGCAAGGGTTTAGAGACGGATCTCAATGGGAGTGAGGATTTACTATCGGGTCATATCGCTGCCGATGAGATTATTCGGTATATGTGTGTGAGTGTAAAATGATAGAGTTCAATATATTTTAAGATATGTGAGTGGTAAAGATATATAATATTATTGGCCTAAATTATAGGCTTATATTTTTAGATTGTGTGGTGTCTTAATGTGCTATATTATGGACTCACTTAAAAAATACTTTTCAAGTATTAATCTCCCTAATAAGTGGTATCAGAGCCAATGGTTATATGCGGTATGGTGGAGTGGCGCAAACATAGACAAAAAAGTCCCTAGAGTATGGACAAAAAGGTGTAAGGTGTGCACATGGACAAGTGTCATTGAAGTGAAGGGCAATGGTGGAGTGGCACAGGCACTGACAAAAAAGTCCCTGAAATATGGACAAAAATGTGTAAGGTGCGAGTATGGATGAGCATCCTTGAAGTGAATGGAAAAGGTTCATGGCTTGGGCTTGACAATGATTCATAGAGTAGGAACAAATGTGCATGAAAGAGGGTCACTAGAAAAGGAGCAAAAAGGTTCATGGCACAGGCACAACGAGAGTCCATGGAGTATGGGCAAATGTGCGTGGCGCGGGCAAACTCACATAGCCCACAAGTGGTCTAGGAGAGGACTCATAAAAATGATAAAAGGCTTCTGTTTGAGGGGGAGTGTAGCAATGTGGTGATTAACTCACACATAAAGGGAAAATTGTTGAGTATATATGCCTGAGTGTAGAATAGATGGATAGAGTCTTACATTTGAAATATGTAAGAAGCGCGAATGGTTAATATATCATTATTTGGCCAAAACTTATTAGCTTAAGCTTTTGGGTTGTGTGGACCGTATGGTATTTCTACCTGCTATATTATGGACTTACTTAAAAATGACTTCCCAAGTATCAATCTCCCTAACATAGATTATTTAGTTGGCTTCTGACAGATAGAGCATTAATATTGAACCAAATCAAGGATTTCGGTCAATATAGAAAGGGGAAGGCTAATTGATTTTGTGATTTGAAAGATCTCCAGCACGATCACTTTCCATAATTCTCTAATTATCCTGTCAATTAAGGTCCTCTATTTGGGTAATCCGATGCTCAATATCTTCTAGGTAGCTAGGGTTTATGAATGATAAAAAAGGAGAATGCAAAAGGTTGGAAGGAAGGGACAAATTCTACGAGAGAGAGAGAGTGGAGAGCCCTTAGAGAGATTTTCTTTTAAAAAAGGTGAGTATTTAATATACATGTATAATGGAACCAAACCTTTTAGCTTAAGCTTTTGGGTTGGAATGATGTACATTTTAAACATGTAAATAAATGTACTCTTAGCTGACTCACTTAGGCAATTCTCTCCCTAACAAATTGGTATTAGAGCTATGTTTTGACTTTTGTTTAAATGAGTGTTTTTGTCTTTGAAGACCTATGTTTTGGCTCCGATAAAGAGTGTGGATGGATCTTAGAACTTTTGTATGCTTGACACTCTTGGACTTATAAAGGCCTCACATGCATGGAGGAGTTATATCAATGTGAAAGAGACTTATATGTGAGAGAGATTTGTTATGAATAGACGTATGAGTTTATTTTCCTTCTTAGAAGCTTTTGTTACATTTTATAACTTATGGAATTTTACTTTAAGGCTCTGTTTATTTCAACGTAAAATGGTTTTCGAAAAATAATTTTCACATTTTACGGTGTTTACTACGATATAAAATAGTGGTCAAACCGAAAATAATTTTGGTTTGACCAAAAAGCCTTTATATTTTTAGGAAAATGGTTTACAGTTTTTAATTTGTAATCCATTTTCCCAGCTCAACTCTTCTTATTGGAATAGTTTTATTGGGAATTCAGTTTTTGAGATCAAGAACTATTTTACATAGTGTAAAACGGGTGTCTTTGTCATTGACGTGTTTGGTTTGGTTCCAATAAAGAGTGTGGATGGCTCTTATAACTTTTATACGTATGACACTCAGCTAGATTTGTAAAGGACTCACATGTGAGAATGAGTTATGCATGTTAATGTAGAAGAGACTCACACATATATGAGAGGATCAAATGTGTTGTGAGTGTACATAATATTGGTGTTGAGTCCTACATTAAGAAAAAACTAAGCAAAATAAATAATTAATATATACAAGTGGACCCAAACACAATAGTTTAAGATTTGGGGTTAGAGTGATGTCCAAACATATACATTAATGTGCTCTTTATAGACTTCTTAGGTGATTCTCTCCCAACCAACACGACCCATTAATAAGAATATAATTGGTTACGGAGACTTGGCTTACATCTACTCATGTGAGCATAATGCAAATCTTATTCTTAGGTATGGACCGTATGTACCAAAGTATGACTCTTCACTCTATATACTAGATGGGTGGATTGTAAAGACATTGTATCAATGTTAAGTCTTATATTAATTTCTTATTAGCTAAAATTTGGCTTCACAACTTAATTTAGAAAGTTTCAATTGTAATTATTTGATTAGTCATTTTGGGGATATAATCTAGACATGACTGGTATTTTATTTTTTATTAAGATAGATATCCAAGTTTTACCTATGGCTCGAAACAATACATTGAGCTTTCCATACCTAAGAGGTGGGTTACCAAGTGTAGATGCCTCAAACAGGATCCACTAGCTAGACTAATTTCCTTAGCTTGACATGACTGGCATTTTTTTCCTAAATTGTGAAAATTGGTAGAACCAATATAGTAATACCATGTAGTAAAATTGCATTTCATGAGTAATTTTAGAGGGCTCCATTAATTATACCTTCAACTAGTTCTTTGAAATATGGCACACAGCCGCAAATGTGACTAAACTTTAAAGTAGATGGCTAGAATAATTTTGACGAAAAATCCACTGGCCTTGGCTCGTGGCCATTAGTACAAGCACTAACAATGACTTTTAGTCATTGGCAGGAATTTAGTTTTAGAACTATATCCAATATTGAATGGTACTATACAAACACCTGCAGATTGATTGCAGATTTGCCTTGTACTCCAGATATTCACCAGGATTTCCCATGTTTTATTATTTTTTGAGCAATATATATACATGGAGAGAGGGAGGGGGCAGGATTTCGTACGCTTATATTGATCGAGGAAGTGAAATGTCCGAATATGATAATAGGAGATGCCACTCTCTTTGAGACAGTCCAAACAGAAATGGCCACTGTAAATCATAAGAAAAATACTTTCACTTTTTGTTGGTCCACCAGCTTTGAAATTTAAAGTGGCCTACCGGTTTGAAATTTGTGCAGTCATGCACCTCATCATGGTTATAAAGTGGATGCGCCGGACACCATGTTCGAGCGTGCCCCAACATCATGCGCATGCAATTTCCTCGTGGATTTTGAAAGTGGTGACTGCTTATGTGAGCTCTAAAAAGAGCTCGGGTTGCCTTGATGCTATGTCTAATTCTCTCTATCTTTTTATCTCTTTTGCTCTCGCTACTATTTTTGTATTTATTTTTTTCCACAAACTTCAACATGGTATCAAAGCTTCGACAACCAGAATCATGCGGATCGATTTTCACGGCCTAGCTAGCAACTATGTAAAGACTCACTGAAAATGTCTTTGAGCCAATCAAAACTGTGAGCAATATTGTCAAGGAGCACGTTTATGTAAATCAAATGTGGAGATCGCTGTACATATCTTTCATCAATAGCCCTATGACGATCGAGGATGCATCCAAATCTTCCCCCACCACAAAGATTGCTATGTACTGTAGTATATATATATACTCTACATGTTGAGTACATAATCATGAACCACACCAAATCATCAAACAACATGCATTGATGTCACATCATCTTTTACAATTATTATTATATATGTGTATATATATATATATAAAGTAGTCCATGAATAATCAAACCATCATGCATGCGCACTGTGTCATGTCTTAAGAACATTATGATTAAGGTTGCATTAGTTGCAACGAGAATTTACATATAGTAGGTAAGCTATCAGCCTATCACTGTATATTTCAGTTACCATTATCCTTAAAGCTCAACGAATTAGATCAAAATTGGAGAACACTCAAAGGCCCCTTTGTTTGAATACATCTATATTTGGTCACATATAGACATTATCAATGGTCCATGCAGCCAATTTGTCAATGAGAAAAAGCTTCAAAGTCTGTCTGTAAATGATGAAAGCCTATGTTTGCGGACACGACAGGAGTGTGGAGGTCGGAAGACATGTAAAGTAGTTTCATAATTTCATTAAGAAAAGCTAAAAAGTTTGGAGTGCTCTCTCTCAGTAACATACCTTGGGGCAAAGATTTTTTGGATAAGGTTGTCGATCATTTGTGGCCAATAAAATTTATGTGAAATATAAAATACGAGAAGAATAGAGAGAAATTAAAGGAATACGATATTTAACACGATTTGGTCTTAGATACTTACGTCCATCGTAAATAAGTGTGAACCAAACTTTAGCAACTAGATTTTGATTTAGACCTCAGTATCCATTAGAACGAGTTTCATAAGTTAATTTAGATCGTATTGAAGTACAAGTATAAGATTATATAAGTTAATTTTAATCTAATCTATTTAATTGAACATGTTAAATCTTTCAATCTTAACTTACTAATTTTATATTGAATTTTATCGAAATATATATATATATATTTTGTCTTATTTGTGATATTTTGAGAACACGTGAGATATATTTGTCTAGTGTCTTCTAGTGGGATCCTATTTTTCTACGTGGGTCCCTTTCCTGCCATTGTCTAAAGAGAGAGAGAGAGGATTATTTATTTATTTATTTTATTAATTACCTTTGTGATAACTTTTTCCCTAAAACTCTTATTGATTATACCTTTATTATTTAATAATTAATTATTTAGTTATATTTAGTGTAATTTTATTAAACATATATAACTTTCATTTGACTCTTTAAAGATTTTTTTTTTTTTTACATAAGATTATATAGAAATAAATAATTTAAATTTCCTCTTCTCGTTCTTAAACCAGTTCCTTAATTGTACCATTTTAGAAGCTTTCAATAAATATTACTATACGAAAAATGCTTTATTTATTTATTTATTTTCTTTTTTGTCGATGAACAAACATTAAAACGATTATAGTTACACTATATGCAGCCTGCTCTCAGACTAGTTTTTACGCATTGAAAATCTTCTCTTCTTCTATCTCTTTCAAACTCTTTTTGATTTATCTAAAATTCGTGTTTATTAGGATGGTTTTGAATGGATATATTAAAAGAAGTGGTTTAGATTTTAATGCCTAAACATCAATCACAAAGATTTTACAAATGATAAAAATTTGAAGGAACCTACAAGATAAAGTACTTCTCTATGAACTATACGAAGAAGATCATAATTACTTTTAATAATGAATTTATTCTAATAAATTTAGCTTCTCAGTCTTAGAGTCGAGAGAGCCTTAAGGAATAGGATCCTCTCCATTTCAAATGAAATGGAGAATATCCATTTAGTGTAAAATGAGGGATAATATTGTAAATTTAGTCATTCAACTTTAATGTTAAGACAATACTACCCCTCATTTTACACTAAATTGATACTTTCCATTTGAGTTGAAATGGAGAGGATCCTAGTAGGTTAAAGTAGGCCTTTCCCAATGTTCCCGCCTCCACCCCAAGGGAGAAAACCCACCGGGAATGTTCTCACTGCTACCAGTCTCATACAATATTCTTAAAATTTCAGATGATGTTCGAGCAGGATTTGCTCGTAGGATGTTTGTGTCTATGATCTGGTTATTTGATTGAGATGACTTTGGTACTGTTGGGGTTATCCCATATTGGTTATGGAAGGAGCAGATGGTCAGTTTATAAGTGTAAGAAAAAACCTCACCTCTTGAGCTATCTTTTGGAGTTGAGAGAAACTTAAAACCACTCAACATTGGCATCAAAGACCAAGTGCAACCAACAAATCTCGGCACAATAGTCCATAAGAGAAACGAGTTGTCTCTACTTTGGCCTAGGGCTTGATGTGTAAGCGGAAGATTGTTGGGGTTATCTCACTTTGGTCATGGAAAGGGAATAGGGGTCAGTTGCATGAATGGCCCTCAAAAATTAAATGGACATAACATCTCTAATAATAATAATTAAGCATAAGAAATATTTCTTTTGGGACCTAATAAAACCAAGTTTCTGAAAACCAAATTCCGTGATTATCTGATTAACAAGAGGGTCGAGATTGGCCTTTTTAGCGCTAATAGGAGGTGGACAGCCTTGAGATAAAGAAGGATCAATGGTGTCGAGCCCTTGGGCCTTGACCAAGTGCATCATTCAAGAAAAACTCAGCTTTCAAAAAGTCCATGTTCTGTCTAGATTGAATCAGGTGACGCACGGTGACTTCAATTGGTCCACACTCAGGGGCGGATCTATGTGTTGGGTTAAATGTTTAAAATTATTCATAAAATATCAATATTTCAAAAATTCGCCCCCCCAAAATCCCCCAAAACATATTATAAGTTATTTTGTTTGTATTTTTTTTTTTTCTTAGCAATCTTCCCCCGCATCTTGTTTTTCCTTGCATTTATTTTATTTGGAGGAAAAGCGTAGAATACAAAGAAAATATCAATTTTTTTTTTAATTATCATGCAGTCATTTGGGATTACAATATTTATTTTTGGTACCATTTTTATTGAACTATATTGATCATATTTAGTTTATTTTACTAATTGTTTATATTATTGTGTTTGACTATTTGTAATGTCATGAGATTAAATTTAAGACTTCTATGCCTATATTTTATATTACTGTGTTTTTTATATATCTATGTGTTTTTATATTTATATAAGTTCGTGTCCCCAACTTATAAATATAAATAAATAAAATTCGTCCTCCAGATTAAAAATCTCGATTTCGCCCCTGAGGGCACTCAAGAAAGACAACCAAGCCATGTTTTTGGGTATACGTGCATGAGCCTGATGTAAACCCCAAGTCACGTGTGCCTTAAGTTTAGTTCAATAAGGATAGTATCTCCATGTTAGGTTTCATTATTCAATAAGGAGATTACCTCCAAACGTAAGAATCACGTTTGGACTAATAAGGAAAGTATCTCTTTTATTTTGTTTTCAATAAAGTCATAATAGTATCTACGATTCTGCTCTTGTAAGGTCAGAATCTAATACTAAAGTCAAGACCTAGTACTAGGTCTCTTATGTATAACGTTTTCCTATTTAAAGGACGTAGAGGAATAAAGAGGCATGCTAAATATTATCAAACTATACACTTATTATGTTTTTGGAGGTCAAGGTTCCCTCAAAGTAGCCAAATTTTTACATTCTTGTCTTTGTACTAGTTGATTCTCATCAATTGGTATCAGAGCCAAGTTCCTCTCCATACCAGAAAATTGAAAGAGGCCCGGTTTCCTCGCTCTAGGAATAAAAGTTTGACCTACCGAGATTTTTCTCTAGAATCTCGGCCAATGACGAGATTAGTGACGAAGAACGTAGGACAAAAGACGATGGAGGGCAGAGTGGGTAATTTGGAGTAGTCGGTACATGCACTGTCAGAGGTACGGCAGGAGGTGATGGCACTTGGAGAATGTGTGTCGATTACTGCGAATTGAACAAAATAACGGTAAAGGATAAGTTTCCCATACCGGTTATAAATGAACTCTTGGATGAATTGAATGGGGCCAAGTTCTTCACTAAATTGGATTTACGCTCCGGGTATCATCAAGTGAGGATGGAGATGGCCGATGTTGAGAAGACTGCTTTTCGTACACACCACGGGCACTATGAGTTCCTTGTCATGCCTTTCGGATTGACCAATGTGCCGTCCACTTTCCAAGCACTCATGAACGAGGTATTCCGAATTTATCTCCGTAAATTTGTATTGGTTTTTTTTTTTTTTTTTTAAATGATATATTGGTGTATAATAGTACTTGGAAGCAACATCTACAACATGTCACCACTGTATTGGGAATCTCGGAAAATCACCAGTTATATGTCAAAAGGACCAAATGCCTATTTGGCCAATAGAAGGTTCAATATTTGGGTCACGTAATTTCATCAAAAGGAGTAGGAGTTGATCTCGAAAAAGTAGAGGCCATGGAAAAGTGGCCAAAACCAGGAACCCTCAAGGCAATGCAGGGATTGTTGGGACTCATGGGATATTACCGGCGATTTATCCAAGACTATGGGAAAATCGCAGGGTCTTTAACCTGCATGTTGAAGAAAAATAATTTTACATGGACAATCGGAGCAGAAAAAGCCTTTGAGGACCTCAAACGAGCTATGACCCAAGCACCCATCCTTGCCTTACCAGATTTCTTTAAAGAATTTGTGGAGTGTCATGCCTCGGGGGTGGGCATTGGCGCTATTCTTTTTCAAGAACGACCGATTACTTTTTTCAGCTAAGCATTGCAGGGAACCCAATTATTATTATCCAAATACGAAAAGGAGATGTTGGCTCTTGTCATGACAGATCAAAAGTGGCAGCTATATTTGCTGGGTAGGCATTTTGTGGTAAGGTCGGATCAGCACAGTCTGAAATACTTATGGACCAAAAAAATCTTGACTACTGCTAAGCAAAAGTGGTAATATAAGTTGATGGGGTTTGATTTTTCCATCGAGTTCAGAAAAGGAAGAGAAAATGTGGTGGCCAATGCTTTATCAAGGAGAGGAGAAATGCAAATTCTAGGTAAGCTTGCTGCCATTTCAAGTCCAATTGCCAACTGGTTGGACGTAGGGAAATAGAAAATGATGCAGAGATGAAGGAGCTGGCACAAAGGATCCAAGATGGAGAAGCCGTAGGTCCATGGAAGTATAAGGAAGGTATTCTGTTTTTCAAAGAACGAATTTATCTTACAGAAAAATCTGCACTTATCTCTTCCATTATAGAGCAAATACACAGGGGATTTCATGAAGGATACCAAAAGACCTTCCAGCGGATACGGGAAAATTTCTATTAGAAGGGAATGCGGCGACAAATAAAGGTGTTCATCAAGGAATGTGAAGTTTTTCAACATCATAAGGTGGAGAACCTTACACCTCGAGGATTGTTACAACCACTGCTAGTACAGGAGATAATTTGGGAGGAGATCTTTATGGATTTTGTAGATGGGTTACCTAACTCAAGGGGCAAAACTACAATTGTTGTGGTTGTAGATCGTTTATCCAAGTATGCTCACTTTGTAGCTATTAGTCACCCTTACACGGCCATGAGTGTAGCCCAAGTTTTTTTTGAAAATATTTTCAAGCTCCATGGTATGCCTAAGTCAATTGTGTGCAATAGGGACCCAACATTCACTAGTCATTTTTGGAAGGAATTGTTCTAATTACAAGGTACCAGCTTCAATTTCAGCTCCACCTATCACCCGCAAACGGACGGCCAAACTGAGGTTGTGAATCGCACCATGGAAATGTACTTGCGTTGTTTTACAAGTTCTCAACCCAAGGAGTGGTGCAAGTGGTTGGCTTGGGCTGAATACAGTTATAATACAAGCTGTCATACTACCCTTAAAACAACCTGTAACGCCCCGAAAATTAATTAACTGGTAATTAATTTCGTGGTTTATCTCCCAACTTTATTCCACTCCGAACAAGACTCAGAGACCTTTACTCCTCAAAAATAGAGGATACTAAGCAATGAGAGTAATAAAGTTCTACAATATTGAATCATATAACCAGAGCGTTTAACTAAAGAACATCAAAGCAGCGAAAATCACACTATATACATATTATCGATACAAGGGATCTATGCTAAACCTTAATATGCAAGCAAGCATGCATCAAGCCCTAATGTCTACAACATAACTCAAAAGTACTAGTTACCATGAGTACCCGCTTAAGCTTGCAATAAGTCATCAAGCATCTTTCATATCGAATCTTCCAACATAATCGGATGCTTCGTGGTATCCACTATCTATAACAGTATAATCGTACATATGGAGAAAAAGGAAAATAATACAAAAGTAAGTCTGACGACTTAGTGAGTATAAATGCACATGACGTGCCCGTCATTAAGTTATGGATTTAGTCATTTATAAAACACATGCAATATTATGAGATGACAGTTTGTCAAGAATGTGATATATATACAATATGCATATGATATAGAGTAACAATCATAGTTCAATAGTATGGTCTACCTGAGATATTACCCCTTCTTAGCAGGGTTGACACTATCCCGAGGGACCTGTAGTACAATGTCGGTGCCTCAGCCATTGCACAGCATACCGTACATAACACTAGCGGCATGACCGAGTCCGACCTCAGGTGGCCTACACTACTAATGACGTCTGTCCTATAGTGACCATCTATTGGGAATGGCTTCATCTTGATCACGAAACCATTGGATCCAAAGCCCCCCCTCCCCCCCACACACACACACACATTGACCATAAAGCTAACCCGTATAATAAACCCATGGCCATTATACCGCACATACCGGTATACCATGTCATATGATATAATTAGTCTTATCAGTATTTTGCATGCACAGTTTTACAAGTCTCATTATTATTTTATTAATCGACACACGTTTTCACAAAAGAAAGTTCCCAGTAGTTCCAAAATGTATTTCATGAAAGTTGTAAAATATGCATGTTTGATATATATAAAATAGACGTGCAATGTAGGAAAAGTAACAACAAAGCATCCATGTAAGTTTGTACTCACCCGGGTCGTAAAGCTCCTCCATATAATTCCCTTGAGGTTCCATAACCTTGAATATTGAGAAAATATTTATCATCAGTTCTATTTCTACTAAAACAACTCTATAATAAAGAAACAGGAGCTATGAGACGGTTGGTGAAAGTAAAGTTCCCTGTCACACTCTAACCGTACATCTAGGCTCGAGGCCATACGTCCAGTGTGACACGATGAGTTGTACGTCTGGTCACGAGACCATACGTCTACTCTGACGTCTTTCAGGGAGAACCTCATTTTCTCTCCACTGTTCGCCTATTCTCCGACTCCTAAGGCCAACATAGACTCCCTAACGCCTCTTAACTCAGATTGAAACCTCCATGCAAAGTTATAAAGCTAAGTTATCAAAACGCTAACCTAAGCAAGATCTAAAGCATAACTAAGGCTAAACTACGACTAACAAAAATCGAGTAGCATAATAACGTAATATAAAGCTAAGGAGTCGAACGTTACCTCCTTGAAGCCAAAACTACAAGAGTTCCTTCCTCCGGTAGCACCGAAACACTCACAAACGGCCAACAAGCAGCCTAGGGGAGAAGATGGGGGTTGGGGGCGGAAATGGTGTTAAATGGGCGAAGGGGTATTTATAGGGCCAAAAAGCAGCTGATGTCTGGTCATAGGGGCGTATATCAAGTACTATTACATAGCGATTCAAAGGCTGTCTTGTACGTCCAAGTATTAACCGGAGGGTATTCCAAAAATTAGCGTACATCCGCTTGTACTATTCACAAAGTACGGCGTACTATTTGTCATTGGACGTTCAGTGGGGGACCACCGTACGTCCGCACTACAGACATTAGTGTACGTTCGGTGTTTCAGCATACGTCCACCAACCCTAGCGTATGTCTGGTCCAAAAGTCCAATTATCCAAAATGCCCTTTTGGCAGATCCTAGTGACCCAAAGTCCAAATTAACCCTTTATCTAAGCTACTTATGCCTAGTTAAATATTTTGGTCACTACACAACCCCTTTTGCAGCAGTTTATGGAAGGGATCCACCCACCTTGCTTACTAATATACTTGGAATGGCAAAGGTAGAAGTTGTAGAAAGGGAGCTGATGACACGTGATCAAGTGATAAGGGAGCTAAGGGAAAACATGAAGTTGGCCTAGGAAAGAATGAAGAAGGTGTATGATGGTAAGCATCGGGAATAAGAGTTTGAGGATGGGGAATGGGTGTTTCTTAAATTACACCCATATAAACAGGTATCCGTCCACCTACATAGGAGTGTAAAGCTGGCAACAAGGTTTTTTGGGCCCTTCAAAATCATCAAAAAAATTAGCCTAGTGGCTAATAAGCTGGAGTTACCACTAAGAGCTAACATCCATCTTGTTTTCCACGTTAGTTTGCTCAAACGACATTTAAAGGGAGAAAAAATTGTATTATCACAACTGCCAAATGTCTTGGAAGATGATCATATCATTCCGAAACCAAGAGTTGTGTTGGAGAAGCGCATTCGAAACAAGAAGCCCGAGGTTTTAATTCATTGGCAAGGACTATCACCGGTGGAAGCAACATGGGAAGAGCAGGAATTCATTCAAGAGCAATTTCCAGAATTTTCCCTTGAGGACAAGGGAATTGTTAGGGAAGGGGAATGATGTAAACCCCGAGTCACGTGTGCCTCAAGTTTAATTCAATAAGGAGAGTATCTCCATGTTAGGTTTTACTATTCAATAAGGAGATTACCTCCAAACGTGAGACTCACGTTTGGACTAATAAGGAAAGTATCTCTTTTATTTTGTTTTCAATAAAGTCATAACAGTATCTACGATCCTACCCTTGTAAGGTTAAAATCTAATACTAAAGTCAAGACCTAGTACTAGGTCTCTTATGTATAACGCTTTCCTTTTTAAAGGAGGTAGAGGAATAAAGAGGCATGCTAAATATTATTAAACTATACACTTATTGTGTTTTTGGAGGTTAAGGCTCCCTCGAAGTAGCCAAATTTTTACGTTCTTGTCTTTGTACTAGTTGATTCTCATCAGAGCCATTGCCCCTCTATCTTTTATAGATGCACAAGCCTAGCAGAAGAGAGAGAGAGAGAGAGATCAAATAAAGCAACAACGTTAGGACGCCCCATGCTGTTGCAACTTCCAAACAAGCTCTAACCTTAAATCTTTCAACAAGATCCAAATACCTGAAAGTATGTAGTTATCGCACAGAACGACAGCCAACAAATTATAGACGCTATCTTTAGAGCATCTCTAGCAAGGGTGGCTATTTTAGCCACTCAAAATACCATTTTTTTCTAGTTTAGCTACTAGTTTTTCATAATACACTCCAATAGAATAGCTATTTTAACCATCTCTTCTAATTAAATATTATTTTTCAGTATTATTTTGTTATTTTTTTATCTTTCATTTTTTCTTCCCCATCTCTCTCATACACACATGAGTAATGTTATAAGGATTCTTAGAGTTTTCCTATAGTCATCCCAAATGTGATGTGGCTTTTAAAATTACCGTTGAATTTGAAATGTGATTTATTGAGTTTTGATCTTTTGGTGATTTTAAAAGCTACATCACATTTGGAATGACTCTAAGAAAACTCTAGGAAGCCTTATAGCATTACTCTAAACACACACAGAGCAAAATTAGAGAACTTTTTCTCATCCCTCCCTCTCAGCAAAACCAGATTTCGTGGCGAAACCATCAAATCTGGTGAAACCAGATTTTGTCTCTCTCTCGGCAAAACTAGATTTTGTCTCTCCCTGCGAAACCAATAAAAAAATTCGTGGCTTCCCTTTCTCTGGAGCTTGACTTCCTGGAGGCATTGAAAGGCCATTAAGATGAGAAAGATCAATGGGGAGGTTATGTTGTACCAGCATGTTCCCTCTTCCTATTCCTTCAAAATTTTAGCCTGCTGTTGGGATTATGCTTGTTGCCATTGTTGAGGAAGGTGCCTGCGAGATTGTTCAAGATGTGAGAGAAAGAGAAAGTGAAAATAATAAAATAATGAAAGGAAATAATATTATATTGTTACAAGTTGCTATAGTAGACTTTCATATATGAAAGTCTACTGTAGCAAAATTGAGGAAAGTTGTTAGTTTAGAGGGCCTGCTAGAGAAGTGAAAATGCTAAATATAACTAAAAAGTTTTTTTAAAAGGGATGTTGGAGATGCTCTTAGCACACTACAATAAATTGTAGCAATAGCGTCGCCATTATTAGCTGCGACTCAAAACTCCATTCAAGGGAGAGAATACAATAGATTCACAAATACTTTATCGGATTTTTTTTTTTTTTTAAATTTTTTTTTTATTAACAATGAAACCATCTTTATATATAATACAATTTATAGGATGATACCTAAATTGATGGATAAGAACTGCTACTTAATCCCAATACTAATTTTAAATAACTTTATTGTAATAACACCAACCTAAATACTAAACATATCGCATGCACCCTAATCATATCCCTAACAATTCTTCTCTATATAAGAAGCTAATGCATGCCTCAATCATGCACATCCCACCTAAGCCGCTTGCTTTAGGCATTATAAACAATGGCCAGCCCTTTCTTTCACGTCTTTATCTTTCTTATATCATGAAAACTTAGTCAGGTCTTGGGTACTCCCAACTGCGGGCCAATTGTAGCCAATGATATTGACCAAATTCAATTTGCTTTTAAGCTTGAATTCCTTGAAGCTCCTGTATGGTGCACTTGGTAAAGGACTCGATGCCATCGCTCCAACATTTGCGGCCGGTGGTCTGCCTCCCATTGGTGCTAAGAAGGCCAATCTTGAGCCTGTGGTTGGCCGGATCATTGAGGAGTTCACATATCAGGAAGTTGGTCATCTCAGGTCACATAGATAAAAAAAAATAATAATAATAATAAAAAAAAACATATATTTGATTTATTTTCATTTACTTGTAGTCTCATCCATTTTTCTTTCAGTTTAGCAGATAAACAATATTTCATAAACTTGCAATGATTTTTCAGGGCTATAATTACATCAATAGGAGGAATTCCAAGGGCGAAGTTAGATCTTAGCCCCCAGAGTTTTGCAAACTTATTTGATGAAGCAGTTGGTTTCAAATTGAACCCTTCATTCGACCCTTACTATGACACGGTCCACTATCTCTTAGCATGTTATGCAATCCCTTATGTAGGACTCGTGGGTTATGTTGGCACCATTCCAAGCCTTACCAACGAAACTTCTTGAAGTGTAAGAACCTCTACTAGTACGCCTTTTAAACTAATCGAAAGCAGTTGATTTAATTATATTCTAACACTCTTCCCCACACGTGGCATTAATAAGTGGTGACGCTCAATACACAAAATTAATATTTGATTGATATGTTATTGAGGTGAATGACATATATAAGATTTGAACTAGAACGTTTTTTCTGATACGATAACAAAGCCCTTTTTTTTTGGCGCAAAATATTAAATTTCTGTCGGGAAATGTGTTTAGCTAAAAACATTAATTTGTTTAAAACCCTAAAAAGGTTTAAAACACATTTTCCTACGTTTGTCTAGTATGGAAAGTCACCAAATATTTCTTATATTTTCATATAATATGAGGAGTTTTGTTGGAAGATCGTGTGTGCGAATAGAAGGGCTTCGAGGATGGGATTGAGATCATATAGAATAGTAGCCTCCATGTCTGAGGGTGGTTACTATTTATCACAAAAGCTTATACAATTTTCTACTAACCATGCAAGTATTAGCCTATAAATAATCAGTGCTCTCTCTTGGTAGTTGGTGGCGTCGCTTTTGGGCTTTGACGCTGGACAGGATGCGGTCATAAGAACACCATTGTACGAGAGAGCCAATGAGAAGGTGGTGCCATATAACTTGACCGTAGCTACTTTTACGAACAGGATCTCTTGGCTCAGAAACAAGCTAGGCTGGTGTGGCTTCAAAGATGAAGGCGTACAAGTACCTTTCTTTTTTGGGGTGGAAAACCGTACACACAGCAATGTCCTCTCCGCCGATTGTAACTCCCGTTCATATGCTTGAACGCCACCGGAGATCTTGAGGATAATATATGGAAGTGGCAATGAGAACAAACCTGGCGGGTTTTATCCTAATGGTGGAAGTGGGAACATCACAAGGAGCTTTCTTCCAAAAGCCTAGGAGCCTCCTACTCGAAGCTTCGAATGTTAATTAGCTTATTGTGGTGTACCAATAAATTGATGGATGGATACTTGTATGTTACAATAAAAGCAATGGTTGTAGCTTCTTTCAAATGCTATGAGCCATCAAAAAATGTCAATATCTTACACAAAGTTACATGTGTAATCATAAAGGTTGGAAGAAATTTCCAAGTGTTAGCCTTGAAAACTACTTTCAATGTTGAAAACTATTTAATGATTGTTTGGAGTCATCGATTTGATCAAGGAGTGGGGGATTTGTAATACTATGTCTTGTCCAGATCAGCAATTTGATTTTTCTCACGCAAACGTAGGTGCGATTAATATGCTAATAGATAAATATATTCTCCACGTCGATTTTATCATATCCATTTCACACCAATGACGTGACATGAGTTGAATTAACGTGGAAAGTTTTATTATTTTAAGCGGCCAATCGGCACATGTCACATCAATTGGAGTGAAGTGAGTGTTAGAAAATTAATCCTATTTCCCAAAACCTATGAGATGCTAAAAAAATAAGAAGAATGTGAAATCATAAAGATTCAGCGATCACATATGACACGAAGATTTAAGTGTGTTGGTTAAACTACAATAGTGAGCATAGCCAAAAAGGCTAGGAGCCTCCTGCATACATCACACTATTCAACAATCACAGGTCTAACATGTGGTAGATAAACAAGGAGTCTCGTATATAGGAAGGGAATTCCCAAATAGGATATAAGAGCTCTTTTGCCCTCAAACTTTCTCTCCAACCTTTTATTTATTTATTTATTTTCTTTTTTACTCAAAAGTGGTAAAATTTCGAGGGCGGTTCAAGTGAAATTTCTTCTATAGGAAAATACTTGGGGTACTGGGAGTAGTAGTAAAACTTTTACGACAAAATCATTTACAAACTAATGTGACAATCGATTATTAATAAAATAATTAAGAGAATTTGTCAAGCCAATTTTTTTTTTGCTTATTTATTTTGTCAATTATAAATTATCGCCATCATTTTATAAGTAACTTTTTTATATTAAATCGAGAATATCGCTAGAACCATTCATGAAAGTGTTACAAACGTAAATCACAATGAAATTCTAGTAACTCCTGTAGGACCTAAGATAACCAACTTCTTGATAACCGAATTAAGCAACGATCCTACCAACTAGGGATTGACATTCACAACGATTAATTGCACAAATTGCTAGTAATTGGGTAACTAATGTGAAAGACCCTATATTGGATGCACATGTCGAGATAGGTGGCCAGACAACCTCAAATTTGTTTGCCCAATTTGAAAAGATAATTATTATGGAACTTTATCCACCAAAGAGAGGGTCAAGATTAGACCTCATAGCACCGGTTGTACGAAGACCAAATTCGAGAAGAACTCTTCTTACAAGAATTCCGAATTAAGGCCAAAGTGAATATGGCCTCTGTCAACGTCCACAAACATTCATGTAATGGTAATTTTTTACTACACTAGCACTAACTTTAAGGAAAATGTGTGCATTATTACGGTTTTAACAATCTATATTTTAATAGATGGGAATTCACTCCATTACAAAGAGCGCCGCACCCTAGGGGAGGAGGGATGGCCGTCGGCTGCCTCCCTCCTCCCCTCCTTC
The DNA here is from genome assembly GCA_006937295.1 of Carpinus fangiana. Classification (NCBI taxonomy): domain Eukaryota; kingdom Viridiplantae; phylum Streptophyta; class Magnoliopsida; order Fagales; family Betulaceae; genus Carpinus; species Carpinus fangiana. Next base: position 27,848,599 of record CM017322.1, read on the forward strand.
CCTCCTTCCTCCCTCTTGTCCTTTCTCCGGTTTTTCCCAGGCCGGTTGTTTCTTTCCCCTTTTCGCCGTTTCTCTTCCCCTGTTGCCCTTAGTGGCGGTTTTACTCTAGTGGGTCGGACCTGGTGCAGAATCAGTCGGCTTTTCGACCGATTCTTCGTGTTTCCGTCTGATCTCCGTCTAGGGGTTGGGTCACAGCGTTCGTCGGTTTTGTTTCTTTTCTTGGCGTTGTGTTTTCCGTTTTCTGGGGTTTTGGCCCCTGGTCTTGGTTCTCCGTGGGGGTTGCCTCCGCCGTCCACCGCCCGTTGCGGGTCTTTTACGCGTCTCCAACGCGTCGTGCTACCACCGCCACCCTTCTCGGTGGTTCTCGGCCAGCTCCCCCCGGTTCTTTGTTTTCTTTGTTTTAGATCTGTATTTGTTTTGCGTTATTTGTGTTCTTGTTTTTGTGTTTCTGCAGATCTGCTAATCTTCTCGGCGTTGGATCTGCCGCCATCCGTCCACTGCCGGGTTTTTCCTTGCACCCCACTGCGACAAGCTTCAAGGTCGGATTCGGTTGTTTCGCGATTGGCTTTTCCCTGTTTTGTTGGTTTTTTTAGTTTGTAGTTTGTATTTTGTTGTTGTTTCCCTGTATTGCTGTTTTTTGCTTGTAATAAATCCTTTCTTGTTCGACTTGCTGTTGGGCAAGAAGCTTTATCCAAACCTTTTGGTTATGGATGTAAACATATCCTGGCTTTCGGGTCGAGGAGGAAGTCTCACGGCCGAGGGCTCTTAGTCCTCGGTGATGTGGAAAAATCGCTTCTTGTGTACTCATGGCGTCTGCTCGAGCACACTTGAGTTTTAAACATGCATTGTAATCACGGGATAGCGGATGTGACTTGGTTTGATTGAGTGGTTGGCACTTGTTGTCTGGAACTTTACCTAGTAACCTTGTAGGTTTGTCTATGGTTACTTCAGGGTTTTCCCTGTGTTTTTTAAGAGTTTAGCTCTTGACTTCTATGGATGAATGAGAATCAGCTTCTTTTCAAAAAAAAAAAAAACAATCTATATTTTAATGATTGGTATGAAATTGCCACGTGGCCTACCGTGTCAATTACTTTCTTATTGGAGCTTGGTTATCACTGTATACATTCAATGGCAATAGTGCATAAACATTTATATGTTCTAACCTTTGTCATGGTCGAATGAGGCTCTTGTTGTGGAAAAAGTCCAAGCAAACATACCATAAAATGGAAAAACTTTAGAACTTTGTTGCATGTGCATTAATGTTATGGTTAGATATAAGTCTAATTGATCCACGCGTACAAGCTGTGGTGGAATGGATGCCACGGCCGCTTCACCCTATGCATAAAAGTCCAAAGTGGTACGAATCACAAAGAGAATTATAGCACTGAGCGAAGGTTGACAGCCAACAAACTGAAAATTAAGGAAATTAGAAATGCTATCTTTTTCACACTGCAACAAATTGTAGAAATAGCGTATACATTATTAGTGGTGACTCAAGAAGGCGAGAGAATACTACAAATTAACAAATACTTTATGTGAATTTTTTTTATTAACAACGAAACCATCTTTATATATAATACAATTTATTGGATGACACCTAAATTGATGATAAGAACTCCTAATTAATCCCAATACTAATTTTAGGAGAAAATACACTTTACCCCCCTGAACTATCTACTCATTTGCACTGTGACCTCCAATGTTTAAAACGTGACACTTGACCCCCCCCCCCAAACTTCCAAATTGTTGCAATTCGACCATTTTGATTTTTTTTTTTTTTTTTTTTTTCCAAATGCCCCCATTCCAAGTTAAAAATTTAAAAAAAATTAAAAATTATAGGGTGGCCAAAAATTTATGGGGGCATTTTGGAAAAAAAAAAGTCAAAATGGTCGAATTGCAACAATTTGGAAGTTGGGGGGGGGGGGGGGAGATCAAGCGTTACGTTTTAAACATTAGAGGTTAAAGTGCAAAGGGGTAGATAGTTCATGGGGTAAAGTGTATTTTCCCCCTAATTTTAAATAACCTAATTGTAATAACTCCAACCCAAATACTAAATATATCGCATGCTCCCTAATCATATCCCTAACAATTCTTCTCTATATAAGAAGCTAATGCATGCCGCAATGGTCGGGGCACCGACGTTGTATTACAAGTTTCTCGGGATATCGTCAACCCTACTGTGAATGGGTAATATCTCTGATAGACCATACCGTTAAACTATCACTGTTATTCTATATCATATGCATATATCATATACTTATATCACACCTGTGGAAAACTGTTATGATGGAACTATTGCATAGTTTACAAAATTAGAGTTCATTATTAAACTGGCATGGGTGCCATATGCATTAACATTCAGTCTTTAAACTTACCCCTTTATTTTATGTTTTTTCTCCATTACGAATAATTGCGTGGTTTAGCTAGCCTAGATGAGGATACTTTAGGATCAGACTTGGGTGATTGCGTAGGACTTGATACGAGTCATTTTTGAGGATATGGACTCAGTTTGGTAGAAGTCCATGTAGGATAAAGGAGGAATCACCCGAGCAAACATGATTGAGATTCTTTTCTCTTTGGCATTACTTAAGCTTAGGATTTAATCTATTGATCCTTTTGAGAAACAATTATGTTATAAGATGTAATATTCTACTTTGATGAAGGTTTGATTATTAATACATCGGTGACTATCTTATATTATAAGGTATTATGTTTATTCTAGTGCATGAATGTGTAATTGTTTATTTATTCCTCTCTATTCCTATAGTTTAGAAAGTCTTCCGCTGAGGTCTTTTACTTATGAGAAGTTGAAATCCCTAAGTCTTGTCCCTTGAGAGATAGAGCTGGGAGATGAATCATGGGATCAATTACCAGTTAATTGATTTTCCCATCGAGGTTGTTACATTGGCATTGTCCTGAGTGACCTATAATACAATGCTAGTGCCCTGGCCATTGTATGCTACCGTCCACCACTAGCAACCCGACCGAGTCTAACCTCGGGTGGCCCAAGCTACTAGTAATGTACGTCTTGTAATGACCAACCATTTGGCAATGGTTGTGTCAGTCACGAAAACCACTTGATCCAAGGCCTACACACGCACACTTGACCATAAACTTCACCTATATAGTAAGCCCATGGCCGCTATCCCGCACGTACCGGTGTACCATGTTATACGATGCAATTAATCTTATCTGTCTTTTACATGTATAGTCTTACAAGCTTCATCATTATCTTATTAATTAACATACGTTTTTCCAAAAGAGAGTTCACAGCTTTCCAAAATGTAATTCATGAGAGTTGCAAAATATGCATGTTTAATATATATAAAATAATCATGCAATATGGGAAAAGTAACAATAAGTATCCATGTTAGTTTGTACTCACTTGGGTCGTAATGCTCCTCTATAAAATCCCCTTGAGGCTCCATAACATCGAATATTGAGAAAAGACCTATTATCAGTTCTAAACCCGAGCTAAAACGAACCTAGAACATGAAAGTAGAGGCTATCGGATGACTCGTCAAAATGGCATTCCTTGGAACGCTTCTGGCTGTACATTCGGTTTCGGGGCTGTATGTTCGACCAGAAGATTCAGGTAGAACCTCATTTGTTTCAAACGTCCTCCTATCTTCTCAAACTGGTTTTAAAGCTACTTAAAGGATCTCTAGGACTTCTTACCTCAAAAAAATACCTCCATGCATAAGAGAATACGTTCAACAACGATGAAACACTAAATCAACCAAACTAGTAAATATAAATAATTATTTCATTCCATCTTCTTTCATTTTCTGTAATAACTATTCCATTTTACAATGAAATAAAAATTTCATGTATGAAATGTGCCTTTAATTTCATGACAAGATGGTTTTCAAAAGAATAAAGGGTTAAATACCTTATTCATCCATGTGGTTTAATTTCTTAATTTTTTTACTCCTAGGGTTTACTTTTTATCACATGAGGTCCTTATAATTTGCTTAAAAACCGAGATGGTCCCTCGGTCGCCTACACAAAAAAGCATACTTACATGATCAAATTGTGAACTATAAGCAATTGATATGGTGATTATCATGGATCAGATTTTAAAACTGTATTGATTTTTAAAAACGTTCAAGAAAAACTCAGCTTTTAAAAACTCCTCATATTCTGTCCAAATTGAATAAGCACTCAAAGGTATCCATGAGTTGACTTAATTGTACGGTGAAGAAAAAAAAAGAAAAAGATAAAGGCACTTAAGTACCTAAAATAGCTCTAACCTCAAATCTTTCCAGGAAGATCCATATACCTAAAAATACATAGTTATAGCACTTAGCAAAGGTTGACAGCCAACAAACTGACACTACAAAAAACCTTTTTTTTACTAACTGACTATTAATGACGTGTCAAAACCATTGACACGTTACTAACGGTTAGTGACGTGCCAATGGTAACGTGTGTGACGAGTTAGAAATGTGGACGTTAGAACTGGGATTTTAGTAACATGTCAAATTGTGCCACGTTCTCATTTGGTAACGTGTCACAATTTCACACGTTACTAAATAGTAGTAACGTGTAGAAATGCTCCGTTACCCTAGGGGTAACGTGGGGAGAAATGCCACGTTACAAAAAAAAAAAAAAAAAAATTACAAAACATTTATTTTAACTTTAGTAACGTGTCAATTTTTGAGACGTTACTAAAGTTAAAATAATAATTAAAAAAAAAACAAAAATTCATTCATTGGCTGTAGAATACCCAAGGGTCTTCAGAATTAGATCCAAAGGCTTTTAAAAGCTAAACATATAAGTGGGAAGTGAAAATTAGTATTTGGTAATCATCATCAACAAAGTCTCTAGCTACTGCTCTAACAACTCAAAGCAGTAGAATCCATGAAATAAAATAACTGCTTATATACTTCTGAGCCTAAAAAACATGAAGCTAAAATTACGACAGCCCACTGCTACCAAAAGGACTCCCAAGACTTGGATTAGAAGCATGCTGAAGGCAGAGCCTAATTGTGTGGCTTTGAGATGCTCTGTATATGTCTATGCACTCTTGAAAGTCAGCATCACATGTCAAAAGAACCCACTCTATTTCTACATGATAAAAGTATGCACAAAAGGTTGAATCATAGTTGGCTTGCTGTCCCATATCTGAACCAAAGTACCTAACCAACTCAAACCAAATTCAGATTAAGATTCCATCATAGAACCCTATGTCAAAATCTAATTTGCAGGACAATAGGCTCCAGTTGGACCTAGATAACATTAGGTTAACCTAAACAAATTGCAATCTAGAAGGCATTAAGAATTTGACCAAAGAAACATCTCCAGTACTATGCATTGGTGCAGAACTTTTAGAAGCAAGCACTACAAGACTACAAGACTCGATAATAGTAAATCAATGACTACAAGACTAACAACACTACAAGAACAAGATTAGCTGGGAAGAATAACTTTACATTTGAGTAGACGTGACATGCAATAAAACACTGTTAAGGTTCAAACCTTTATAAGAGAAATCAAGCGCTGTCTAAGCCCAGCATTGATAAGATCTTCCAGATATTTCTGAACATCTGATACAGTATCAGCTTCAAGACCCTGATCCAGCACAACGGCCTGCAGCAACAATACAAGAATTCATAGAAAAGAACAAGAGCCAACCTGCAATCAGCAGTACAAAGACAATTGGATAGGCAGGGGAATGGATATACCCTAAATAGTGTATAGAGTGCTGTTATTAGAAGTAGAAGCGCCCTTGCCTTCCAGTAGAAATAAATCAGGACATGCACCTCCAAATGAAAGACTGTAAGTTGCTCAAGCATTGACCTGCATGTTAAGAACCACAAATTAAGCAACTAAGGAATAACTAACTAGAACAATCAGTTGATGAAATATCTGCAAGGGCATCATGAAAACAAAACTCCAACCAACAATATTATCAAATGTTTGGATGAGCATATTAAAAGGACTGTCGGATGGCTTAGATATGTGATCTTGAAGGGTCGTGGCACATAGCTCGTGTGTAAACCTCTATCTTTGAGGCACTATCCTCATAAGGTAAAGAAAGGTAATGTTCTCAGCTTCTCGCCTTCACCCAGTTTTATTACTTTCCTTTTCCAATCTATGTATGTAAGTAATACATTATATTTAGAATGTTTTAGCAGAGTTATTAGTAAGAATTCCTTTAGAAGCACTAAAGGAATCCACACTTCACTTAACAAGACCCCAGCATAAACTTTTATAATTGGCTAGACTAGTAATGTTATTTGTGTAAAAAATGTCATTCAAAACTCAAATGCTGGATAAAGCAATGGAGCTGGTCTCGCCTGAGATAGAGAGAGAAAGCAAGAGATGGAGAGGGCAAGAAAAATGGTGACAGACGCCTACCACATCCAATCGGATAATACAAGTCAATAACTTTCCAATGTCATCAAGATCCATTTGCATCTGTGCAGAGAAAACAGTAACATGAAAAGATGAGGAGTGAAATTATTGTACAGCAAATGGAAAGAAATTTCATCACGTGATATAGAATTTCATGGAAAAAAATTATTGTATCGCCGGAAATCAAAACTCAATTGCTTTCACTTTCCCGCATTTGGTCAACTACCAAACAGAGCATACTTTCTTTTTCCCAAATTGTAAAAATAAATTCTAAAACTCCAAAAAATTACTTATTTTCTCATTTCCTTACAATTTTCTCGATAACCAACCAAGAGACATAGCCTGATGTCAATGACCTTAACCCCCCCCCCCCCCCTCTCCCGGCTTCTTCTCCAAAAACCCCAAGCAAAAAAATCGCTCAAAATTCACAAAATCACAGCAAACAATGGGAATAAACATAAAATCGCATAGCATTTACCATGGAAAAGAAACAAATTAATCATTTAGTGAAACAATCTGAGAAAACAATTTGCAACAAAACAAGAAATTTCATGTCCTAACAAATACTACATGTATATACATAATCAAATACCATCTTTGACTAAGCCCAGACTTGTCTTCTTGAATAACTTCCACATGCATGGTACACAGTTTACTATTTTTTGAGCGAAAAAAGATATTAATCCACAAGAAAGAAAGCTAAATCAGGTTAGAAAAAGAAAGCACCTTATCTTTGTTGTGAGTTTTAAATTACTCGCAAGTGCATGACTAGTCATTTGCAATATAGTATGTGTGCAAGTGCGAGTGAGAGGTCGAATCCACAAGGAATTGTGTTGTGAAAATAAATTTCTATCTAAACTAATCTTATCTTAACCTAGTTCCAAATTGTGTCTTGCAATGGTAAATTAAACAACAAAACTGAAAATAAACAAATAATAAAAGCACTAAGGTTTTCAGAATCCACCTCACCAAATCAAAGTACACATTCTCGTGCTTAGTTCATACATCCGACAAACCCTATGCATGTTCTATTGTTCCTATTGAAAAATTCAATGAATCCATCTATACAACAAAAGACAATGCATATCTAATTTAGTTCAAAAGATCCAATGTATCCATGCTTTGCACAAAAGATAATGGATATCCAAAATAAATCAAAAGATGCAATGTATCCGTCGGATGAAACATAATGAATATCCAACTTCAACACAATCAAACACAATTTTGTCACATAATTGAATTGAAACGAACATACATTACATTAAAGTCGGAATTGTACGAACAAAACATGAAAACATAAAATTAATCAAAGGTGAGGCTTCATCTTCAACCTTAGTTAAAGAATTAGCTTCTCATGACAAAAGGAATCATAATGAAACTAATTAAATTATTAAAATCAAAGTACTTACAAAAGAATTGGAGTTCAAAGCCCCAAAAACCAAGAAAAACTCGAAAACGACCAAGAACGGTGCCTTCGGCGTGTCTCCGTACGTTTACAATAGAAAATTGTGATATTTATAAGCTAATTTTAGGGTTTTATCACTGACAGTTCGTCCTGGTGCGCTCAATCGCACCTGAGCATGACTTTGCTCTTGCGATGGGCACAAGTGCGCTCGATCTCACTATTTTTGAGCTCAAGCGCACATGCTTCAGAATTTGCCAAATCGTTTGAAATATGATTTTGTATATCTTCGAGTTAGCTTTCCAATTACACAAAGAACACTCCAATCAAAATTTTACAACTCTAGATATGGCCGTTTTGGTGGGACTCGTTGGGTGCAAATCATCACTCGACTCAAATTTGCTGCCAATGCTCCCCGAACTGTCTTAAACCCCAGAATTAATGAAATTAGCCCCAAATGTACCTTAACAACCTGCAAAACACTAAAACACCAAAACTAACCAAAAACATCAGAAAATAACAAATACAAGTTAAGGGGCCTAAGTATGCAATATTTGGCACTTATCAAATACCCCCAAACTTATTGCAAGTCCCTTAGCAAAACGAAATCAAAACAAAAAACATAAGTCCGCTGTCATGGGAGAGATGATTGCATTTAGCGTATGCAACAAGTCTTTTGAACCCCTAGGTATCCCTAGTAGATGACTGGAGTCTCGTGAGGGTTTACCAACAATGACACCCACAAACATTTTTTTAGCACTATGTTATCAGCAAACATGAACTTCCACACAAACACTTGGTCTTTACCTCATAAACAGATTTAACAAATTGAACACCACGATCACATCATTAGGACATCCAAGATAATAAGTAGGCAATTGAGATAACATATGTTTCATTAAGTGCAAAGTGAGATTAACATATAATCATAAGGCTTCAATTTACCCAAAGTTTATGTATCTCTAAATTCATAAGAGTTCTATCAGATGAAGACAACCATGGCTTAAGTTTTTTTTTTTTTTAATTTATTTATTTATTTGCGTGTAGGCTGTGCAATGCTCGGCTCCTTTAAGCTTTCTAATTAACCTATATAACAAGTTTTTGGCCAGTGACTCCCAAACCAGATGGTCTTAGGGTACTAGATGTGAAAACATCCCTAAGGGCTTAATGACTCAAGTCAAAAAGGCTACGAAGCCAAAATAGCCATACAATCAACCAAACTGAATTTCACACCTTACGCGAACACTCAATGCTTAATGAGGCAAGAGGTCTGGTTACTCAGTGAAGAATTCAAAGTGATGATTTTTTTGATTTTTTTTTTTCAAGCCAAGGTCTCTTCATCCACAACTTATCCAACAAATCTCAAGATACCACACAATTCAGTTCAAATTTATACCTCACAGACTCTATGCTAATGTGCATGTGATAATCAACTCAAAACATGTGAAGTCTCTAAGCCAAAAGAAATTAGTCCTATTGACATGATCTGTTCAAGATGTTAAACAAGCCTATGAAATGCAAACCATAGTTACAGTGTAACTCATGCAGTTTTTTTTTAATTTTTTTTTTCCAGGCAAAAACAAACAAAAAAGACAATGTGTTTTTCCACACCCCCAAATGATCGGTGTCAAATATTGTATATTTGACCCCCTTAACTTATATTTGTTAGGCCTTTAGCACTGTTAATATCTACCATTTTTAGTTGTTTTTAGTGTTTTGTGGTGTGCAGGTCATTGCATCAAAACATGGCTACCAAGGGAAAAATGGACTTGAAGAAATGTCATGGAGTTCCTGCCAGTGCGTTCGACCGCACTTGGTGCGTTCGAGCACAATTGCGGTTGAACGCAAGCAACGCGTTCGAATGCAGGTCCAGTCAGCTCGTGTCTTGCGCTGTTGCCCTAGCCGGCCCTACGATTCCATCGCTTCCAGCCTGGTGCTGCGGTAGTTATTTGCGGTCGATCGTAGGGTGTACGATCGAATGCATGCATCAGTGCGATCAAACTCACGGCCTGCGTTCAAACGTAGCCCTATGACCTGGCAGCACACCAGTTTTCTATAAATAGGCCTCTTAGTGTATTTTTACAAGAGCTTTCGTTTTAGGCATGTTTTTAAGTGCATTTTGCCACTGTTTAGGCCTTGCTTTGCCCATTTATTTGTAGCACTTACTTATTTGTTAATTTTCATGATTTTCTTTTACTTGTTCTTGCTTCCTTTGCACATGGGAGGCTAAATCCTCAACTAAGGTTGAGGATGTAGCCTCACCATGGATTTTATGTTTGTTATTTACGCTTAAGTTATTTATTTCCGTCATTTAATTAGAGCTTTGTCGTTTCAAACTTGGTTGAGTGACACAACCAAGTGAGATTGTGCCGTAGTCGTTTATTCTTAGTGTTCCGTCCGATGGATACATTTCATCGTTCGGGCTACGTCCATTTATCCATTGTAGTTAGTGTTAAATCACTTTCACTTTGGATCCTTTGGACCTAACCCGTTCATGTTTTGTCTTTTGCAAATAGACGGATTCTTTGAATCCTTCGATAGGCACAAAAGACTAAGTGTTGTTTTAATCGATAGGCGGATTATTTTAGCTTAGTGTATTTAATTAGCATTCTTGAAATGGTGAGGTGAAATCCTTAACCTTAGCTGTTTATTTGTTTACTTTATTGCATTAACTTAGTTTACATTTCCGTTGACACAAAATCACCCACTTGGAACTAGGTTAAAGTAATACTAACCTAGTCGTTAAATTAATCTGTTAACAACCATGGCTCTCTGTAGGATTCGACACTCGCACTTGCACAACCACTAAACTGCAAACGATTCGTGCAATTGGGCGAATACTATTTTTGGTACGACCAAATTTTGGCGCCGTTGCCGGGGAACCGTTTTGAGTTGTTGAGATTAATTTAACTTTTAGATTAGTGTTATTTTTCTACTAGTTTTTACTTTTCTGCAATTTCAATTCTGTTCATAATTTTATTTTTTACGCTTTAGTTAATTTTTGTTAATTTTTAGATTAGTTTTTGGTAGTTTTTGTTTCTGTTTTTAGTCCCTGGAAAATCAGTCTGTGACGGTGCGTTCAATCGTGCCCTTGTGCGATCGACCGCACTTGAGGCTATTCCATTCGGCTGCGTACCTGCGCTCGCAATACACGCTTCTGCGTGCGAGCGCGCGCTTCTGAACAGACAGCAGTGCAGCTATACGTTCGATCATATTCCTATGCGATCGAACGCAGTTGCAGAGCCTACTTACATTGTTGCGTATGCGATCGAACGTACTGCCTGTGCTCGAGCGCACCTCTGCTTCCTGCACCAACATACCCGAGGTAGTATGTTAATTTTTCTGTTTCTAGTATTTCAATTAATTGTTAGATTAGTTTTAGTTGTTTATATTGCCTATTTTGAGTATATTCTTTGTTGTGGTTCGTTGTGTTTAAGTTTATTTTTGTTTTTAGTTGTTTATATTTTTTGCATGTGTCTTAGTTAGTAGTTTAGTTAGTTAAATTGTTAGTAGTTGAAATTGTCTTATTTTGTTGCTGTTTAAATTGTCTTAGCTAGTTTTATTTTTCTGTTTTTGTCTATGTAGTTGCTGCATCTGTTAATATTTGTTTAAGGTTGTTTAGTTTTAATTCATCTAGTGTTTATAGTTTATTGTTTAGTAGTTTACTGCTAATTTAGTGTTTTGTTTCCTATTAGTTTGCGCATATCTTAGTCTCTGTTTTTGCTGTTTTTACTTATTCTTGCTTCCTTAGTTTATAGCTTTCCTAGTTTAGTTTAATCTCTTAGTTAGTGTATGCATGGTCGGCGATCATTGAATTTAGAGTTAACACCTTTAGACCACTTAGAGAGGAATCTTAGGAGATCCCTTAGAACACGTGCTGAGATGGAGGAGAATCCAAGGAATGAGGAGCAAGAGGAATTCCAAGATGCAAGAGCTGGAAATGGGGAGCAGAGAAGAGCTTATGACGTGGATTTCACAATGTCACTACGGGAACTGTTTGCACCTGTTGCGACTAGTTTCCATTCGTGCATTGTGTTGCCACCGACTAACGCAACCCACTATGATCTTAAGCCACATGTCATCCAGATGTTACCATCTTTTTACGGCTTAGATCATGAAAACCCCTATTCCCATGTCAAGAAATTCAAAAACATCTGTGCCACCACTAAATTTCAAAATTTCTCTGAGGAAGCTGTCCACCTCAAACTTTTTCCGTTCTCTCTTCATGATAGAGCTATGGAGTGGTTGGATTCCAACGCTCCTGGATCTATTACATCCTAGGAGGAATTGTTGAAGCAATTCTACAACAAATTTTTCCCAATGTCTAGAGTAAATGAGGCAAGAAAGGAGATCAGTTCCTTTACTCTGGATAAGGACTAGAAATTCTTTGAGTGTTGGGGGCGATTCAAGGATTTGCTCATCAAGTGCCCTCCTCATGGTTATGAAAAGTGGCGACTCGTGCAATTCTTCTACCAAGGGCTATCTCAGCCCAACCGTAGTATGATAGAGTCGATGAATGGAGGAGTATTTTTGAATCTAACGGGTGATTTAGCTTATAAAGCTTTGGATAAATTGGCCGACAACTCACAGCAGTGGGATTTTACGAGTTTTCGTGACAAATCAGCCCGAAACCTCAAGAAAGGAGGCATCCATGAAGTAAAAGGTGAGGTAGAGTTGAATTTAAGGATGGATGCGATTCTTAGGAGACTAGATGCTCTGAGTGCAGGAAAACCCATAGCTGCTGCAAACACATTTCCAGTTGAGAGTTGTTCTGTCTGTGCTAGTCCCATGCACCAAGCATAGAATTGTCCATCGATGACAGTATTTTCTGAGATGGAACAAGTGAACGCTTTCAACAATTTTCAAAAGCAGTCAAGTGGCCCATATTCTGAGTCCTACAGTCCAGGGTGGAGGAACCACCCTAATTTCTCCTGGAAGCAAAACCTGCCCACAACTCAAGGAGGAGCTCCACATGCTCAAAATCATTATCCTTCTGGATTTCCTCCTACATTTCAAAATCATGGACGCTCGACTCAACCAGCGTCATCATCCTATCAAGCCCCAGCGTCATCGATACAGTCATTAGAAGAGACAATGAGAGAATTCATGAAAATGATTGGTCAATCCATCAGTGACGTTAGACATTCCACCATGGTGAACACCCAAGCAATCTCTAAGTTGGAGATACAAGTGGGATAGTTGGCAAATCACCTTGGTGAGAGAGACAAGGGAAAGCTCCCCAGCCAACCGGTGAACAACCCTAAGGCATGCACTATTAGAAATTCTTCTACTCAAGAGCATGAACATGTGATTGTTACACTAAGGTCAGGGAGACGAGTGGACAACCATGTGGCTGAACCAGAAGCAAAACATGAAGTAGATCCACAAGAAGCCCCTGTTGGGGAAGAAGAGAGAGTGACAAGAAGGAGGAGAGAGATGCTGAGCCATCTATAGTCATTCCCATTGAGAAGAACCTTCCGAGGTCGTTTGTCCCAAAAGCCCCATATCTTGAGAGATTGAGAGCTCCAAAGAAGAATGCATAGTTTGCTGAAATTTTAGAGGTGTTCAAGCAAGTTCAAATAAACATCCCATTTTTAGATGCAATTCAGTAAGTGCCATCATATGCAAAATTCTTGAAGGATTTGGTCACAATCAAGAGAAAAACCAATGTCCCGAAGAAAGCTTATCTGACCGAGCAAGTGAGCTCTATCCTCCAATGCAAGTTGCCAATCAAGTATAAGGACCCTGGGTGTCCAACCATTGCTTGCATGATAGGAGTGAGTCAGATCAATAGGGCATTGCTGGACCTGGGAGCAAGTGTGAATCTCCTTCCCTATTCAGTGTATTTACAGTTGGGACTGGGAGAATTGAAGCCTACCACGGTAACACTCCAATTGGCTGACAGATCAATGAAGAGACCACGGGAAATAATTGAGGATGTGTTGATTAAGGTTGATAAATTTTATTTCCCTGTGGACTTTATAGTGATAGATATGGAGCCGGTGCATGATGCTGTGAATCAAATTCCAGTGATTTTAGGGCAACCCTTCTTAGCTACGGCTAACGCCCTAATCAATTGTAGGACGGGAGATGAAAATCTCATTCGGGAATATGACAATGGAGCTTAACATTTTTAACATCAATTTCCAGCCACTCGAGTATGATGAGATCCGTCCTGTGTGCTTAATTGAAGAACTCACTGATGACTTTGATTTTGAGGACCCTGAGTTTGAATGCCTTACTCAGGATCAAGATGACCTAGTTTTTGACAGGCTGATTGGGCAAGAGAATGATTTGTATGAGCCCAGCCTGGAAGATCCTAACATGGAGTGCTTTGCACCATCTGGAGGTCAGTTTGATTTGAGTGACCACTTCAGCATGATGAGCCGATGTATGAGCTTAGTTTGGAGGACCCGGAGTTTGAATGTTTCGCTCAGGATGGAGGAAACATAGATTTGTGTAGGTTACTTGAGCCAACTAGGGAAGTAGTTGAGCCAAGATTGGAGGATATTGAGCTTGAGAGTTTCGCTCATTTGGGAGATGCACAGTACTTTGATGAGGTAGTTGAGCTACTTCCATTCATTTTCGATCCCATGTTTGAGTTACTGCCAGAGTGTGGAGAGTCCATGGAGTTATCTTTCTCCACTGATTATTCATCAGTATTTGAGCCACCCAATTTTATTATTGAGAGCAAATGGGATGCACCCATTTATAGGCGGCCAAGGTGGCCGAGATTGACCTTGGGAAGGAATGATTATTTTCCTCCCCCATTTCTTGATCATCGGATGATAGGGCTAGCTGGATATTTCTTTTGATTATCGATCATCCCAGCTATGACCATCACCCGTTTGACCCGGGCAAGATAGTGAGTACCATTATCGGTACAACAGTTGATGTGTCTACCTAGTGTCATAGGTAGTTTGATCCGTATCACGAGTCTGGCTGAAGACGTTAAACTTAGCGCTTATGGGAGGCACCCCTCATTATGTTTCTTGTTTTGAGCTGTTGTATCTGCCAGTCAAATTTGGGGGAGCATTCTTTTATGCTATACCTGAATTGACCCGTTCCCTAGGTTAGTAAATTCGATCACATTGTGGGCAATGTGACATTTTAAGTTTGGGGGTGGAGCAGATTTGTGTGTAAATATTTTGGTTTCTGTGTGTAAATATTTTTTGTGTAAAAATTTATTTGAAAAAAAAAAAAAATAAACTATGCGTTCAAACATACTCTGTACGTTCGATCGCAGACACGGGCCTACGTTCGAACTCACTTGCGTTTGTTCAAGCGCAGTGCCCTATCTCACACACACACTCTTGCACGCATGCGTTCAAACGTACTCTGTACGTTCGAGCGCAGCGCCCACTTCACCCATACACCCTTAGCACAAATGCGATCGAACGCACTTACGTACGTTCGATCGCATGCGTTTTCAGCCCTCACGTGACCTCTTTTTAGGTCGCTGTTCTTCCTCTACCCCTCACTTCACAGTGCGCCGTACACCTCTTTCCCCACTTTCTCGCTTTTCTCCGTCACACCCAAGCCACCAACCACCTCCAAACACCACCATCACGTCACCACACCACTTCTTGCCACCACCGCATCACCATGGCGCCGCAACAGCTCCGTCGCCGGCCCCATTTCACCCACATTTTCCCACTCCATTCCTTCTCATCGAAACCCCGAAACTCCCCAAAATCCCCAAATTTTCCCCCCCATTTTTGATTTTCACGGGCACAAATCCACCCACGGATTGTGCCCCTTTGTTTATGTGTTGGTTTATTTGCTTTTTGCAGGGGGTCGGGGTAGATTTTAGAGGGGTTTTCCAAACCCTTGTTTTCGAGGTGCTCACCAAGTGTTCGATGAAATTCCCCAAAGAGCTGCAACATGCCTAGAGGGCAAGGTTCGACTTCTTGGTCTTCTGGAACCCGAGCCATGATAGCCAGGCCTCCTTTTGAGAGCCGGAAGCTCATTTTGGAGAACACTTTTTCCATCAAAGAGGAGTTCTCCAATAATGATGCTACAAGTTGGGCAGTCCAAGAATTGAAGCGCCGGGGTTTGAAGAGGTTGTTTAAGCCCGTCGCCTCCACCGCATATGAGCGTCTGGTCAGAGCTTTTTATGAGCATCTGAGATACGATTGCAGTCGGCCAAACATTCTTGTCTCTTCCATCGACGGCAGAGACGTGGAGGTGACCATAGCCGATGTAGTGGCTGTTTTGAAGTGCAGTCACGAGCCTCCCGAGTCGAACATTCTGTGGATTGATTGCCCCTCCATGCTCGCCCTCGAGGACATCGTCTCTGACATGTGTGAGGGGCAATATGCAGACAATCACTGGAATGCGGCCAGCAAAGCAAAGATTCCTCGGAATATTTGGTTCATTGACATGGTGCTGTATAGGAACGTGTGTCCTTTGGGACACAAGACACAGAGGCGGGACATGTTCCTCAATGCCCTGTATGTGTTCCACAGAGGCTTTTGGTACTCCATTCCCGAGCTCATATGGAGACAAATTTACAAATTCTGGGAAGGAGTGCACCACAGAGTAGCCGAGCACACCAAGACTTGTGGCTTGCCTTTCCCTTTTCTTATCACGAACATACTCAAAAAGAAGGGGATTAAAGGCAATGCAACGGACGGGCCAATCACTGAAAGCCCACGCTTCGGCCACATCCAGTGGAACCAGAGTTGTTCCCACATGCCTAGAGCCACAGTTGCCCCAGAGCCAGAGCAAGAGCCAGAGCCCATGGACGTTCATCAGATGGCAGCTGAGCAGGAGAGAGTAGCTGAGCCAGAGAGGGTGGCAGACTATGATGAGCAGCCAGCAAAAGAAGAATATGAGGAGACGATCACTCTTAGCGCTGCTGATTTTTATGCTTTGCAGGACTCCCTGGCAGACATCCAGTTCCAGATGGCGGACATCCAATTCCAAATTGCGGACATACAGAGGGATGCACTCCAGGACAGGCTCAAGACCCAGGACATGCTGTGAGCCATTCTAGACAAGCTGCCACCAGCTCAGCGACGTCTCCTTGACGTTTTGGTTATTTTTACACCCCTTGAACTACATTTGTATTTTCTATAGCCGCACACTGTGGACAGTGCGAACTTTGAGTTTGGGGGTATTTTTTGGGCACATTTTGTTTTTGATTATGCATTTTATTTTAATTATGGTTTATTTTATTTTGTGAGCTTAATCTAATGAACATATGATCACTTTGTTAAGGGAATTTAAATTGTGTTACTTTCACAAGCACATTGGGACGTAAATTGTGGGGTATAAATTCTGAGTTAGTCATGTTAGTTTTGTAAGCTTGAATGCAGTTGGGTAACCCATTGGAAAAATAACCTTTTTTAAAAAAAAAAGAAAAAAAAAAAGGAGAATGATGATCATTTTGAGCTTTTCACCCAGTAACCGGATCTCTTGCCTCATTAAGCATTGAGCGTTCGCGTAAAAAAGTGAGAAGTTAGACTTGGTTAGCGAAGCTTCGTAGCCTTTTTTTACTCGAGTTAGTAGGTCCTTAGGGGTGTTTTTACACCTAATGCCCTAAAACCTTCTGGTTTGGGAGTCATTGACTTAACGCTTGATACATGGGTCAATTAGAAAGCTTAAGGGAGCTAAGCAAATTAAAAAAAAAAAACTCAGTTATTGTGTCTAATGGGTAGTCTAATGAATTTTGAGTGTCGAAGCATGCATGACTAAAATTAGTTTTGAAGTCCCATATTTATGTGCTAAATTCACTTTCACTAGAATTGAATTGTGTGATGTCTCATAATGCCATGTTTGTAGGTTGATTAAAAATTCCCTGAAAAATTGTGAAGATGGTGTTTGTTTGGTTAAGTTTGCTCATGAATAAGAACCATAATTGTTATATTGTTGCATTGTTAAGAATAAAATGTTGTCAAATGTTTGTGGGTATCATTCCTGGAAAACCCTCACGAGACTTCACTCGTCCTTTAGGGAATCCCTAGAGGTTTAAAAGGCTTGTTGCATACGCTAAATGCAACCGTTCTCCCACAAAAGCAGACCTATGTATTAATTATGTTTTTCATTTTTGTTTTGCTAAGGGACTAGCAAAATGTAAGTTTGGGGGTATTTGATCGGTGCCAAATATTGTATATTTGACCCCCTTAACTTATATTTGTTAGACCTTTAGCACTGTTAATATCTAACATTTTTAGTTGTTTTTAGTGTTTTGTGGTGTGTAAGTCATTGCATCAAAACATGGCTACCAAGGGAAAAATGGACTTGAAGAAATGTCATGGAGTTCCTGCCAGTGCGTTCGACCGCACTTGGTGTGGTCGAGCGCAATTGCGGTCGAACGCAAGGAGCGCGTTCGAACGCAGGTCCAGTCAGCCCGCGTCTTGTGCTGTTGCCCTAGCCGGCCCTACGATTCCATCGCTTCCAGCCTAGCGTCGCGGCAGTTATTTGCGGTCGATCCCAGGGTGTACGATCGAACGCATGCATCAGTGCTATCGAACGCACGGCCTGCGTTCGAATGCAGCCCTATGATCTGGCAGCACACCAATTTTCTATAAATAGGCCTCTTAGTGTATTTTTACAAGAGCTTTTGTTTTGGGCGCGTTTTTAAGAGCATTTTGCCATTGTTTAGGCCCTGCTCTGCCCATTTATTTGTAGCACTTACTTATTTGTTTATTTTAATGATTTTCTTTTACTTGTTCTTGCTTCCTTTGCACATGGGAGGCTAAATCCTCAACTAAGGTTGAGGATGTAGCCTCACCATGGATTTTATGTTTGTTATTTACACTTAAGTTATTTATTTCCGTCATTTAATTAGAGCTTTGTCATTTCGAACTTGGTTGAGTGGCACAACCAAGTGAGATTGTGCCGTAGTCGTTTATTCTCAGTGTTCCGTCCGATGGATACATTCATCGTTCGGGCTACGTCCATTTATCCATTGTAGTTAGTGTTAAATCACTTTCACTTTGGATCTTTTGGACCTAACCCGTTCATGTTTTGTCTTTTGTCAAATGGATGGATTCTTTGAATCCTTCAATAGGCACAAAAGACTAAGTGTTGTTTTAATCGATAGGCGGATTAGTTTAGCTTAGTGTATTTGATTAGCATTCTTGAAATGGTGAGGTGAAATCCTTAACCTTAGCAGTTTATTTGTTTACTTTATTGCATTAACTTAGTTTACATTTCCGTTGACACAAAATCACCCACTTGGAACTAGGTTAAAGTAATACTAACCTAGTCGTTAAATAAATCTGTTAACAACCACGGTTCTCTGTGGGATTCAACACTCGCACTTGCACAACCACTAAACTGCAAACGATTCGTGCAATTGGGCGAGTACTATTTTTGGTATGACCACCAAAGTTAAATGATACATGTTCCCCAATGTGTCAAGTGATACAATACCGTGGGATGAGGAAACCGGAGTGAGCAAAGGTTAGGGCGTCTCCCAAACTTGAACATCAAAACACCTGTCAATAACTAACAGCAATATTTTCTCACGAGCACAAATATCAAATGGTCAATTGTTGTTAGAAAAGGAAAATAAATTGACAAGAAATAAAATGACAAAAAGAAAAGGGCTGAAAAATGAAGTGCAAAAAATAAAGAAAAGAAAAAGAAAAAAGAAAAAATACTGCACTTTCCCCGATCATTTGGGTGTCCAACCAATCCCTTTCACCCTCTCTTTTTCAAGAGAATGTAGCCTTCCCCAAGTTTCAATACTTCCCTTATTTCTTCAAGGCTCCATTCTTTCGCTTGAAATCTTTTAGGATAGATTTACAAAATTTTGGCCTCGTATGACGTTCAAAAATGTTTTCCCAGCCATGCACTATGTCTATCTCCCAAAAAGAATCAATGATTTCCTCTCTTGTAACTATTAACTTCTCATTGTGCATCTCAAGAGGGAAATTGATGAAGGAATGAGCTTCAGTACTCACTTCCTTGTCATTGGACACATTTGGATTATTCGGGGGCTTCGTGTGCTCAACCTGCTCCTCTTTTCCTTCCTCCTCATAACTATCAACAATGAGAGGCTTGGCTGCAGATGAAGATGATTTAGGGGATGATATCTTAGTGGTCTCCCCATTTTCAGTTCATATCATAGGAGTGGAGTTCAATAAGGCCTTAGTTTGCTCACATACCATGTCAAGATCCAAATCGAATTCAAATTGAGCAAAACACTCTCCCAAAGGATCCTCCAGAGTTGGCTCATTAGAAGTCTTAGCTTGCTCAAGGAACTTGTCAAGATCTGGATTGCATTCAGATTGAGCAAATCAATCTTCCAACGGATCCTCCAGACTTGGCTCACTAAACATCACAGCTCACTTGAGGAACTTGTCAAGATCTAGGTCACATCCGATTTGATCAAAGCGCTCTCCCAACGGATCCTTAAGACTTGGCTCATTAAAAGTCTCAGCATGATCAATTAGTTTGTCCAGGTCTAGGTCACCTCCAAATTGATCAAAGCGCTCTTCCAATGGATCTTCAAGACTTGGCTCACAAACAATCTCCTTAACAGTTTCTTCATTCCTAAGTGTGCGAGTGGCTTGGACATGCTCATGATAAGAATTGCTAGAAGCATCCTTATCAATCATTTATTACCCCCATGCCATCTCCGGACTTTGAAGCTCCTCTTCCTCGATTCTATTGAATTCAACAACTAGAAGATCAACATGTCCTTCCAACCTTGCAATTTCTTGAGTGTTGATGCACAAATTTAATTGTACTCGTCAATTGCACGAGTCATTATGCAGTATAGCTGGTGTGCAAGTGTGAGGTCGAGTCCCATAGAGAATCACGTTTTGTGTAAAAACCAATTTAAATTGCCTAAACTAATCCTATCTTAACCTAGTTCCAAAAAGCAAACACATGGCGTGCATAAGGTAAAACCTAATTAAAATGCAATAAAATAAATAAATAAATAAAAACGCTAAGGTCCCTAATCTACCTCACCACAATTTAATCAACATATAGGTATGCTAATTCACACATCCATCAAACAATTAGGCTAAAATGCATGTCCTATTCTCACGATAGTGCACACACCCGTCGTACAGCCTAGCTCTACGCATGTTCTTTTGCCCTTTACAAAATCTAGTCGAATCATGCGATGTATTAACCCATAAATGGTCATAATGGATGTTGAACCGAAATTGAATCATCCGATGTGTCATTGACGACAATGGATATTGGACTCGATTGAACCATCCAATGTAACCCGGATAAATCACAACACATATTGGACGGAAAAACGATCCATAAACAACAACCAATCACAATCTTGTCACTAGATTGTGATTGAATCGAACAAGCATTAAATTAAATGATAGAAAATGAAAACTAAACATGAATATATATAAACAAATCCATAGTGAGGGAAATAAGAGACTAAAATAAAACAAATGAAAACATTAAATAAATAAATAACGTTTAGAGGGTTTTACAGTGATGAACAGGGAGGACTTAGGCCACCGAGGGCGCCTCCAAGCGTTTCCAAATGTGGAAAATACGAAATACATCAAGGTCCTATTTATAGACAAAATTAAGTGTGCAGCCAGGTCAGGTGTGCGATCGATCGCAGGTGGTACGATCGATCTCAGTCCCGTATGCGTTCGACCATATGCAATGCATTCGATTTCAGGCCCACGTGCGTTCGATCGTGTGCTTGTACGTTTGACCGTACTGCGTTCGATTGCAGGGTTTGCGATCGATCGCAGATAACCGCTCTGAAATCCCACGACGCAAGCAAGTTAGCGATGGCGGCTAGGGCAACGTGGACTTCGCGGGCTGACGAGGCATGCGATCGAACGTGAATCCACATTCGATTGTAGTGTGCTTGATCGCACAAATTGCGTTCAATCGTAGTGCGCTCGATCGCACCTACAGAGGCTAAAGTTCTATTTTTGCTTAATTCCGCCCCTTTAAATCACAATTTGCACCTAGGACCTACAACACACTAAAACACTAAAACAACTCAAAATATTAGATATTAACAACACTAAGAGCCTAACAAACATAACTTAAAAGGGGGTCCAATATACAATATTTGACACCGATCAAGTGTTGACCATGGTGGCATCCTTGAGCTCTTGAATGCCTTGGTTATTGACCATAGTAGAACTCTTAAGCTCTTGTATACACTGGTTGGTTGTTTGCCTGAATGCATTGAGTGCGTCTTCCAAAGATAATTCTCGTGGCATGAGACTCCTGCATTGGCCAGTTAGTTGCATGAATTCCTTGAGAGAGTCTTCTAATGAAGATTGATAGTTGGATGATGAAGAGTTGGAAGATGAATTATCGAACTGCGGATAGTCTGAATGGTGTAGTTCATAATCTTGGGGAACAAAATTTTCCATAGCATGAGCTTGCCACGAGAAATTAGAATTGTTGCTTCAGTTCGGACTATAAAAATTGGAGTTTGATTCAAACCCTAGGCTAAAGAAAGAAGTGTTCATTTGCTCATAAGAAAAAATTGGAAAATTGCCTATAGGATGGACAGTTTCCAATCTGATGGTGAGGATTGGAGCAAAATGAACATGGTTCATGTGGTTTAGAAATGTAAGAGTAGTTAGTAGGAGCTAATGTCCTCCAACTAGGTGAAACATTAAAATTACCAAATGGAAAATTCATGTTTACCCTCACTCTTAAAACAAAACACACTTCCACATGAAACATTAACCAACTATTTTTTATTTTTTTTATAAAAACAAAGAAACAAATAAAAATAAATAAATAAAATTGCAAAAACAAGAAATCTAACTAAACTAGTAGAAAAATAAAACCAATTCAAATAAAAATCAATTTTCACAAACAAAAACAACTCCCCGGCAATGGCTCCAAAAACTTGTTGTGAGTTTTAAATTACTCGCAAGCGCACGAGTCATTTGCAATATAGTGTGTGTACAAGTGCGAGGTCGAATCCACAAGGAATTGTGTTGTGAAAATAAATTTCTATCTAAACTAATTCTATCTTAACCTAGTTCCGAATTGTGTCATGTAATGGTAAATTAAACAACAAAACTGAAAATAAACAAATAATAAAAGCACTAAGGTTTTCATAATTCACCTCACCAAATCAAAGTACACATTCTTGTACTTAGTTCATACATCTAACAGACAATTAAACCCTATGCATGTTCTATTGTTCCTATTGAAAAATTCAATGAATCCATCCATACAACAAAAGACAATGCATATCTAATTTAGTTCAAAAGATCCAATGTATCCATACTTTGCACAAAAGACAATGGATATCCAAAGTAAATCAAAAGATGCAAAATATTCGTCAGATGAAATACAATGAATATCCAACTTCAGCACAATCAAACACAATTTTGTCACATAATTAAATTGAAACGAACATACATTACATTAAAGTCAGAATTGTACGAACAAAACATGAAAACATAAAATTAATCAATGGTGAGGCTTCATCTTCAACCTTAGTTGAAGAATTAGCTTCTCATGACAAAAAGAATCATAAAGAAACTAATTAAATTATTAAAATCAAAGTACTTACAAAAGAATTGGAGTTCAAAGCCCCAAAAACCAAGAAAAACTTGAAAACAACCAAGAACGGCGCCCCCGACGCGTCTCTGTACATTTACAACAGAAAATGAGATATTTATAAGCTAATTTTAGGGTTTTAGCACTGCCAGTTCATCCGAGTGCACTTGATCGCACTCTAGGTGCGCTCGATCTCACTCGAGCATGACTTTGCTCTTGCGATGGGCACAAGTACGCTTGATCTCACAATTTTTGCGCTCGAGCACACATGCTTCAGAATTTGCCGAAGCTTGTTAAATATAATTTTGTAGATATTTGAGTTACCTTTCGAATGACACCAAAAACACTCCAATCGGAGTTTTACAACACTAGATATAATCGTTTTGGTGGGACTTATCGGGTGCGAATCATCGCTCGACTCAAATTTGCTAACAATGCTCCCCGAACTGTCTTAAGCCACATAATTAATGAAATAAGCCCCAAATGTACCTTAACAACCTGCAAACCACTAAAAAACGAAAACTAACCAAAAAAATCAAAAAATATCAAAACTAAGGCTTTAACAAATACAAGTTAAGGGTAGGTGAAGAAGGATTTCAAGGGGCTCAGCATTTGCGGCCATGACAACAAACTCTGAAATCCCCCTATTCAGGGTCTTGGTAGCTGAATTAAATCCCAAAACAAAAATTAAAGAAACCCCCCCCCCCATGAACAGGGAAAGATACAAGAACAAAATGCACTAACAAAAAAAAAAAACAACTTCGATAGTCATGATATAAACAAATGCGTCACAGAATAATAGACAAGTTAATCACAGACTATAGAGAGTCCCAAAAAAAAAAACAGAACAAATTGAACTTTTTGAACCCTCAATTTTAAGAAGGAAAAGACTTTACCATATTGACTTGGGGTTGGCCGATTGTTGAATACCCACACGAAAAGAAGAACTAGGGTTTTAGGGAGGTAGAAGGAAGAAGGGATATGTGTAGTTAAATACGATTTTGAACGTATTTGGAAACCCTAGGAGCAGAGAGAGCAAACAAAACCCTAACCCTACGCGAGTTTGTGAGAGTTTCCAAAGAGAGGAGAGGGATAAGCGCGTCGTAACAAGAGAGGAGATCCATACCTGAGGCTAAGGGTATGCCGGCCGGAGTACTGCCGGAGGGAGAGAGAGTGATGGCTGGAGATGATTTTGGTGGAGAGAGATCGAGTGACTGAGAGATTGGCTGGGCGACGGAGGAGAGAGTGAGTGAGGGAGAAAACGACGGAGACAGCTAGTGAAAGGGTGAACGGCCGGCGACGGGAGGAGAAGAAAAAAAAGAGAGAGGGTGAGGAAGAGGAAGAGGAAGAGAGGTCTGCGCGGGATGAGAGAAAAAAAAAATGAGGGGAAAAAAAAAAGAAGAACAAGAAGAAAAGGGATGGATGCGGAAATTACAAAAATACCCTCACAATTAATCACTTGAAATTCTCTTCCTAAAATGCCCCTTCTACCTACCTCTAAGTGTACCGAATTATCCCCTCTAAGCCCATTAAACACGAAAGACCCATAATATAATAGATATCTTATTTTATTTTACTACACCAATCTAACTTCTATTAATTACACTTTATTAATCTAATACCGTACGCCTATTTTATTTTATTAATCAATTGTAAGTCACTATAGATATATAACCCTAGATATCTATTAAATAAGTTACTATTTAGGGTTTAGGATAAAATTAAGCTATATATATATGTATATATATAAGTACCTTAAGATGTATATATATTTTTTCATTTTTTTTAAACTATAGTAATGTGGCGTATATGCCACGTCACCCTATTGGTAATGTGGCATATATACCACGTTACTATAGTTTTTAAAAAAAAAATGAAAAAAAAATTACATATATATTTTGAAGTGAAAAAAAAAAATTATATATAACCCTTCATACCTTCAAATAAATAAATATATATATTAATGACTATATATATAATCCAATTAATATATAACATATATATATTAATTACTATATATATATAACCCTAGGTATATATTAAATAAGTTACTATATATATATAACCCTCGATATATATTAATAATGTAGTTACTATATATATAAATTAAGTGATCCTAGATCTATATATACGGTTTTTATTATTATTATTAAATAATTTTAATGATTTATAATTTTTATATATTGAAATAATTTTTTAAAATATTTATTATTTTCAAATGGTAACGTGTTAGTTTTAACACGTTACTAAATGGTAATGTGTCAACTTAGCACGTTACCAAAATATTTTAGTAATGTGGCACAAAAGTGACACGTTACTAAATGGTGATGTGGCCAAAACAATTAACAATATACACTTTAGTAATCCCCTATTTTTTTGTAGTGTGGAAATTAAGGAAATTGTAAATGCTATGTTTTTTTTTTTTTTTTTAAAGGAATATTAAGAATATTCATTATCTCAAGAAAGAAGATTTGGGAAGATCACACAAAAAGGAGAGATTGTAAATGCTATGTTTATGGCACTACAACAAATTGTAACAATAGCGTTGCCATTATATGTTGCGAATGAAATCCGTTCAAGGTGAGAGAATACTATAGATTCGCAAATACTTTATTTGATTTTTTTTTTTTTTGTATTAACAACAAAATGATCTTTAAATAGAATGTCATTTATAGGACGCCACCTAAATTGATAGATAAGAACACCAAATTAATCCCAATACTAATTTTAAATAACCAAATACAAAACATATCTCATGAATCCTAATCTTATCCCTAACAATTCTTCTCTATATAAGTTGCTGATGCATACGTCAATTATGCACATCTCACCTACGTTGCGTACTTTAGACATTATAAACAATGGCTAGCCCTTCCTTTTATGTCTTTATCTTTCTTATTTCATTAAAACTTAGCCAGGTCCTGGGTAATCCTAACTGCGAGCCAATTGTTGCCAATGATATTGACCGGATTCAATTTGCTTTTAACCTTGAATTCCTTGAAGCTGAATTTTTCCTGTATGGTGCACTTGGTAAAGGACTCGATGACATCGCTCCAACTTTTGCTGCCGGTGGTCCGCCTCCCATTGGTGCTAAGAAGGCCAATCTTGAGCCTGTAGTTGCCAAGATCATTGAGGAATTTGCATATCAGGAAGTTGGTCATCTCAGGTCCTATAGATAAAAAAATATTTATTTGATTTATTTTTATTTACTTTGTAATCTCTTCCTTTTTTCTTTCATTTTAGCGGATAAACAATATTTAATAAATTGACAATGATTTTCAGGGCTATAATTACATCAATAGGAGGAATTCCAAGGTCAAAGTTGGATCTTAGCCCTCAAAGTTTTGCAAACTTATTTGACAATGCAGTTGGTTTCAAATTGGACCCTCCATTCGACCCTTACTATGACACAGTTCACTATCTCTTAGCAAGTTATGCAATCCCTTATGTAGGACTCGTGGGTTATGTTGGCACCATTCCAAGCCTTACCAACGAAACTTCTCGAAGTGTGAGACCTCCATCAGTACTACATTTAAGCTAATAGAAAGTAGTTGATTTGATTATATTCTACTACTCTCCCCCACACGTGGCATTAATAAGTGATGATGCTCAATACACAAAATTAATATTTGATTGATATGGTATCGAGGTAAATGACAGGTATAAGATTTGAACTAGAATATTTACTCTGATACCATAATAATGCCTCTTTTGTTTTGGCATAAAATATTAATTTTCTGTCAAGAAATATATTCAGCTGAAAACATTAATTTGTTTACAACCCTTAAAAAAGGGTTAAAACATATTTTCCTTCATTTTTCTCGTATGGAAAGTCACCAAATATTTCTTATATTTTTATATAATTTGAGGAGTTTCGAAGGAAGATAGTGTGTGAGAATAGAAGGACTTCAAGGATGTGATTGAGATCATATAGAATTGTGTAGGCCTACATGTCCGAGGCTAATTATTATTTATCACAAAAGCTTAAACTGTTTTCTTTCAACCATGTAAGTATCATCCTATAACTAATCAATATTCTCTCTTGGTAGTTGGTGGCGTCACTTTTGGGCGTTGAGGCTGGACAAGATGCGGTTATAAGAACACTATTATATGAGAGAGCCGACCAAAAGGTGTTGCCATATAACTTGACCGTGTCTACGTTTACGAACAGAATCTCTTGGCTTAGAGACAAGCTTGGCAAGTGTGGCCACAAAGATGAAGGCGTAGTAGTACCTTTCTTTTTTGCAGCAGAAAATCGTACGCACAGCAATGTTCTCTCCGCTGATACTAACTCTCGTTCATATGCTCGAACGCCGCCAGAGATCTTGAGGATAATATATGGAAGTGGCAGTGAATACAAACCTGGTGGGTTTTATCCTAATGGTGGGGGTGGGAAGATCGCATTGAGCTTTCTTCCAAAACCCTAGGAATCTTTCTACTCGAAGCTTGGAATGTTAAATATGGTATTGTGGTGTACCAATAAATTGTTGGATGGATGGATGTATATGCAATAAAATCAATGATAATCAATGATTGTACCTTTTGTAAAATGCTATGAGCCATCAATAAAGGTCAATATCTTAAACAAAATTGACACGTGTAATCATAAGGGTTTGGAATAATTTTCCAAGTGTTAATCTCGAAAACTATTTTTAATGTTGAAAACTATTGAATGATCATTTGGAGTCATCAATTTGAACAGGGGTTCCTAATAATGTGTCTTGTCCATATCAACGATTTGATTTTTTTTCATCCAAACGTAAGTGCAATTAATATACCAATAGATAAATATATTTTCCAACCCATTTTATAATATCCATTTCTCACCAATGACATGACATGAGTTAAATTGATGTGGAATTTTTTTTTTCATTTTTTTTTATTATTTCTTTTAGGAAAATCCTAAAGGTCCAATTTTTTTGCTTAACTTTTGTCTTATTTTTTTTTTAAGAAAAAAAAACAAATGAAAAAATAAAAAAAGTGTTTGAAGTAATAATATTTTTTTTGGTCATTCTTTTAGTTGGTTTTTTTTTTTTAAATAAAAAATGCATTTTCCTTTATAAAAATGGTCAATTTTAATGAAAAATGACCATTTTTATGAAGAAAAATGCAATTTTCATTTTTTAAAAAACACCATTTAAAAGAAGGACCAAAAAATACATTATTGCTTTAGACACTTTTTTTTTTTTACTTTGTTTTTTTTTAAAAAAATAATAATAAAACAAAAGTTGGGTAAATATTGGGCAAAAAAGTTTGGTATTTATGATCCCTCTTTTTTTAAAGGTACTTTACCACTTGCTTAACTTATTTGGAGGTCGTATCACAAATGGGAGTATTATATGTAAGTGTAGCTACTCTCCCACACTTGTTTTATGACTTTCTCTTTATCTTTTCTCACTTAGGCTTCGTTTATTTTAGCATAAAATATTTTACATCAAAAAATATTTTCAGAGAGGTCATTTTGCAGGAAAATGTTTTATGATGAAAACATTTTCCGGCGTTTGGCACAAATATTTTTTATATTTTCATTTAATTATATTAACCTATAAAATGTAATTTTTATGCACAACATAAAAATACTAATATACAATAATTTTAAAAATAAAACTAACAATTATGTTTAATTAAAATATACAAATCAACTAATAATTATTTAGATTTTAATATGATTTTGCGTACACACCAAATACAGGAAAACATTTTCCGACGTTTGGCACAAGCACGGAAAATCACAAATATTTTTTATATTTTCATTTAATCGTATTAACCTATAAAATATAATTTTTATTCACAACATAAAAATACTAATATACAATAATTTGAAAAATAAAACTAAAAATTATATTTAATTAAAATATACAAATGAACTAAAAATAATTTGGTGTTTAATATGATTTTGCGTACACACCAAATACTGAAAAATATTTTTTGATGAAAATATTTTCAGGAAATGTTTTTTTGCTAAAAACATTTTTCAACGTCTGGGACTCGTATAATTTTCGGTAACATGCCAAATACTGAAAAATATTTTTCAACAAGTCCCGAGCGGGTCCTAGGTGAGTCTCGATCAAGTTTCGATTAGCTCCCAGGTGAGTCCCAGGCGGGTCCTAAGTAGCCGATGGGGTCACTAGGAGGACCCGAGCGGGTCTCGGGCAAGTCCCAGTTGGGTCCCAACAGGTCCAGTCGGGTCCCCGATGGGTCCAGGTCAGGTCTCGGTGAGGTCCCGCATAGGACTCAGGTGGGTCCTGGGTAGGTCTAATCGGGTCTCGGCGTGGTCCCAATCGAGTCTTGGGCAAGTCCCGAGTGAGTCTCGGTCAAGTCCCTACGAGGTCTTGGGCGGGTCTTGGCAGGGACCGTCGATTTGAGAATTAGATGATCAAAGTTGAAAAATGGTTTACGGTTTTCAAAACCATAAATCATTTTCCAAAATTTAAAGAAGAATTTTAAATCAATGGAAAAATATTTTTCATTGACTATTACTTTACGTCATACCAAACACCAGAATATACGAAAACATTTTCCGTAAATCATTTTAAGGTGAAATAAACAAAACCTT
Organism: Carpinus fangiana; assembly: GCA_006937295.1. Classification (NCBI taxonomy): domain Eukaryota; kingdom Viridiplantae; phylum Streptophyta; class Magnoliopsida; order Fagales; family Betulaceae; genus Carpinus; species Carpinus fangiana. Next base: position 27,878,400 of record CM017322.1, read on the forward strand.
ATGTGTAGTTGTGGTTTGATTGGCAAATAGATCATCTACGTTTCAAATGAAATAGAGAGAAACTGGTTAGTTACTTTTGAAGGGCAAAATTGTCCACCAAAAGTAAATTTACAATTTTACCCCTCAAATTTCGTCCATCGTCATTTCTCTAAGTTTTAACACCCCTTGTTGTCACGATGGTTTCATTTTGTATAGATGACTAAACCTACCATTCAACAATTAATGTGCAATGTCCTTAAGAGGTAGCTCAATGGACCATGTTTAATGATCGGTGCCAAATATTGTATATTGGACCCCCCTTAACTTATGTTTGTTAGGCTCTTAATTTTTTTAATATCTTATGTTTTGTGTTATTTTAGTGTTTTAGTGTGTTGTAGGTCCTTTGTGCAAATTGTGGTTCAAAGGGGCTGAATTAAGCAAAGATGGAAGTTTAGCCTCTGCCAGTGCGATCAAGCGCACTGTGCTCGAGCCCAAGGGGTGCGATCAAGCGCATGCCTTGTCAGCCCGTGAAGTTCGCGTTGCCCTAGCCGCCATTGCTAACTCCCTTGCACCATGAGATTTCAGAGCAGTTACATGCGATGGAGCGCACATCTTGCGATCGAGCGCCACGCCTACGATCGAGCACACACGGCAGTGCGATTGAACGCACAGCATACGATCGAACACAGACGGGCATGCGATCGAGCACACTACTTGCGATCTAGCGCACACACGTGACCTGGCAGCACATTAGTTTTGTCTATAAATAGGACCTTTATGTTTTCTTGAAAACCTACGTTTGGGATACGTTGGAGGCGCCCACAGTGGCCCAAAACCTCCCTGTTCTTCACTATAAACAATCCTAAACATCATTTATTTAATTATAGCTTTTATTTCTTGTTGATTGTGTCTCCCTTTAGCATGTGAGGCTAATCTTCAACTAAGGTTGAAGATGAAGCCTCACCATGGATTTATTTAACATGCTTTCATAATTAGTTTTTATGTTAATCTGTCATTAATTTGTCATGAATGTTCGTTTCATTTCAATTCAATTTTGTGAGAAGATTGCGTTGATTGTGCCGTAGTTGTTTATTCATAGTGTTCAGTCCGATGGATACATTTCATAGTTCGAGTTACGTTCATTTATCCATTGTAGTTTGAGTTAAATCATATTCACATTGGATCCTTTGGACCTAAACCATTCATGTTTTATCTTTCATCAAATGGACGGATACTTTGAGTATTTCAATAGGCATGATAGGACATGCATAGGGCGTAAGGATGCATGAACTAGCGTGACACTAAGTCATGCATCGCTTTTAATTGATAGACAGATGTAAAAATTAGTTGTGCATTTTAATATGGTGAGGTGGATTCTAGACCTTAGGCTTTTTATTTGTTTGTTTTATGCATTTAATCTAGTTTATTTTTACACATGCAACCTGTTTTGATTTTGGAACTAGGTTAAGGTAATATTAGTTTAGGCATAGAATTAATTATCACAAACACGATTCTTCGTGGGTTCGACACTCGCACTTGCACAACCACTTTATTGCAAAACGATTCGTGTAATTGGCGAGTACTTATTTTTGGTACGACCATTTAATGAAGTGGAGGTCACTAGTTCGAGTCCCCCCTCCCTCTTTTGTGCGGACATGTTAAAAAAAAAAAAAAATTAATGTGCAATTAACTAAATTAAGAATCCGCTATCATGCATTGGGCAGTGGACCACATGACAAATAGGTGAAAAAAAAGACAAGTTTGCACCAAAGGATAATACTTGAAGGTTACTCCCATTCGATATTTCTTCTTAAGATGTACAAAATTGGAGAATGGTGATTTAGACCTCTATAAAGCATTAATGAAAAAAAATAATAATAAAAAGGGAAAAATATAAAAAAGCCTCATCAACTACTAGCGATTTACGATTTAGCCCCCTGAAGTTTCAAAAGTGATAAAATGGCCCCCCAACTACCAGACAATTGTATTTTGGCCCCCTTCATTAGTTGTTGCCGTGAAAGTGGATGGAAAAATCAAAACTAGGTCGTTTTGGAGATTGCAAGTTACCAAAATACCCTTTAGTGGAAAAAAATAAACATATGAAAGCATTAGCTAAAGCGGCGCCGTTTTGGCTAATGTTTAGGTTTCCCCTATCTTCAGCTTGTTCACATTGCTTTGGTTTTCCTGCTTTTCTCAACGTGCAAGACGTATGGTGGTGATCTTGAAGTGCTGCTGAAGGTCAAGTCTGCCATGACTGGGCCCAAAGGTTCGGGCCTGAAGGACTAGAACTCTTCGTCACCAACAACCCATTGCTCCTTCTTTGGATTTTTGTGCGACAAGGACTCACGGGTTGTTTCTCTCACCGTGACTTCCACTCCTCTCTACGATTTTCTGCCTCCGGAGATTGGGTTACTGGACAGGTTAGTGAACATGCGTGAATTAGCGTCCATATAAGGGCACCCCTTGAAAATGGAGTAATATACCCAGGTCTAAAGCATGTGGATCCTCGTGCTCCCTCATGCATTCAGAGCCGTACCCAGCAGTCCACAGGTTTGCCAACTAGCATCACCAGCGAGCCCGCGATTCCACCGACGAACTACCAAGCTCGCTAGCAAGCCCGCTATCCCGCCGGTGAACTAGCACCTCGCGAGTCTAGACCTCACCTTGAGGCAAGCCAATGACTTAGCCTCGCCTTGCCCACAAACCAATAGCGGTCATGGATCCTCCCGAAGACTCCATGGTGAACCAGTGCCTCGGGAGCCTCGCTCGCAGACACCCCGACGAACCCAGCTCCAGGTTTGCCGAGTTTGCCAAGCTCGCTGACTTTACCTCTTTGCCGAGGCTGCCTCTACTCTCTCCGCAACAGCCCAGGTTGCCTGACCACGTCTGGTAACCGAAACCTCCCCTAGCCTCGGGCTCACCATGAATGAGCCCTCCTCGGTTGTCGAAGCACCGATTCCTCAACATCGCGGTTTCAACCCAGACGCTCTCATGATCGTCAACGACCATCCCTTTTCGGAAGAAACAGAGAAGAAAGCTTAGTCAGGAAGGATAAGTCCACGATCAATTCCCTTGGCTAGAGAAGAAAAAATGGCCGATCCTCACAGTTTCGCTAAAGCCTCGCTCAAGGTCACTCAAGGTCGCCACAAGACCTCGCTTAATGTTCCCAAAAACCACCAAGCCGTAATTCACCCATGAACTTGTAAAACGCGCCGGCCTTGAACCTGCAACCCGAGTTTATAGATTTGGGTTGCAATGGAAACCCGATACTGATCTTGATGGAGAATTTCTTCTTCGGACCTATCCCTGAAGAGCTCAGCGAATGCAAGTCGCTTACGAAGATCCGAATCATAAAGAACTAGCTCAATGTTTTTGATACACTGGCTACACAAAATGGCGCTGTTTTGGTAAGAGGGGAAACCCTAAACATTAGCCAAAACGGCGCCGTTTTAGCTAATGTTTTCATATTTTTTTTTTTTCCACTGGAGGGTATTTTGGTAACTTGCAATCTCCAAAACGACATAGTTTTGATTTTTCCATTCACTTTCACGGCAACAACTAATGGAGGGGGCCAAAATACTACTGTTTGGTAGTTTGGGGGGCCATTTTATCACTTTTGAAACTTCAGGGGGCTAAATCATAAATCGCTGATAGTTGAGGGGGCTTTTTCTATTTTTCTCAAAAAAAAAAAAAAAACCCACAAAGAGAGCGGGGGTGAAGATTTGTGGGCCTAATTCATCTTATAAAATCGGTTCTATAAAAGAGGATTGTCAATTCCTTATAAACATGCCTAAGGTCATGTCCACAGGAAATGTGAGACTATTTCTCAACACCCTCCCTCACGTGCAAGCCAGTACTTTTCCTAGTCCTTATCATGGGGTAAGTAGTGTGGACCATATTCATCCTGCGATAGGCTCTGATACCATAACAAAATTCGTGGACCTAACTCATCTCATAAAACCGGTTTAATAAGAAAGAGTTGTCCACTTCCTATTATAAGTTCTTGTTGGCGTAATTTGTTAAGCAAAATGGTGATCAAAAGTGCCGTTGTTCGAACGAGAAGAAAGGTCATCCAAACGCTAGAAGAATTCTACTTTTCCAGAGAGCCTCATCTGCAATCTCGTTTGCAAGCCCGTCCGGACGAGCTCGATAAACAAGAATTCCCGAGAGCCCCGTCTGCAGTGTTGTCTAAACTCTGTCCGGATGCCTATTTTTTTGTCTTACGACTTTTACTAAAAATGTCATATCTAGAGTTTTAGGCCTCTGATTGGGGAAAAGTTTATAGCGTTGGAAAGCTAACTCAAAGATCTACAAAGTCATGTTTCAGAAGGTTCAACTAATTCCAATGTTTGACAAGTCAAAATGAGTCATAAAGAGAAAACTGCAGAATGGCTCATCTGCAATCTCGTCCAGATGAGATTGCAAATAGCCATGTGTTAAAAACACATTTTGGATGTGATAAGTGCTGAATGTTTCACATTCAAGCCCCTTAACTCGCATATGTTAATTCTTTAGCATTGTTATTTGTTTGATTTTGTGTTGTTTTTGTGTTTTCAGATATTTAATAAAGATGCAAGAAAAACCATTGATTTTGGGCATAAAGCACAATTTGAGAAGACCTAGAAGATATGATTAAGCTTAACCAATCATAATAGAGGACATATATGATGTGTTTAAGTTTAATCAAATCAAGGAAGGATAAAATCGAAATTTCCTCAATTGGAGTCAAAATCGGATCGGATAGAATTTTAGATTCTGAACATGTCTCAGTATTTTGGCCATAACTTTCAGCTCCAATATCGGATTAAGGTGATTCTAGCTGCATTGGAAAGCTAATTCAAAATTATACAAATAATTATGAAATAATATTTTCCTAAATCTGACTCCCGCTACGCCAAAATCGTTACTCAATAAAAGAAAGCAAATCTGGACGAATCCTATTCCGATTTGTACATGGATTGCTTCCTAATTTGACTAGGAGATTGAAATCTGAATATTCTGGGTTTCCTAGGGCTTCTAGGGCTTGTTTGCTCCCTATAAATAAGCCTCTAAGCTTCAAGAGAAGGGAACTTAGTTTTAGACAGAAATTATTTCTTGGAGGCTTAACGGAGTCATGAGCGGCTAAACCCCTTTGTGGGGTGTTGATGTAACCCTTTCCAAGCACAATGGTTTGATTGTATTTAATTTCTAGATTTTCAAATTATGTATGTTGATTGTATAACTGTGAGAATTGTTACAATTGAATTATGTTCTTAATTATTAAATGCAATTGTTCTTAATTTCCAAAATCTATATTTGTGAAATTCTTATCTTGTCTTAGAAAGTATTTTACTGTTATTGAACTCAAATTATTCTTATTTTCTGTGATTATGGGGATGATAGTTATACAATGGGTTTTAATAGACATATGATTAATAGGATTAAGATAGGCCATGCGTAGGGAAGACGGGTCGTGCCGCATCTTAGTGGTTAGGTGGAAGATCTGTGCTAACCGAAGATGGGTTATGCTATTCCATTAATTATATGAAACTTATTAAAGGATTTTTATAATTTATGCCTAAGGAAGACGGGTCGTGCCGCATCTTAGTGGTTAGGTGGACGATCTGTGCCAACCGAAGATAGATTATCCTTATTCTTTAATATTGTATTTTCTTGTTCTTTTATAACATGCATATCATGAATTTCTGGAATTAAATATAGTTAACCATTGTTGTTTGGATAGAGGTAAAGTCAATACCCTACACTCTCTCTCATACTTTAATTCTCTTTTATTTTCATGCACTTTAATTTTAAGAAAATCAAAAACAAATCTCATTTTTAATTAAGTTGAATTTAAACTTTCAAATTTGATAATCAAACCCCTGCAGTCCTTGAGGTTCGACATCATCAATATAGCCCTATCCTATGGGATTCATTCTATTGCGAGTGGTAATTTTTATTATTGATATTTTTTGTCACAAAAATATCACATCAATTTTTGGTGCCGTTGCCGGAGACTATTTAACGGTTTTGTTATTAAGTTTTAAGGGTTAAGTTTAGCTTAATTTTTATTTTGTTTTCTTTTTGTTAATTTTTGTTTTTTAATTTTAATATTTTTGTTCAAGTTTCTCGATTAGTCCGCAGGTGCCAGTCTCTGTGACTGCGCTCGATCGCAACTCGTGTGTGATCGAGCACAGGTCTGCACACAGCAAGCATCTGCGCTCAAGCTCTCTGCTCTTGCGCTCGCTCCCATCTTCGGCGGTGCAATCGAGCAAGTGCGATCGAGCGCACCCCTAATAGACTCTGTTGCATCCTTATTCAAGCACACCTACAGGCCGTTTGTGAGTTTTTATTTGTATTTTTGTTTTTATTTTTATTTCTATTAGTTTAGTTCATGTGGGGAAGCATTCCAACACCCCATGGACCATGTTCATATTGCAATAGTCCTTATCATCATGTTAGAGATTGTCCTACTGCGGGATAATTTTCTAATTATTCTTATGAGCATATGAACATGCCGTTCTCTAGACAGGGGAATGAACTTTAATTTGATTCTTATAACCCGGCATGGAGCAACCAGTCTAACCGCTCATGACAAGCTCAAAATCATGGAAAGTATGCTCCACAAGGTCATGAACTGCACCATCAATCATATTCGCAGATCAATGATCAATCCTATTCCCCTCAATATCAAGCAACTCCACGGCAGCAGTACCAAGAGGAGTCACCTCCTTGGTCAGATCCTAACTTTGAAGATCGGATGCTAAAAATGATGAGTGACATGTCTGACAGAATGGTGGGCGAGGTGACCAACATGGTGGGCGAAATAAATGGCAGAGTGGGCGAGATATTTCAGACAATAAATTAGCACTCTCAATCCATTGCCAGGCTAAAGGTTCAGGTAGAACTAATAGCTGATATCATCAATAGAGAGGAAGAAGAGCTTCAAAGTCAGCCGTTGGCCAATCTTGATGAACACTACATGGTAGATGAGAGTGCTTATCCAGAGCAAGCTATCACCACACTGAGGAGTGAAGAAGTAGTCGAAAACCGCGTGGAAGAGAGGAAGGAGGAGCAAAAGGAAGAGCAAATTGAGGCCCCACTAGATCTACATTGGGAAAAAGGCAAGGAAGTGAGCACTGTGGCTTCTTCACCATCAATTCTTATTCCCGTGACTCCATGTGAACCCCGAGCCCCTATTCCGGGTAATCTAAAAATTTCATTTTTAGATATAGATGACACTCTCCCGGTCATTAGTTCTTATGACTTACCAAGAGGCTAGGTGAATAGACTGTTAGGGCTGTTAGAAGAGCAAAAAGAGACCACCGAGGTAGAAAAATTCCCTGAGTATTCTCTTCATTTCACTCCAGTTCATGGTTCTCTACTGGATGAGAAACTGTTTGAGAATACTGATGTGGTTATTTTGTGACCAAAATATCAATAATAAAATTAACCACGCGCAATAGGACGGATCTTTGTAGAATACGGCTATAGAGAGGGTGTCGAACCTCAAGGACTGTGGGGGTTTCGTTACTAAATTCTAAAGATTAAATTTAACCTAATTAATTAAAAGAGTTTTGATTGTTTGTGAATTTTAGTGCACGAAAGTAAATGCAGAATTAAAAGTAAATATGAGAGAAAGAGAAGTAAGGTACCGATTTCACCACAATCCGCACAACAATGGTAACCGTATTTAATTCCAGAAACTCAGAATATGTATGTTATAAAAAGAACAAGAAAATACAATATCAAGGGATAAGGATAATCTATCTTCGGTTGGCACGGATCGTCCACCTAACCACTAAGATGCGGCACGACCCGTCTTTCCTAGGCATAAACTATAAAATCCCTTAATAAGTTTTCATACAATCAATGGAATAGCATAACCCATCTTCGGTTGGCACGGATCGTCTACCTAAATTACACTAAACTAAGGTGTAGTACGACCCGTCTTCCCTAGGCATGGCCTATCTTAATCCTATTAATCATATGTCTATTAAAACCCATTGCATAACCATCAATCTTATAATCACAGAAAATAAGGTTGATTTGAGTTCAATACAGGCAAAATAATTTCTAAGACAAGAATAGAATTTTGCAAATATTGAATTTGGAATTTAAGAACAATTGCATTGAATATTAAGAACAGAAATCTAAAATTACAATCCTCACAGTTATGCAATCAACATACATAAATTGAATTAAATGAAATCAAATACAATCACCATTGTGCTTGGAAAGGGTTTACATCGGTACCCCACTAAGGGGGTTAACCGCTCATGATCTTCTAAGCTCCACAGACAAGTTCTGAATTTCACTCTGGGAAACTGCCCCCTTTTTACAATGTTTAAGAGCCTATTTATAGGGACTAGAAAACCCTAGAAACCCTAAAACCCTAATTACAGTCGTAGGTCAGTCTCCCAGTCCAATTGGGAGACTGAAAATCGAGTTCAGCTGTTAAAAAGGTGATTTTTGTGTTCTGCACGCCCGAGTGCGAACGTTCGCACAGATGGACGATCGTTCGCCCGGTGCACGATCGCAGGTGTGTGCGTTTGATCGTCCAGCGCACAATCGCAGGTGTGCTGCGATCGTTCGCCAGCACAGAACAGCCCCACTCGTCCCTTTTTGTCCAATTTTCAACGGAACTCTTGCATTTGACCTGAAACACAAAAAGAAAACAAAATTAAACAAATAACAATGCTAAGGAATTAACATATGCAAATTAAGAGGCTTGAATGTGCAACATTCGGCGCTTATCAAATACTCAGAGGAATCTACCTCAATTTGCGAAAATTCAAAATTACCTATCTATAGGTAAAATCCATTCTCTTTCGTCCAAGAGAAGAAAAGATTGGTGTTTCAAATTTAAACTTAAGGGTCAGAGAACACTGAGCGCGTCAAGGATATGAATTCGGCGGATTCCATATATTTCGACTAGATGAGTCAGTTTCTTTGGTTCAAGCGCAGGCCCTGTGCACTTGAACTTCACTCCACTAGGGTACATGATCTCCATCCAGGTTTATTTTATACATTGTTGCTTCATTCTTTGATTATATTTTTATAACAATGTGTGCACTTGATTGGTATTTGGTTGGAGTATCACTTTCTTTTCAGGACGTGTTTTTGCATACAAGTTTGGGGGTATGATATGCCCACATCTACTCATTTAGGTACTCCTGTACTCTTTACCTTATTTTTCAGTTCTATACATACATTGGGGACAATGTATGATTCAAGTTTGGGGGTATGGAAAAACAAAACACTGTCCAAAATTGTTGTTATGGCATTCTTAAGCATGGGGTTGAGCTGTGATTTTGGTTTGAATTTCATTGGTAGGCTTAAAGTTATGAACACATGATCATTGGACATAGGAATGTTAAGTCTTGTTATTTACTTTTGGCAACATGAGATGCTCTTATTTCAATTTAATACTTTTCTTGAGCACGCTAGCACATGTTTGTGAGGTATGAAATTTGAGACCAATTATATTTGTTTTCAATGTTTTGAATTCTATTGGATGACATATTGGATGAATAACCTTGGCATGCTATTATATACAAAAATAAATTAATTAATTAATTAATTAAAAAACAAAATTTATGCTGTGGTTGTTTTTTTTCTGATAGGAAGTCCAATAAATTCTGAGATGTTGATTCATTTATGTTGGAATTATTTTAAAGCCTCATGATTGTGTGTTAGTTCACTTTGCACCATTTGAAATTTGTTGTATCTTAACCTGCCATTTGTAAGTGATGTGACTTGGGAATTTCTTGAAATTTTGAAGATGGAGTTTATCACTTTAAGCTTGCTAATGAATGAGAAACATTATTTTTGTGACACTTTATTCTTTTGAATAACATAATGATGATAATGTTTGTGGATATCATTCCTGAAAAACCCTCACGAGACTTCACCCGTCCTCTAGGGAATTCCTAGGGGTTTAAAAGGCTTGTTGTATACGTTAAATGCAATCATACATCCCACGAAAGATGGATTTATCTTTTTTGTTTTTCAGTTTATTTTCTGTTTTGTATTGCTAAGGGACTAGCAATATGTAAGTTTGGGGTGTGATAAGCGCTGAATGTTACACATTCAAGCCCCTTTAACTCGCATATGTTAATTCTTTAGCATTGTTATTTGTTTGATTTTGTGTTGTTTTTGTGTTTTCAGATATTTAATAAAGATACAAGAAAAACCATTGATTTTGGGCTTAAAGCACAATTTGAGAAGACCTAGAAGATATGATTAAGCTTAACCAATCATAACAAAGGACATATATGATATGGTTAAGTTTAATCAAATCAAGGAAATGATAAAATCGAAATTTCCTCAATTGGAGTCAAAATCGGATCGGATAGAATTTTAGATTCTGAACATGTCTCAGTATTTTAGCCATAACTTTCAACTCAAATATCGGATTAAGGTGATTCTAGCAGCATTGGAAATCTAATTCAAAATTATACAAATCATTCTGAAATACGATTTTCCTAAATCGGACTTCCGCTATGCCAAAATTGTCCCTCAAGAAAAGGAAGCAAATCTGGACGAATCCTATTCCGATTTGTACATGGATTGCTTCCTAATTTGACTAGGAGATTGAAATCCGAATTTTATAGGTTTCATAGGGCTTCTAGGGCTTGTTTGATCCCTATAAATAAGCCTATAAGCTTCAAGAGAAGGGAACTTAGTTTTAGGCAGAAATTATTTCTTGGAAGCTTAACGTAGTTATAAGTAGCTAAACCCCTTTGTGGAGTGTTGATGTAACCCTTTCCAAGCACAATGGTTTGATTGTATTTAATTTTCAAATTTTTAAATTATGTATATTGATTGTATAACTGTGAGAATTGCTACAATTGAATTATGTTCTTAATTATTAAATGCAATTGTTCTTAACTTCCAAAATCAATATTTGTAAAATTCTTATCTTGTCTTAGAAAGTATTTTTTTGTTATTGAACTCAAATCATTCTTATTTTCTGTAATTATGGGGATGATAGTTATACAATGGGTTTTAACAGACATATGATTAATAGGATTAAGATAGGCCATGCCTAGGGAAGACGGGTCGTGCCGCATCTTAGTGGTTAGGTGGACGATCCGTGCCAACCGAAGATGGGTTATGCTATTCCATTAATTATATGAAACTTATTAAAGGATTTTATAATTTATGCCTAGGGAAGACGGGTCGTGCCGCATCTTAGTGGTTAGGTGGACGATCCGTGCCAACCGAAGATAGATTATCCTTATTCTTTAATATTGTATTTTCTTGTTCTTTTATAACATACATATCATGAATTTCTGGAATTAAATATAGTTAACCATTGTTGTGTAGATAGAGGTGAAGTCAATACCCTACACTCTCTCTCATACTTTAATTCTCTTTTATTTTCATTCACTTTAATTTTAAGAAAATCAAAAACAAATCTCCTTTTTAATTAAGTTGAATTTAATCTTTCAAATTTGATAATCAAACCCTTGCAGTCCTTGAGATTCGACACCATCAATATAGCCCTATCCTATGGGATTTGTTCTATTGCGAGTGGTAATTTTTATTATTGATATTTTTGGTCACAAAAATACCACATCAGGATGTGTTTTGTTGCCCGGTCCGGACGACACATGTTCCCGTCCGGACGTCGCCTACCTGTAACATTTTTAAATGAATTGAAACTATTTCCTAGGTCTAGGGATGATGGAACTATTATAAATACACCTCTATAGAAAGAGAGATGTACGAATTTTCAACCCCAAAGAGTTCGTCGGAGGCTGTGCTAAAAGAGATCATATGTGGTGAGCATTAAATTAAATCTTTTAGAGTTTCAGTTATTCCTTTGATAAATATACAGTTGAGAAGTCTATCGGAAGGATCCGGTAAAGGAGAATCACGTTGAAGAAGATTGTGAGCAAGGAGACGAGTTGTAGGTTTGTCGATCTTATAGAGCCAAGGTCTTGCAAAGGGTTGTAAGTGTTCCTAGTGACTGTAATATCTGGATAATCTTTTGATAGTGATTTCCTGGACCTGAGAGGTTTTACTTTTAGACATATTTCTAAAACGTTTCCTCTTCGTAACCAAAATATCTGTGTCTGCCTCTTTATTGCTTTATATATTTTGGTGATTGAATTGTTTATTGCTTTGTAGTATTAATTCCGTATAAATTGTGATAAACAAGTTTTTGGAGTCAGTTAAGCGTTTTTCAATTGGTATCAAAGTGGGTTCACTCCGTGAAGGATTAAATTCCTGAGTGAGATCTTTTGACTCCTGTTTGCTATGAATACTTCTCAAGGGCAATATGATCTTATAAACTCCTTCAACAATTTGTTGGAAAAATTCACTTTTTTAAGACACCAATACACAAATTGTTTGGAGGATTTTCAAGAATTAGAACATGTAAACAAATCTTTAGTAACTAAATTGTCTGAATCACATGCCTTAATTGATTCATTAAAATATGAAAATCTTGTGTTAGGTTCTAAATTGATTTGTTAGAGAATAAATTAAAAGAGTCAGAAACTCGCTTGGAAAAATTCTCTAGCAATTCCCTTGAGAATATGATGCATACTAAGAACTCTGATTGTGATGAATCTGAGTTAAGTTTTGATTGTAATGCTGCTTTGTCTTCTAACAGTGATTCTATTTCCAAGATAATGTTTGTTAAATCAGAAAAAGTAGAAGACTCTTTGGCTGAAAGAAATACAGCAACTGCCCCGACCTCACAACGTAAGAAAGGTAAGAAAATTCATATTGAACCTTGTGTATTTTACCCCAAGACTAAAGTCGTGCATCCTCCTAGGAGTCTATCTCCTCAAAGGTTTATCCCTACTTGTCATCATTGCAGCAAAATAGGTCATATTTGACCAAATTGTTTTAAATTGAAACCTTGGAAGCACAAAAAGAAAATTTCCTACTCTAAGAAAGAACCTTTGAGGTTATGCACAGTGATGATTGAAGGTTTGTCTAGATTAGACAAGATTGAAAATGTTCACATCTCTACACCTTCATTCAAGAAGGCATGGGTTAGGAAGGATTATACCATTCACCCTTTGAGGGGGAGTGGAAGTAATCTCACTTAAAGTTAGGTAAGTCAATAACATGTCTAGGATTGGGTGTGTTGCTTAATTTTGAATATCCTAGGACATGTTATTTTCTTTGCTTTGCATTTTTTTTTTTTTTTTTTTTTTGTGTTTTCTTTCTTATTTATGCATTGCGTTGTTTTTGTTGTTACACTTTTTATGTGAAGAGTGTATACATGTTTGTTTTGAGATTCTTGTTTTTTTTTTTTTTTTTTTTTTGGCATATTCATAAAGGACTTTTCGAGAAATTCATATGTCATGATCTTTGAAAAGCTTATAGATGAGATTTTGTGTGCGGACCACCAAGATTTTTGTTTACTTGCTAATCAAACGTTCATGAATGTGTAATGTCTTGTGAAGACCTAGAAATAGTTATTAAACCAAATCATTATTTTGTAATGGGACCTATAAGATGTGATGAAAGTTTAATGCTAAAAGACATTCATGTATTGCCTGTTGTAATCTCAATTCAAACATGTTGTTTTTCTTTGCTGCCATTCTTTGTGTTAATAAATTTTTGAGAAAAGAATTGTTGTTGCAAAGATGTTTGTAAAGTTAAGATGGATATATGCTTTAAATGCTTTTTAATTGCTTAATTGGAAATCCTCTTAATTTATGTACTTATGGAATACACTTATTATGCTTGAGTTGATTATCTTTATAATAAACTATCATTGATCCATTCAAGTATGCGTTATTGTGGTACATGTCATTTATGCTATCTCTATGCATTTAAGCTTCAAGAAGGAATGTCAATCCATGACAAATTTGTTGTGTTGGACAAACCATATGCATAGGATGAATTTTTCTTTGTGGGTTAAAATTGACTAAATGCTGGTTGAACCTAGAACTTATAAATTTCAACTCAAACCCTTATGTCTTGTATTTAATTTTATGAAAGACACGTTCTCAAAGAGAAAATCTAAAGTGAAATGTGCAAAATGCCAAAATATTCCAAAAATGAAATTTTCACTGTGTCAATTTTTGTGCTTGGGTCATCCAAAATTAAAATTCCGGATATAGCTTTGAGCCTTGTGATAATACTAAGGGGGAGAGTATTGGATGAGGGTAACTAGGCCTTAGTAAGGTTTGACTTCTTAACCTAAGAAACTATGAATTTCTTTCATATGTGATGCAGATAAGATCTAGTTCGGACCCAATTTGCTAAACAGCGAACGTTCGCACCAAGCCAGCGATCGTTCGCTGAACTAGCACCCAAATGCCCAACTCTACTGAGGAAGCGACCGATGAGGAGGGAATGTGTGCCTGATCGTTCGCCCATCTGCGAACGATCGCCCCCCGTGTTGCCATCGTTCGCTCACGGGCTGTTATGTTAATTTTTCGCGTTTTTCTTATTAATTACGACTCTATCTCTTTGTTTTAGCAGTATTAGGGTTTTAGGAGTCTTTATTTCGTTATTTTATTAGGTTTAGGGTTATGAGGGTTATTTATGTAATCTTTTTAATAGGTTTAGGGTTTGTGGCTATAAATATATGTTTATAGCCACCAAACAAGGGAGTTGTTATTTGATTATTGATTTTATTAATGAGAATTACTCAGAGTTGAGTTTATTCCCTTTTTTCCTTCAAAATGCTAAAGAGTATCTAGATTTTCGAGAAGAATTCTCAGATCATTGATAGACTCAAGATCTAGAATTACATATCCGCTGCGTTATTTGTTGTTCTTCGCTGCAGCCCACTAAGTCTCGCTGCATCTGTTGGTATCAGAGCTCAGTCACGTTCCATGAATGGGGAGGAGCAACCGCTTTGCAGAGATGGACGAGGTGTACGTGCACACGGAGACAGCACGTAAGGAGCAACCGGCAATTCGTTTGTGGCACATGAATGGTGGGTCGGACAGTTGTCGTTGCCAACCAAGACTGCAATTCGCGGAGGCGGAAGGCAAATCTATCGCTGAACGTTGGCAACACAAGGAGGATTAGTTCTGGGCTATGAGGGATCAGATTGAAGACCTCATTACCCAATTATCCAACTTGCGTGGTCACAAAGGGAGTGGATCTAGGAATCCGTGTACAGAGTGCCGAACGCAAGGACGTCAGCGCCTTGCACAAGCTCCTACAAATCAGCGGGTAAGTAGATTCGAACTCAAAATTCCAAAATCCCGAGGGTATCAAGAACCCAAAGAATTTTTGGATTGGGTGTTGGCTGTTGAAGAGGTTTTTGAGTTCAACGGGGTGCCTGATGAACAACAAGTCTCTTTAGTGGTGCATACATTCCAGGGGAGAGTTGCTGAGTGGTGGCAGCAACTGAAGAGAGACCGCAAGCGGCAAGGCAAATGGAAGATCAGTAGTTGGGAACACCTATTGAAAGAGATGCGAGTCGCTTTCTTGCCCCATAGTTACATCATGGAGCGACAACCACACAATTGGAGACAAGGGCCTACGGCTGTGATGAAGAAAACTGAAAAATCGTACAAAAAAGAGGTGTTTAGGGAAACATGGAGTGAGGCGAAGAGTCCAAGACAGGTCAATTGGACCCTTACCTGCCGACCACAAATCCATAACCCGAATCCATATTATGTGGAAGAGGAAGAAGAATTTGTGGATGAAGAGTGTCAAGAATCCAACTTTGTTGATGAAGAGTTTGAGCATGAAGGTATTGAAGATGAAGATCTGTCATAAGAACTTGTAGATTGGGATACTCCACCAGTCTATGATGATGACGTCAATGAAGAGCCCACGGATGGCATCGCCGATGAAGATGACCAATTGGAAGATGGAGAGCCCACAGACGACATCACCGATTATGAAGAAGATGACATCACCAATTATAACGAGGTTGGGTATGTTGATTTCCTTGGTGTTGAATATATTTTAAATTCTCCTAACAATGATGTTGATGAATTTTATACAGATGATGAGAATTATATGTTCATAAGGGAAGTAACAGCTTATCCGTTCATGAGCATTTTCATGGCACGTGGGAGAGAAAAGGAACAAGAAAAATATGGCAAATCCGAAGAATTTACAAGTGGTGTGTGGGGCGCTCACGGCAGATATCAAGATATTCCGATGATGAGAAGCGTCACACTTATTTTGGAGTGTTGCCTTGTTTTAATCTTGAGGAAGGGCGATTGGAATGAGTTGACCGGACATCCGAAGGACCGTGGAAAAGACCGGTTGAATTCGAGGACGAATTCTCTCCAACCTGGGGAGGATGATGCAGATCAGATCTAGTTCGGACCCAATCTACTAAACAGCGAACGTTCGCACCGAGCCAGCAATCGTTCGCTGAACTAGCAAATGCCCAACTCTACTGAGGAAGCGACCAATGAGGAGGGAACGTGCGCCTGATCGTTCGCCCATCTGCGAACGATCGCCCCCCGTGTTGCAATCATTCGCTCACGGGCTGTTATGTTAATTTTTCGCGTTTTTCTTATTAATTACGACTTTATCTCTTTGTTTTAGCAGTATTAGGGTTTTAGGAGTCTTTATTTCATTATTTTCTTAGGTTTAGGGTTATGAGGGTTATTTATGTAATCTTTTTAATAGGTTTAGGGTTTGTGGGTATAAATATATGTTTATAGCCTCCAAACAAGGGAGTTGTTATTTGATTATTGATTTTATTAATGAGAATTACTCAGAGTTGAGTTTATTGCCTTTTTTCCTTCAAAATGCTAGAGAGTATCTAGATTTTCGAGAAGAATTCTCAGATCATTGATAAACTCAAGATCTGGAATTACATATCCGCTGTGTTATTTGTTGTTCTTCGTTGCAGCCCACTAAGTCTCGCTGCATCAATATGGTTTGGAAGTTTTAATGTGCCTTCTTTGTCAATATTTTTTTTTGTCCATTGCTTGGCTCTTGATTGTGGCTTATCACACATGCCACATATAGCATGAATAGTGATGGTACATAATGGCATGACATGAGTTGCAACAATGATTTTGTTTATTCATCTTTTGAAACTCTTGTATGCTTTAGGTATTTTTGGCACTTTCAACAAGAGTTTATCCTAAATCTGCAATTTTTGATCATTTATTGGATATACTCTTCTTATGAATACTCTTGTTTGCATTTTTCTTCTTCTTCCCTTGTTCTTATTAAGTCGTACATTGAAGTGGAGTTTTGTTGATGTGTCTTCATGATCTTGCATTTTACGTCATTTTTTTTTTATCATGATTTTAGTTTACATTTTTCCTGTTCCATATATGTTTTGATGAGTTTTGTTGAGTGTTTCAAGAAACACGATACATTTCGTCAATTTGTGACAAAAAGGGGGAGTAAAAATTGGGGGAATGATGAATGACTTGTCCGATTGATTTTGTCACCAAATTGCCAAAGGGGGAGTTTATAAGTTCTTGTTAGCATAATTAGGTAAGTAAAATGGTGATCAAAAGTGCCACCGTTCGGACGAGAAGAAAGGTCGTCCGGACGCTCTAATAATTCTACTTTTCCAGAGAGCCTCGTTTGCAATCTCGTTTGCAAGCCTGTCCGGACGAGCTTGATAAACAAGAACTCCCGAGAGCCTCGTCTGCAGTGTTGTCTGAACTCTGTCCAGATGCCTATGTTTTTTTGTCTTACAACTTTTACTAAAAATGTCATATCTAGAGTTCTAGGCCTCTGATTGGAGCAAACTTTACGGCTTTGGAAAGCTAACTCAAAGATCTATAAAGTCATGTTTCACAAGATTCAGCTAGTTCCAATGTTTTCTAGGTCAAAATGAGCCATAAAGAGAAGACTGCAAAATGGCTCGTCTGCAATCTCGTCCGGACGAGATTGCAAATGACTATGTGTTAAAAACACATTCTCGACATGTTTTGTTGCCCGGTCCGGATGGCACATGTTCCCGTCTGGGCACTGCCTACCTGTAACAGTTTTAAATGAATTGAAATTGTTTCCTAGGTTTAGGTATGATGGGGCTATTATAAATACATGTCTATAAAAAGAGAGATGTATGAATTTTCACCCCTAGAGAGTTCGTCGGAGGCTGTGCTAAGAGAGATCGTATGTGGTGAGCGCTAAATTAAATCTCTTAGAGTTTTAGTTATTCCTTTGATAAATCTACGGTTGAGAAGTCTATAGGAAGGATCCGATAAAAGAAAATCATGTTGAAGAAGATTGTGAGCAAGGTGACGAGTTGTAGGTTTGTCGATCTTACAGAGCCAAGGTCTTGGAAAGGGTTGTAAGTGTTCCTAGTGTCTATAATCTCTGAATAATCTTTTGATAGTGATTTCCTAGGTTTGGCAGCCTTGTGGAGGTTTTACTTTTAGATCTGTTTCTAAAAGGTTTCCCCTTGGTAACCAAAATATTTGTGTTTGCCTCTTTATTGCTTTATGTATTTTGGTGATTGAATTGTTTATTGCTTTGTAGTATTAATTCTGCATAAATTGTGATAAACAAGTTTTTTGAGTCGGTTAAGTGTTTTTCACTTATAAATATACCTAAGATCTTGTCCACAAGCAATGCAAGATTATTCCTCAACACCCTTCCTCACTTGTAAGCCAATAGTTTTTATGGTCCTTGTCATGGGATAAGTAGTATGGGCCCCATTTGTATTGTGGTAGGATCTGATACCACGAAAAAATTCATGGGCCTAACTCATCTTATAAAATCGGTTCTATAAGAGAAGGTTGCTCATTCCTTATAAATATACCCAAAGTCTTGTTCACAAGCAATGTAGGGCTATTTCTTAACACCCCCCTCACATGCAGGCCGGTATTTTTTCTAATCCTTGTCACAGGGTAAGTAGTGTAGGCCACATTCGTCCTATGGTAGGCTCTGAAACCATGAAGAAATTCGTGAGCCTAACTCATCCCATAAAATCGGTTCAATAAGAAAGGGTTGCCCACTCCTTATAAAATATACCCAAGATCTTGTCCACAGGCAATGTGAGATTATTCCTCAACACCGTCCTCATGTGCAGATCAGTATTTGTCTTGGTCCTTGTCATGGGGTAAATAGTGTGGGCCATATTCATCTTGTAGTAGGCTCTGATACCATGAAAAAATTTGTTGGCCTAACTCATCTCATAAAACTGATTCTATAAGAGATGATTGATCATTCCTTATAAACATGCCCAAGGTTTTATCCATAAGCAATGTAGAACTATTTTTCAACAGGGGATCAGTTAAACTTGAAAAGACCCAATTTAGACCCAAACAACACCTTTTGTCTTATTTGTTTGTGTATGCTTCACTTATGTTTCTGCATTATTTGTAAATTGTAATTAATTTGCGGGCACAAATTTCATCCAAATTAATTTGGAGAAAAAGCAAATTAACTTATTTTAATAAGTGTCAAGCGTCTTCAAATATGTTTAAGTTTTTCAAAAATTAATATTTGAATTCTTAAGTTAATAAAATGGCTTACGAATATTTAAATATATATAAAATGAAACTTGGTAAATTATGTCCTTATTTGCCTATATGATTAATTTGGAGGAAGGATGGTACTATCGAAGACAGATGAATTATGTATAAATTTTCAATTTTTATTGGTTGGTGGACTCCATTTAATTCCAGTACCCCCGCCACCATTATTGTCCTCATTTCAGAAAGTCGCTCAGTTTTGGTACGATTCTCACATGCAAGCAGTAATTTCAAGTTTTTGACTCTTGCTTCTTCTCCATAGAAGTAGAGCATTTAACACACTCAACTAAATTCCACCAGAGAACACTAATTAACCCAACAACCAAACAATCTCCTCCATGAAAAAACATAAAAAAAAAAATATCTTCCGACATGCACCACCATCTGCATTCGTTATATAAACACTAATCTAGGAACTCTCAAAATTACCTTAAAACTAGGAATTCTGATAGAGTCTTGAACATGGCTAGCTCTGTTGTGTTTAAGCTGAGTTGCTTGGTGGTTGCGTGCATGGCGATAAGTGCACCCAATTGGCGCCAAAGCGGACATAGCATGCGACCAGGTTGTGGGATACCTGACGCCATGCATTTCTTATGTATCCAACGGTGGCTCTGTGGCCGCCGCCTGCTGCAGTGGGATCAAGTCCCTCTACAATGTGGCTAAGACCACAGCTGACCGCCAGAGCGTTTGCAAGTGCCTAAAGCAAGCCATTAACGGGATTCCATACACCAGTTACAATATTGGTCTCGCAGCTGGACTTCCTAACAAATGTGGCGTCAACCTTCCTTACAAGATCAGCCCCTCTGCAGACTGCAACAAGTATATATCACTGCCTCTCTCTACATCTCTTTGCTTGTACATATGCATGCGTTCAAAATTAAGTTCTAGTAAATTTTATTTTTGAAAAATCATATGTCGATATTATTCTCTTAAAAAGCAAAGCAAAAAAAAAAAAAAAAAAAAAAAAAAAAAAAAAAAAAAAAGTAAAAACTAGTTTTTTTTTCTTCTATTTTTTTAGAAAACAATATCATAGTTATAATTGTAAGACCGCTTATACTTCAAAGATAAGGGCGTAAGTAAAGTTATTTTTCCTTTTTTTTTTCTCTTTTTTTATAAGGAATGTTTGTAACTATTTTCTGTATCTCTGCAGCATAAAGTGAGGTTGATATGGAGAAGTGGCGGGTTTCCTCTGCAGGATATTGTAGCTTGAGAATAAATAAATCGGTGATTTTGTCTCCCAGCTTCGTCTTTGTAGTTGAAAATTACCGAAAATTACCATCTAGTTGATGGATCTTCTGATGACTCTTACCTAAGTTGGTTCTTGCTTTTAGCTTGTAAGTACTTTAATTGTTGGATATATATATATATGTCAGTTTTTCTCTAAAGCGTCGCCATACGTCTCGTACGCAACTAATTCTAATTGTATTTGGCTTCTCGTTTACGTACACAATATATGTAAGTTTTAGGCGAGTGATTTGTGTTAACGACGACCAAACGGAGTTTTAATTAAGCAGGAGAAAACAATAGGAAGGAGAAGTACTGGAATTTAATATAAATCTATAGGACTGCTAATAATGTTGTAATACTATATATTTAGATTATGACTCAAATGACATAATTTATGCCGGCTTTAGGCATCAAAGCCTTGAAAAAATGCTACCTATTAAAAATGTGGCTTGTTATCGAGGTTATTAAAAAGAATTTTCTTCTTAAAATGCTTATTCTTCACTTTTATGGAGACTATTTTTCTTTATAAAATTAAAAGACAATTTTTTATTTGAAGTTTTTTAACAACATAAAAAAGCAAGAACTTAATGAAAATATACTCAATTTTTAACTCTAACCTATCACATTTGTAATAAATGGCATTTTTTAAGCATTTCAATGCCTAAAACAGTTAAAATTGTGTAATTTAAAAATTTATTATTTCTTTAAAATTGTAGAGAATTTTCATCCATAAGAGCATCCACAGCAGCTTTTTTAAATTTTACTCTTCAAAATAACAAAAAGTACACTTTTGGTTATTTTAACAGCCCACCTTTTTAGAGCACATTTTTCAGCCTCTTTACTTTAACAATTAACTTTCACTATTTTATTAAAATATTATTTTTCAAATATTTGTTTATTATTTATCTAACTTTTGAGTGTTAAGAGAAATGAAAAGGAAAAAGGAGAAGAGAGAAAAGATAATTGTTTAATGAATGAAGAGGGAATAGTAATTGTTAAGTTTGAAGTTTTACTATTCATAATGTTAATTTTTTTGTTAAAATAAAGAGATTGAAAAATGAGGTTTTTAGCATTTTTTGTTAAATTAACTCTTTAAACTAACAAAAAAATGAGTTTGAAGAGCCTACAGTGAGTTCTCTAACTATCAGATTACAATGAGAAAATGTGGTCCACACATACCCATAGATCGAGGACAAAATTGAATGCAGGTTAAGAGAGAATTTTTCACCTGGCCACCTCTGGTTTTTGCAAAGAAAACCCTCTCAAGGAAAAATTACGATATTTGGTTTAGTTAAATCTTCTACTATGAACAATAACAAGTTTTTAATTAAATGAGACAAATTTTTACTTAAGAGTGACATGTATCATTTAGAACATCTTCAACAGAAAAGAGAGATATTAGCTATATTTAGATATTTTTGTCTTTTTTTTTTTTTTTCTTCAACAGAGTAATTTTATATTAGCTATTATACTTTAACTGCTACAGTGAATAACTATTTGTAGTTATTCACTATAACACATTAGATTTAATATAATATTATTTAATTTAATATTATTTTTAATATAATATAATATTATTTCTAATATTGTTTTTTCTTTGTTTTGGGTAATCGACCTCCATATTTTCCCTCAAACCCTTTTCAATTCTTCTTCATCTGCATTATTTCTTCTATTCCCCTTCCCGAACAAGTTTCTCACGAGCATACCCCTGAATTTGTTGAGTTCATTCAAACGCATTTGAGCATTAGAGACCGTCAAATTCATTCTCAGCTGCAATCCGACCTGGTGGAACATATGTGGGAATTGCATGGGCAATCTTAAGAATTATTAGTTATATTGCATTTATTTATTTTTGTTATTAATTTTAAGAATCAGTACATGCATGTGAGATGAATGTTCCTCATATGTGTTTATTTTTGTTTTTATCAATGATTTCTATATATGTGATTGTTTTTCCCTTTAATTAAGTGTTGGCAATAATATAATAAAAAAAGAATAAGAAATAATATTTTAAAGCAAGTAGGTAATAGAATAGAGACTCTGTTAGAGTTAGCATTAAAAAATAGGTAGTTAAAATAAAAAATTGCACTTTTTGACTAGGTAAAATACTTTTACTGCTGAAGATGCTCTTAGCATGCATGTATGAGAGACAATGAAAGAAGAGTGGAACTTTACAAATTAAAGCTAGCCCATGGCGTTGGGCTGAAGAGCAATATATGTGGGCTCTCTTGGCCATGGAGTTGGTTGATGAGTTGAAGTAAGTGTTGTAAATGGATGGGAAAAGATGTGAATGTGAAGTACAAAATGTTGAAGATTAATTGTGACTTTGTGGCCATCTTCGTTGTAGGCATCCAACCTGATGAGGATTTTCTTTGGAAGGCCATTCCATATTATCTTGGTGACCGAGGAGAGTGTGATAGTACTCAAGATAAATAAATAGATAACAAGAAAATTTAGAGAATCCTAAACAAAACAAATATTTCTTAGAGATAATAAGAAATAACTTAAAATAGGTTAACCAATATGAAAACAATGGATTTTAGGGCCAATAACAAGACCACCACGTATGAGCTTAAGAGAGCTTTCCGAATTAAGGTCTTAGGAGTAATTCTTAGGGGTGAAAGTTTAGAGCCGCTAATCGCTTTTATAACCGCTAACCGCCTTGCGGTAAGCGGTTAGAAGTTATTGAATTTATGAAAACCGCTAACCGCTTTTTTAAAATATATATATATAAGTGATTCACAATAATACTTTTTTTTTTTCTTATTTGAGGGCCGCTCTGTGATGATGTTAGTTGAAATGGGTTTTTTTGGTTGATTGAATTTTTATAAAAATGTTGAAATGTTGAATGTAAGTTTATGAAGTTTTTTGTGTTTTATTTGTATGTTGTGTACACGATTACAAGTAAAGTGATGGTTTTGTCGTAATTTTATTTGTATTATATGTTGTTTAAAAGGTAACCAATAAGTAGTTTTGTATATAGCAATTTTTAATTCTAAAATGGCCATGAAAAGGAAAAGAAAAAAAAAATGTATAAAGTGAGCCTAAAACCGGAACAAAACCGGCAAAAAAAACGGTTAGTAGGATGCGGTTATCCGCTAACTAGCAGTTAGCAGAAGCGGTTAGTAAAATTCACTAACCACCTTGGCGGTTGCGGTTAGCGGTTAGCGGTTTTAGCCACTAACCGCTAACTGCAACCGCCTTTTCACCCCTAGTAATTCTTATACTCATAGCAGATGTTATGTTTGATTTATAAAATTTTTGCTTTAAGCTTATGGGCCCTACCAACAAAATATTTTGATCTTACCCAATTAAAATTTTGGCTGTATTCACTAATTTTTTTTGCCCACTCAATAAATCTCTTGGCTCTTATCCATTCAAATTTAGAAGTCCTAATTAATTGTATATGTTAAATATATTATGAATATATTATCGAGTGGAAGAAGAAGAGAGAGAAGAGAGAGAGCGGAAGCTAACAATGGACTACATATATTGAGATAATATAGAATGGATACAATAGCCTCCTTTTATAGGAGGGAGAGAGGAGCCTTGGCTCCCAATCTTACCAATGTGAGACAAGCCCCACATATACACTAACATCCCCCCTCAAACTCAATGTGTCTAAACATTGAGGTTGGAAAACAAAAGCATAAATAAAATAAAAAAAAAACACTAAAAAAAAAAACATTATTATTATTATTATTTTTTTTTTGTTAAAGTCCGCCGGAAAAGTTGCCGGAGGTGGCCGGAGTTGGGCGGCCGGAGGCGGTGGACGACGGAGGGTAGCAGCAGCTGGTGGTTGGAGATGGC
Source organism: Carpinus fangiana (assembly GCA_006937295.1). Lineage (NCBI taxonomy): Eukaryota > Viridiplantae > Streptophyta > Magnoliopsida > Fagales > Betulaceae > Carpinus > Carpinus fangiana. Next base: position 27,902,795 of record CM017322.1, read on the forward strand.
TGGAGGTGGCTACTGGACCCAAAACATTGGGCTTGAGACTTGTATTGAGAGCCTTGTAGGCTAATCGGGCCAGTTAAATGGACCAATATTTGGCCATAACCCATGGACCATTAAATATTGTTAACCCAAATATAATATGAACCGGGTCGAGGATCCGAACCAAAATGAGACCTGCTTGGTCGAGTTGACGGATTGGATTGCCAGATTGGTGGATCTGGGTATAACCCACTGAACCAGGTCGATGGTTTTGGATCCGCTTTAAACCCGATTTGAATGGGCCGGTTTAAATGGGCCTAAAAGACCGAAACCCCTGGACCGATTGAAGGTCTGACCCACTTGAGAAGATCCGGTTTTAACCCGTTGGATCGGGTCGAAATTAGTGGATCCGAATTTTTTTTTTTTGTTGGGAGCTTGACACGTGGCAGAGGCTAGGGCTGACGTGGCGGCTCTCTGGAGGACACGTGGAAGCTGGAGCGCCTGGTGAGGAACGCCTGGCCCGTGTAGTGCATGTGCCAAAGTGTGCTGGCTGCAAAGGCGCGTGCATCTCACGCGCCAGTAAGCGCGTGGGGTTGGAAGAACGCCTAGCACGTGTAGTACACGCGCAAAAGCCTGATGGCTGAATGAAGCGCGTGCATGTCACGCGCCAGTAAGCGCGTGGTAGCGTGAAATTCACGCGCCAGAAGGTCTAGGGCGCGTGAGAGCTCGTGGGAGCGTGAATTTCACGCTCCAGAATGTGCTAGGGCGCGTGGGAGCGCGTGGGAGACGCTACCGGCGCGTGGAGGAGCGTGCCACACCATGGCAGCGCGTGGGAGCGCGTGAGGCGCGTTTGCAAACTGGCAGATCCTTCTGGAGGCGCGTGGAAGCTTGGATGGTGGTGATCTCTTCGGATCTGAACTCGGAGCGTCTGATCTGTCGTTTGAGGAGGAGCGTGGTGCGCGTGGAAGCCCGAAATGGGTTGAGATTGCACAGATCCACCGATTCGGGGCCGAGACACCACTTTTGGTGGTTCTTTTGGCCGAGAGGGGTGTCGGTGGCGGTGCGATAGGCTCGGGCAGAAGTTGCCGGAGGAACTGACGGCGCAGTCGGCCAGAGATGGGCGGCCCCCGGAAAAGGAGCGGGAATACCGCTTGGTGCGCCGACGACTAGAAGGTCGCCGGTAGGAGCACTGAAAAACGTCATTGACGTTTATTGGCGGCCACAAGAAGATGGCTCTGATACCATGTTAAATATATTATGAATATATTATCGAGCGGAAGAAGAAGAGAGAGAAGAGAGAGAGCGGAAGCTAACAATGGACTACATTGTATTATATTGAGATAATATAGAATGGATACAATAGCCTCCTTTTATAGGAGGGAGAGAGGAACCTTGGCTCCCAATCTTACCAATGTGGGACAAGCCCCACATATACACTAACAGTATAAAATTTTGTAATCTTTACTTAATAAATCTGTTGGTCCTTACCCATTCAAACTCAGAAGCACTAATTTTATAAAAAATTTGTTACTCCCTACCAGGCTACCACAAGTAAACAAGCCAGTCGAATAGAAGTGAAAAAGAAATAAATTGATAAGATATAAAGTTGGGTTGATGTGAGTAAAATGATTTTTGAATTTTTTACGAGTAAAAAATGAAAAAAAATGTTTGTAAATGTGAAAAAATGAGTGACTTTTTTGGATTAAAAAGAAAAAAGAGTGGGTTGTCAAATGGACATCCTGAAAAGTTTGTACTAGGTTTGCTCTTTTATTGGTATTTTATAAGAAATAGTTATTTAGCTGTTATTTAATTAATATAGTTATTTGATTTTCAACTGCAATAAATTTTTTTTCTTATTCAATAATTATAGTTTGGGCGTATGGGGTAGTCTTTAGTTCATAAAATACAACCAAAAGTTCTTTTATTTGTTTTTTTTTTGTTATTTTTTTTAAGTTTTAGTTTGGCTCGTTAGGGTGGCTGAACCACATCTTTTAACCGTATTCCATATAGATGATTTGGAGATGGACGAATCACTCCTTTGGCCACCAATGACTAGTTTGAGGGTGGGCTAGTTAATTAGAATATCAAGCTCACATAGGTTAATATCATCCGCAGGAAATGTATCTCAAGGTCACCAAGTACCACATTAAAAAAAAAAAAGAAAAAAAAAGGAAGAAGTGTCACCAAGTACCATAATATCAAGCTCACATATATATATATAGGGTTAACACACGTTATGAAAGTCCTTTGTCATTAAACGAAAGCGTACAGAAATCAAGAATTAAACCCCAAATACCATGTTATAAAAGTCCTTTGTAATAATTTATTTTTATTTTAACATCCATTCTAAGCACATCGATCTACGCATTTATTTATTCGTGCACCATAATTATAAAATTATTCATCATTATATCCTAGGCTTTGTGAAGAAAGCTCATTGCAATGTTTCCAACTGCACATTAGGATAAAAGCCGCAAGGTTTGTACTCATTGCCACTTTCATGTGTTATCTTTGTTAGGTCATGGATCAACTTCAGATGGGCCCTGAAGTTCGCTGGCCCAAATCGCAGCCCAAGTGAGCTAAAGCCCGAGAGCGTCTCAGGCCTCGAACATCCGAGGCCACTTCCCGGATGTTCGAGAAGCCCATCTCAAGGCCTCGAACCCGGATTCGACATACATGTCCGAGGCCTTGGGATCCACACGTCCGAGGCCTCCACGATTTCCTTGTTCGAGACCTCCAAATCTGAGCCCACACATCCGAGATCCTAGGAGCTAGGGATCGGGAATCTAAATCCATTAGAATTTAAACAGATATGATCTTATCTATCCAATTCAAATACTGAGAACCTGGAGATACAGGATTAACACTCTATCTTCAGGAATTTGAAATTCAAATTCCAATCGACTGAATCCTACCTTGATCTCCTTAAATCAAGGGACGAATAACTACTCGAATCCCTCGATAACAAACTGCCACGCAGTAAATCAGGGAAGAGTCAGTCACCGGATAGGGGACTACCGCTTCATGTCTATATAATGCAATCTTTACTTCACATGCAGGTAACGCAACTCTAAGCACACTTTACGCTTTTGTTGTTTTCTTATCACTCTCAAGAAAATACTGACTTAGGCATCGGAGTGGCCCCGCCGGCTCACCCTCGGTCTCTCTTCGATCCTATTGTTTTCTCACTGTGCAGGCCAATTTACATTCGGAGCACTAGAACCAGGAGTCCAGCAAGCGTGCCACGTCACCAATCGGAAACTGTGCATCAACAGTTTGGCACCGTCTATGGGAACGAAGATTCTTCAATCACTTCTCATTCATACAAAATCTGACATGGTGAATACACGCTCTTCACACCAGCCGTAGCCTCGTCCTTTGCAACCGCCCCTTAGCGCTCCTGGGGCATCCAACAGCCCAGAATTGGCGGAATTTTTTAGGAACATGGCGGAATCAATGGAAGTCCTCAGGAAGCAGAACGAGGAGCTCAACACTCGGCTCATATTGGCCGAGGCACGGAGCAGCCAGAAGGAAAGGGAGCACGAGGAACGGCGCGAGAAGGAAAGGAGTGATAGAATTCGTAAGGAAAAGCGGCCTGTTAATCCTCACCAAGAGGATAACGGGAGCACGGTTCAAGGGGATCGTCGAACGATCCAAGACGAGGAACACCGCGACAAGTCTCGCCGTGTGGAAACCGAGAATGGTGGATCACGCAGAGAAAGATCTCGGCGTGAGAAGTCTTATGATGAAGGATCTCGCCGAGATAGGCGCGAAGGAGAGAAGTCTCATCGATTGAGACGACACCATGACAAGTCTCACCATGACGAGACTCGGCACAGCCTCCACGAGACAAAGATGAAGGATCTGGAGGACAAGTATGCTCGGATCCTCCGCCGAATTGATGGGGAGGATCCGCATCTCACGGCATGGGACATGCTAGAACACGAGAGCCTCCCATTCACTGAGCGGGTCAAACCGTATCCTATGCCTGACAAATTTAAAATGCCTCGGATAGAGAAGTATGACGGAAGCGGAGATCCGCAGGTTCACTTGGAAGCATTCTAAGAACATCTTATCTTGCATGGCACTCCCGACTAGATTGCATGCAGAGCTTTCCCCCTAACTCTGAAAGGAGTAGCGAAGGATTGGTTCACTGAACTCCCCTCAAAGTCGGTGGGCACCTTCAAGGAACTAGGACGCTTGTTCCTGACACAATTTCTTGCAACACGGAAAAGAAAGAAGAGCGTCACTTGCTTGTTGACTCTGCACCAGGGACGGGAGGAATCCCTGAAAGACTTCATGCTTCGCTTTAACAAAGAGAAGCTTGAAGTGGATAGCCCAGACGATAAGACGATGCTCAATGCCTTGATGCAGGGTGTAAGAGCCGAACGGCCGTTGATGGCGGCAATTGGGAGGAAGAATACCCAAAAGGTTACTCTTCCCCAGTTCATGAAGTTGACCGAGGAGTTCATTCATCAGGAAGAATTGGTCGGAACTCTCCTTAAAGCTCAGACACTGGAAGAACAATCCAAGCAGGAAGGCAAAAAGGCCTCGGCGGCACCTAAGCCGAAGGAAGAAAAGAATTCTCGGAAGGGGGAAAAGAAGCCAGGACCGCTTTTTGTCAAAAGTGAGCCTCGGAAGACAGAATGCCCAAAGTTCCTGCAAGAAACCTTCACCCCCTTGAACACCAGCTTCACCGAAGTGTTCATGGCCATAAAGGGGGATCCAGCATTCAGGTGGCCACCGAAGATGAGAGCAGAACCCTTCAGGCGAAATCAAAATAAGTTTTGTGAATACCATGAGGATCATGGACATTCGACAGAAGATTGCATGTCTCTTCGCCGAGAAATCGAGACCTTTGTGCGAAACGGGAAGCTGGTCAGATTCCTTGCGTAGGAACGGGTCCGAGAAGCGAATCAACAAGGACGCCATCCAGCGGAAGGTAATCGAGAAGGCCTCGGACATGCTGGACAGAGGCGCCAAGACCAAAATCCGAGAGAGGACCGGTATAATCGAGAAGAAGAGCAGAGGCCTCTCCAGAATCAGGAAGTAGTCCGAGAGATCCATACCATCTCGGGCGGAATTGCCAGTGGTGGGGAGTCAAACTCAGCTAGGAAGGCATACGTGAGAAGTATGCATGGCGAGGTGTTTTCCCTACACCGACCCACGAAGGCAGCCAAAACGGATTCTGTGGTGCTATCTTTTTCAGAGGAGGACGCCCGCGGGGTTGTAATGCCCCATGATGACGCTTTAGTGGTAACCTTGACAGTTGCCAACCACGGGATCCATCAAATCCTGGTCGACAACGGGAGCTCTACTGATATCCTGTATTGGCCAGCTTTCCAACAGATGGGAATTGATCGTGACAGGATCAAACCGTTCGGGTCTCCGCTAGTTGGATTTGGCGAAGAGGTAGTATATCCCATAGGGATCATTCCCTTACCGGTAACAGCAGGAACAGCACCGAGGCTGTCCACTGTGATGATGGATTTCTTGGTGATCGACCGACCCTCCGCCTACAATGCAATCGTGGGTCGACCAGCATTGAACAAGTTAAGGGCTGCTACCTTGACTTACCATCTTATGATGAAGTTCCCAACAGAGGAAGGGGATGGAGTAGTACGGGGCGATCAACTCGCAGCACGAAAGTGTTACAACATTTCCATGAAGAAGATCTCGGACCCGACCACACTCACTGTGGCCTCGGTGTCCAAGGCCAAAGGAGAACCAGCAGAGCCGCTCGAGGAGGTTTCGGTAGGAGAAGGAAGAGTCCTACAGATAGGAACGTGTCTTTCCCAAGAAGTTCGAGAAGGCCTCGTGAATTTCCTCCAAAGAAATATGGAGGTATTCGCTTGGTCACATGAAGACATGCCAGGAATTAGCCCCGAGGAGATCCTCCATGTTTTAAATGTGGATCCTGACATGAAGCCAGTAAAATAGAAGAGAAGGAAGTTCGCATCAGAGAGGGTCGAGGCCATAGCTGGGGAGGTTGATAAGCTCCTAAAGGCACAGTTCATCCAAGAGGTCCATTACCCTGACTGGTTGGCCAATGTAGTCCTGGTGAAGAAGTCCAACGGTAAATGGAGGATGTGCGTGGACTTCACTGACCTAAACAAAGCCTGTCCCAAAGACAGCTTCCCTCTCCCACGCATCGATGCGCTGGTCGACTCTACCTCTGGGTACAAGTTACTCAGTTTCATGGATGCCTTTTTTGGCTACAACCAGATCCTCATGCATCCGAAAGATCGAGAAAAGACTGCGTTCATCACTGATCGAGGCCTCTACTGCTATAAGGTCATGCCTTTTGGTTTAAAGAACGCGGGGGCTACGTACCAGCGGCTTGTGAACAAAATGTTCCAAGCTCAGATTGGAAGGAACATGGAGGTGTACGTGGACGACATGCTGGTGAAGAGCATGGAGTCGATTAGCCACGTTCACGACCTCCACGAGGCATTCGGGACACTAAAGCAATACGGGATGAGATTGAATCCCGTAAAGTGCGCATTCAGGGTATCCTCCGGGAAGTTCTTGGGCTATATGGTCTCAAGCAGAGGGATCGAGGCCAATCCCGAGAAGATCCAAGCCATACTAGAGATGCAATCCCCAAAGACTACAAAACAACTCCAACAACTGACTGGAAGATTAGCAGCCCTGAATCGGTTCATCTCCCGATCCATTGACAAATGTCTCCCTTTCTTCAAAATTTTGAGGAAGGCCTTTGAGTGGTCTAGTGAATGCGAGGAAGCCTTTTCTCAGCTGAAAAAATATTTGACGAGCTCTCCTCTGCTGAGTCGGACTGTCCCAGGCGAGGTATTATACCTATACTTGGTTGTCTCTCCCACAGCAATCAGTGCAGCCCTGATCAGAGAAGATGAAGGGATACAGAAACCTGTGTACTTCGTGAGCAAGGCACTACACGGCCTAGATGAGAGATATCCTCAAATCGAGAAGCTAGCATTCGCTCTCATCATGGCCTCAAGGAAACTCGGGCCATATTTTCAATCTCACACCATCCGAGTCCTCACGGAATACCCACTCAGAAAGGTAATGCAGAAGCTGGATCTGTCAGGAAGGCTGGCAAACTGGGCCATCGAATTGGGACAGTTTGACCTCGAGTTCGTCCCAAGGAATGCGATCAAAGGCCAGGCCCTCGCGGATTTTCTGACTGAATTCACAAACCTGTCGGAAGTAGAAGAACCAGAGACGGAATGGAAGTGGATCATCTATGTGGATGGCTCGTCGACAAAGAAGAATGGAGGAAGCGGAATAGTGCTCATTACTCCGGAGGGGGAAGAATTGAATGGTTCCTTGAGATTAGAATTCAGGACCACCAACAATGAAGCTGAATACAAAGCTGTCGTAGTAGGCCTCGGACTGGCCCTCGAACTTGGAGCTGAATCCGTGGAAGTTCAGAACGACTCCCAAGTCATTGTGGGCCATATCCGAGGAGAATTTAAAGCAAAAGGGAAAAAGATGAAGAAGTATCTGGCAAAGGTACAAGGCATGCAAACTTCTTTTCAGAAGTTCAGCATCACGAAGATTCCCCGAGAAGATAACGAGAAGGCAGACCGCTTGGCCCGAATGGCTTCTGCAGAAAACACCGAAACCAAGGAAAATGCAAAAAGCGTTCGAAGTCTGAAACACTCCTCGATATCCGACGAGGCCTCGGTTGTAGCCTCAATCGAGGAGGTCTCGGATTGGAGGAAGGAAATCATCGACTACTTGCAGAAATGAAGCTTACCATCCGAGAAGAGGTCTGCCATACAGTTGAAGATGAGAGCAGGAAGGTTCACTATAGTGAATGGAACGCTCTACAAGAGAGGGTTCACATTGCCTCTCCTAAAATGCATCTCCCTCGAGGAAGGAAATTATATCCTCCGGGAAATACATGAAGGAATCTGCGGAAACCATTCAGGAGCAAGGGTGCTAGCACACAAGGCCGTAAGAGCAGGGTTCTACTGGCCTAATATGAACAAAAACTTAATGACAGTTGTCCAAGATTGTGACAAGTGCCAAAGATTCGCCAACGTCACCAAGCAACCCCCAGAAGAGTTAAGTTCAATTTCTTCTCCTTGGCCCTTCTCACAATGGGGGGTAGACATAGTAGGGCCATTACCCCGAGGAAAAGGGGGTGTTCGATTTGCGGTGGTCGCTGTAGACTATTTTACCAAATGGGTGGAGGTCGAACCCCTAGTAAACATCACAGCCAAAAGCATCGAACGATTCTTATGGAAAAATGTCATCTGCCGCTATGGTGTGCCACACGCATTCATCACTGACAATGGGAAGCAATTCGACTGTGACTCATTCCGAATGTGGTGTGCCGAGCTCCGCATAAGAAACTACTTCTCGTCTCCCGGACATCCACAAGCAAACGGGCAGGTGGAAGCCACCAATAACACCGTTTTTAAAATTTTGAAGAGGAAGTTGGGAGATAGAAAAGGAGATTGGGCAGATAATCTCCCGGAAGTTCTGTGGGCATATCGAACTACGAGAAGGACACCAACGGAAGAAACCCCCTATGCTCTGGCTTTCGGAACTGAAGCAGTCATTCCAGCAGAGTTGGGATCGGGAAGCCTCAGAGTGGAAACATATAAAGCAGAGACCAACGACGAAGGAGTCAAGCTTCACTTGGACTTGCTACAGGAAAAGCGTGATCAAGCCCAGATCACCATGGCGGCCTATCAGGAAAGGGTGGCGAGATACTTCAACAAAAAGGTGAGGCTGCAAAACTTCAAAGTGGAGGATCTGGTTTTGCGCAAGGTTACCCTCGCCACCAGAGACTCATCCGAGGGAAAGCTGGCTCCAAACTGGGAAGGCCCTAATAAGGTGATCAACTGCCAGAGGCCGGGAGCATACTATCTGGAAGATCTAGCAGGAAAAGTCCTTCCGAGGCCATGGAATGCGGAACATCTAAAAAGATATTTTTCTTAAAATGTATTTTCTTTTTTGATTAATCATTGCTTTATCATTTTCAATAAAAGAACTCTCAGAGTTTGTCTTCACAAATGAAGGAAACTAAATGAAACTAATCTTAAGTGCTCGGACGAATCAGTTCGAGACTTGATCTCCACCACCAACTGATCCGGGACCTGACACTTGAAGGGAATACACGCGTCTTAAGTTGTCGGACAGATCAACCGAGCCCAACCTGGTCTTCATCAGGCGGTTTGATCCGAGATCAAACACTTAAGCACGAATACGTGTAATAGGCGCCTAGATGGACCAATCCGAGACCTGATCTTCATCAGGCCAATTAAGTCTGAAGTCTAGCACCTCAATGGAACATGCATCTTAAGTAATCGGTTAGGCCAGTTGTCCACCTGGTCCTCATCAGGCAAACTGGCTCAAACTCGGTGCATAACAAGAACACGTGCATGCTAAATAAGCCAACCTTCCACCTGGTTTTCATCAGGCAGGATGACTCGAAACAACTCAAGCTCTGGTCTTCACCAGGCAGGCTTGACTGAAACTAAACGAGAAAAATCCGAAAAACATGGAAGTAATTTTCAAGCATTGGATGTCTCGAGACCTTATCGAGTATCCGAGACCACGTTCTCGGAATTAACTCTATTCGGAATCGAGAGCCAACACTTGGAATAATTTCCAAACATTGGATGTCTCGAGACCTTATCGAGTATCCGAGACCACGTTCTCGGAATTAACTCTATTCGAAATCGAGAGCCAACACTTGAAATAATTTCTAAACATTGGATGTCTCGAGACCTTATTGAGTGTCTGAGACCACGTTCTCGGAATTAACTCTATTCGGAATCGAGACCCAACACTTGAAATAATTTCCAAGCATTGGACGACTCGAGACCCTGTCGAACATTTGAAGCCGCGCTCTCGGAACTAAATCGACTCTCGAAAATTTCATCATGAATGTTATAACTCGAGTTTATTTACGCAAGGGAGAATCGAAGGAAATGTATTTTATTAATACTCGAAGTATATACATGAAGAAAAAGGAAGCTATACAGTGTTGTACAAGTATACAAAACAAACTATCTCTGAGGATTTACTGGAGGAGCTTGGGCGGCAGGAGTAGCTTCAGCATCCTCAGACGCCTTCTTAGCTTCTCCACCTTTAGGGGCAGCCTGGGGTCCTGGAACTGGAGGTTGGTAGTCGAAGGTATTAATCCCCGCAGCATCTGGCATCTCTTCTCGACCCAAACTGATCAGACACCAAATCGCCTCATTAATGCAGGGGATATCCTCTATTTGAACTTGAGCGAGGTCCACCTTCCGAGCAGGGTCTCTCCACTAGGTTCGGAAAGTCTCAAACCCCAGATGGATCCCGTCTGCCCAAGCGGCGTCTCGGACCCTTGAGGCGAAGGATAGTTGATGAAGATAATCGGCCTCCTTCGCTTGGGGCTCCTTCAGTTCCAACCCTACCCTCTTGCACTCTCCATGGAAATGCTTGTACCTCTCCTCGGCAACAAGCTTCCCGGCTGCTACCCTATCATCGAGGCCTGGCTCTCCTTCAGCTGCTCCAAGCTCTCGGCGTGCTTCTCCTCCAGTTGTGCATAATCCTCTTTAAGGATGGAGTGGTCTTCCTGGAGTTCAGCGTGCTCAGCCTCGAGTTTCTTCAACTCATCAGAGAGTTTGGCGAGCTTAGTCTCGGCTCTTGTCCGAGCCATGGAAGCGTCCGAGGCCTCGCATTCCATTATTGCCAAATGCTGGCCGAGAACCCGGACCTCCTCCTCCTTCTTGACCATGGCCTCCTTGAGATTGCCATTCTCTGCTTCGACCTCTGCCAGCCTTTTCCTTAGGCCCTCTACGTCCTCTTCATTGACCGAGACCTTTCGGAAGTAATAGTAGAGGAGTGTGAATCGGAGAAAGGCCTAACAGCAGGAAACCCAGCATAAAAAAATAAAAAGAAGACAGAATTTTGAGTACTTACCAGACACTGCATGGTCAGCATCTCTTCAGCCATTCCCCGGGCCGAGACATCGCGCTTCATCTGGAGCCGCACGTGGTCGACTAGGTCCACCACCGCCTTAAAGGGGTTACCCTTCAAGTCTCCCCCAAGCTTCTCCAACTTCCCTCCAATTGTCCAGTTAGCCCCTTCCGGCTGGATTTCAACTGAACTCTCAGAATCAGCGGTCTCAGGGGCCCCAGAAGTCTGAGGCCTCTTCGACCCCGACGCCCCGTTGACTCCGACAGGAATTGGGCTCCGGGGCCTCTTGGGAGTAGGAGCCCAAGAGGTCGCCCCTGCCTCTGGGATCGGAGACAAAGGCTTTCGGGGGGTTCCCCTAGCTGCAGCAGCAGACGGTCCCATGTTGTCGTCCGCTATCCCCACGAACTCCTCCGACTCCAGGTCGAGATCCTCTAGGATATGCTGGATATTTGACCCCAGCGGTTAGTTCAGCATGGAAGGGATTGGGCCAGCTTGGATTGGTAATGGGCCTTCTGCACCCGGATCGACCACGACAACCTGCACAGCTAAAACCTGCTCGTTTGCTAGGAAGGCCTCGACGTCGGCCATGCGCGGCACTGAAGGCAGAGGCGCAGCTTCCTTCGGGTGTCCAAGAAACCACCCACATTCACCACTTTGGTCTCCGGAGCAACCGGCTCTGCCGTCGGAGCCGTCGGTTCTGCTGTCTGAGCCGTCGGTTCTGCTATCGGAGCCGTCTGTTCGACAACCTTCTTTAACTTCTTCTTCCTTATAAGAGGTGCCTCGACCACCTCAATGTCCGACTCCTCGGCTGGAGCCGGACCTCCCGGAGCAGGACCCGGATGGATCTTAGTAGGCTTCCCAGCCTCCGGGCTTTCCTCTTCATCGACCAACTTGAGAGCCCTGGTCACCCTCTTCTTCTCACCAGGGCTCCTCTTCACCGGTTGAGCAACCGGGGACGCTTTGGGGACCAGGTCCCTCTCAAAGATCTTGAAGGCCCCACCTGTTTGCAGGGCGAAAGGCGCACCTTTCTTGGCCTTCTCGGGCTCGACCGGCTTGCCTTTGCCCTTATCAAATGCTCTCGGGCCGCTGTGGGGAACCACCCCCTTAGCCTTATCTTTCCGGGGGTGGCACCCTGGGTATTCGCCGCAGGAGTGGCGAGGTCTACACGAACTCTGACGGGTTCACCTATCGGCCTTCTCGGTACTCGAAAGGCCTCGATGTCATACAAAAACTCGGACAACTTCGTGGTGGTGGAACGACCCCACGTCGTAACCAGGTCGATCCTTTGCATCTGCTCGGGAGTCAAGACGGGCTCCTGGAAGGCCCTGTTTACGAGAACATTCACTTCTCGGGGAACACGGCGTTTGGTCGCCTTCTCTTTCGGGGTAAATTCCCACTACCCCGAAACAAAAAAGTACTTATTCTTCCATTGACGGTTGCTGGAGTACTTAGAATCCAGCTGGACGAATCTTCCTCTTTTCTTCTGGAAGTTATAAACCCCAGAACTCCCCGGATTCCTCTGAATCCTGTAGACATGCATGAACTCGTTTACACTTAGTTCATGGTCTTTACCTAAGGCCAATGGCCAGAGCACGCAGCAGGCGAAGAAGCACCTCCACGAGTTAGGCGATAATTGATGGGGAGATAGATCGAGGAACCCAAGCAGGTCTTGGACTATCGGAATAAAAGGTAGTCGGAAGCCGGCTCGGAACATGGCCTCGTACAGGCAAACCTCGTGGGTGTCTGAACGACCAACAGCACCCGAATGCTCCATATCAAACCGGATCTTTATATAGCTAGGGATGAAGCATTCTGATCTGATCCGACCTTCATCAGCATTAGTAAGGTGGGACTCCCACAGAGCAGGATGGGCGTCACCCAACCCATCGGAGTCGTTACCATCCTTCGTCATTTTTCTTTGAGTGGAAGAGAGAAATCGAGAAGGAGAAAAGAAAGCTGGAAGGATTGGCAGAAAGAAAATAAAGTGTGCAGAAAAAATGAATGAAGAGAGAAAAGAATGCAAGTTTGGGGTTTTATAAGAGGAGAAGAGAAGACGAGGCGTCGGCGTGCAAATAGAGAAGAGACATGCCTCGATAGACGAAGAGACGTCTTAAATTTTCGACGGCTAGTCAGTCATTATGACTGACAGCCGACAACCGCTCGTGCGACCACTCCAAAGTCGACACGTGGCGGAGTCTCGAACAACGGAGTCGGGGCATTAAATGATTGGCGCCTCCTTGAGTAACCGAAGCGCCACATATATTTTTAGCGGGAAATTTTAAAAAAAATTTCCCGCCCAAAAAGATTGTCCAAAATTCAAAAATTTTCCCACCTCGATCGCATCAAAATTTATTGTTTCGACCACTCCTCGAATTCGTCCAAGCCCAAGTGCCATCCCAATCCTGGAATCTGGGTAGGCCTCGAGAGCTTGATCCACTCGACGGAAATACTGGAATTTCCATAGTCCTTCGGACAAGGAAATTGGGGGGTAACTGTTAGTTCATGGATCAACCTCAGATGGGCCCTGAAGTTCGCTGGCCCAAATCGCAGCCCAAGTGAGCTAAAGCCCGAGAGCGTCTCAGGCCTCGAACATCCGAGGCCTCTTCCCGGATGTTCGAGAAGCCCATCTCGAGGCCTCGAACCCAGATTCGACATACATGTCTGAGGCCTTGGGATCCACACGTCCGAGGCCTCCACGATTTCCTTGTTCGAGACCTCCAAATCTGAGCCCACACATCTGAGATCCTGGGAGCTAGGGATCGGGAATCTAAATCCATTTGAATTTAAACAGATATGATCTTATCTATCCAATTCAAATGCTGAGAACCTGGAGATACGGGATTAACACTCTATCTTCAGGAATTTGAAATTCAAATTCCAATTGACTGAATCCTACCTTGATCTCCGTAAATCAAGGGACGAATAACTACTTGAATCCTTCGATAACAGACTGCCACGCAGTAAATCAGGGAAGAGTCAGTCACCGGATAGGGGACTACCGCTTCATGTCTATATAATGCAATCTTTACTTCACATGCAGGTAACGCAACTCTAAGCACACTTTACGCTTTTGTTGTTTTCTTATCACTCTCAAGAAAATACTGACTTAGGCATCGGAGTGGCGCCGCCGGCTCACCCCCGGTCTCTCTTCGATCCTACTGTTTTCTCACTGTGCAGGCCAATTTACATTCGGAGCACTAGAACCAGGAGTCCAGCAAGCGTGCCACGTCACCAATTGGAAACTGTGCATCAACAATCTTCAAGGTCTCTAGTGGCGTTCGAGCATATGAAAGGGAATTAGAATCGGCAGAGAGGATGTTGCTGTCTGTATGATGTTTAGCGCTAGGAAAGAGAGGTACTTGAATGCCTTCATCTTTGTTGCCACAAATGCTCAACTTGTTTTTGAGACCAAAGATTCTGTTTGTAAACTCAGCCACTGTCATGTTGTATGGCAAAACTTTCTGGTTGGCTCTCTCATATAATAATATTCTTATAACTGCATCATGTCCGGTCTCCACACCCAAAAGCGATGCAATCAACTACCAAGAAAGAGTGTTGATTAATTATAGGATGATATTTGCATGGTCGAAGAAAATGGTTCCAGTTAACCAAGAAAAATTATCTTCTGAAGACCTAAAATGGTTTACGTACCCTTCTCATTTGTGTTAACTATTTTTAACCACTCTACAACATCTCCAAATAAGTAATTCTAAGAGGTCTACCTGTTCAAGCAGATCTTGGATTGCCCAAATACCTGCCTAGCTAGCTATGTGGGTCTTACAAGGACCCTCTCACAATTGTCTATCCAAATTACAAGCAATATAAGTAGGCATTTGCATTGTATCTCAATCTCATATCCTAAAGGCCATCTATTCTCATTCCCAAATGTGTTATACTAGTATTTTTATGTTATTAATAAAATATATTTATAGGTTAATACGGTTAAATGAAAATATAAGAAATATTTACTAATTTTTTATATAACTGAAATGCCAAAAAATATTTTACACCTAGACAAGTGATTATTTATTTATTTATTTGAAATAAATGATAACTTAAAAAGAGTGATAGAGGTTCTTACACTTAGAGAAGTTTTGTTGGAAAGGTTTGGAACAGTGCCAACATAACCCTTGAGTCCTACATAGAGGATCACATAAGATGCTAAGAGATAGTGGACTGAGTCTAAGTAAGGGTCGAATTGAGAACCCACTGCTTCGTCAAATAGATTTGCAAAATTATGAGGGCTAAGATCCAACAGCGGTCTTGGAATTCCCCCTATTGTTTTAATTATACCCCTAAAAAATCGTTATCAAGGAGCATCAATATATTAAATATTATTCATCCGCCAAAATGAAATGATTAGTCAAATTACGGAAAATGGAGGTGATTATAAAGTAAACGAAAATCAAATATGTTTTCCCATAGGAGCTAACATGACCAACTTCTTGATATCCGAATTTCTCAATAATCCGGCCAATTAGAGGGTCAAGGTTGGCTTTCTTAGCACCTACTGGAGGTGGACCACCGCTAGTAAAAGTCGGAGCAATGATATCGAACCCTCTACCAAGTGCATCATGCAAGAAAAAATTTAGCTTCAAGGAATTTAAGATTAAGAGCAAATTGAATCTGGTCAATATCATCGGCTATAATTGTTCCGCAATGATGGGCAGCACCAATCACCTGGCTAACTTTCAATGTAATTAGAAAGATAAACAACTTTAGGTACGTAAAAATTAAAAAGGTAAAATTAAAAGAGATTAAAACATGGAAAATACCAATATTACAATTTTTTTTTAACTTCGAGATTACAATTACAAATTAAATTCTTAAATTAAATCATTCCTTTAACACTACGACATTGGGGCCTATCATGACCAGAAAGAAGAAAAAATTGTATCAACTTAATGCAGAAAAATATTTTCTCAATGAGATTTGTTATAATTGTAAATGTTTGATAATGAAATTTCACCTTGAATTAATCGTCAAAGCTCAACTTATTCAAACCATCGTCTCATCCAATACAATCAACTTTCATATCTATCCAGAATCAGGCGGAGGGAGGGGGGACCGGCTGGGGCCATGGTCCCCCCCTCAAAATGTGTTTTTAAGGATTAAAAATAAGAATAATAATAATACTGGTCCCCTCCAAAATAAATTGATAGGTCCTGGTCACTCCCAAAAAAAATTTATGTGTTTTTTGTTGTTGTTATTTTGATGTGTTTTTATAACTAATACCATTGAGAAATCTTTAGTTTCTCTTTGAGTTTTTGTTCTACCCATTGAATTTCAAGTTTAAAATCATAATGATTTGAGTAATTTTTTATAAGGTCCGAATTCGGGAGAATTTTAGTAAGAAATTAAATTCCTAAAACTAATTTGGGGCTTTTGTATGTAGTGAATTTCTATGCATGATTTAAGATCCAGGTTGTTAGATTAATGGGTTGAAAGCTTCAATTTCACTATTGTTAATAATATGGATATAAACCCTAATTTGTATAGTATGAATTAAATTAGGGTTTTTGGTATGTGAACACTAGGATTGCTAATTAGATGTGTTAATTACATTTAAAGTGTTAATTAACCTTGGACTTTCATGAGTTCAATGGAAATTGATGCCTATGAGGTTTATGTTCTAATATGTCATCTTAGAATCATATTGATTATTGTATGTGAATATGACTATTATAAATTGGGAGTAAGTTGCTAGATTAATGGAATAAGAAGAGAATAATAATTATAGAGTTAAAGTGTAATGTTTAACTTAGAGTCTCTATGTGATGATTATGTTATTCGTGTGAGTTTGTTCATTGTTAACCTACGCATATTTTTTCTTTATTTTCTAAAGATGCAAAATGATCATGTAAATTTATTTGTAAATGATGGAAAAGTTAAATACAATACTTGACTATTTCAAAAGAAAAAATGCACAAAGTTTATTGGAATTTGATCATCGATTGTGTGTTACATATGAGAATATAATGCTAATCAACGAGGTGCAAAATAACTCAACACAGGTCATACTTTTTGAGGTTTGTACTCTAAGCTCAATTCCTAATCTAAGTGGTCTGTGATTTTGATATTATGATTATTCAATATTGAGAATATTGTTTGTTAGAATTTAAACATTTACTTGGAGAATATGACAGAATCTTAAGCTCAATTCCTCGTTGTATTTAAGTACCCGTGATTGGAAAAAGAAAAAAAAAAATATAAAAAAAAGTACTAGTTCATTACACGTTGCAAAAAAATAAAAATCCTAATAACCCAAAAAGAAAAGAAAAAATTGCTTTCGTCCCCTCCCATAAAACTTCCCGGCTCTGTCCCTGTCCAGAATATAAATGAAATGTAGTTATTATATGGTGATATTCCTCAACACGTTCTAACTTTGCAAGTTTAGGCCTTTTTCGTGGTTAGATTAGCCTAACGCCGTGAAAATTTTCCCACTAACTCCGTTGTCGGTGCTCCTAATTAATAGTTGTACTGGAAAATATGCCATAGGCCCATAACCATTAACCACTTTTATTTGGACAAGGTGTACGTGAAAGCATATTTTTGGACGGTGTCTGCTCATATAAGATGACGGCTTACCAAAAAGACAAGAAGAAAATTAAGGGAATAACCGGAGAGCCTCCTATGTGTTAATTTCAATGCGGGAGATGCTACAGCTCAATTTTGCACCCATCTTTCTTCTTAAATTTTACTTTCAGCATGAACTCACGTGGGACCCATCTTTCCACATGAGAGAGAAGATAGTGGGGAGATGGGTGTGAGAGAATGAAAAAGAGAATATTAATTTCAATGCCAAGTAAATTTACTTTTTATTATTATTATTATGCAATTATCTCAAAATGTTGATATGGTTGTTTCATAAATTAGTCTTTATTAAAAAAATTGAAAAATTGAAAAATATTAATTAAATAAGTAAATTTTTTATTTACTATTAAATTAAGTTTTTTTTTTTTTTTTGAAAGAAATTAGTTGTGGGATCTTATTCCTACTCAACAAGAGCGAAAAAATCAAGAGGTGGAGTATAATCCATCCCTCTGTACAATACCACTAATGTTTGGTGGAAGAACATTCCATCTAATAACATCAGTGACATGGGTCCTAGCTATCAAAGCTAGTTCGTGGGCTGCTACATTGGCTGAGCGACGTACGTGAGAAAATTTTGCAGATTTCAAGCGCCTCAAACCATGCTTCACGTCCTCCACCAGGTGTCCATAGTGACTGTTACGGTGCCCGTCAGAGTTTACTTCCTTCACCACCTGCAGAGCATCCCCTTCAAAAATCACATCTTGAAAATTCTGCTCTAAACACACTGTAATGGCTGTTAAGGCAGCAAAAATTTCAGCAACCACCGGCTCCACTGCAATGCTCTCTTGTTTGCTTACAGCTGCTAGAAATTTTCCTTTTTCATCTCGAGCGATAATCCCTATTCCGATAATCTTCTTAGAAAAATCCAACGAGGCATCCCAATTAATTTTAATAATGTTTTTGGGCGGAGGCACCCAGCGTTCAACTTCTATGTGGGAGCTATTAAATTAAGTTTTGTTGAAGTAAGAAAGGCAGTAAAAAGAGTATGAATGGAATTCTGAAAAAGGGGCTCAGCAGCCCACGTGGAACATTATGGAAACAATTAGGGAATTTCAAAGCAGCCAACAGCTATTTGAGTTTGTATATATGGGAAATATTATGTGTTTATTTTTATTATTATTATTATTGTGTGTGTGTTTGTCAAGTTGTAAGTGAATATTTTTTTAAAAAAAATTTGGGTGAGAGAAATAAGGGCTATTTTTTAAATTTTTTTTAAAAATAATATCCATCTAGAACCAAAAGAATATTTAGTGTTCCCTTATATATATTTTTGAGTTTGTTAACTTAGTACTAAGATAGAATCATTTGCTTGCTTTTAGAAGGGTTTGTCTTTTCTTAATAATAATATAATATATGGCCCCGGTGATTATTTCGAGTAATACAATTTTTTTTACAAATTTATGCGACATAATATGTATAAAAAAAGAGAAATGTTAAAGTCACAACATGGATTCAATAAAGACCAAACTTCTCTCCTATATGTCATTTAAAAAATTAAAATTAAAGTTTGGTATTTTGAATTTAATTTAATTTTTTTTAATTTTTTTTTAAATGACACGTAGGAGAGAAGTTGAGTCTTTGTTGTGTCTATGTTGTGGTTGTATCACATCTCATAAAAAAATATTAAGCAACAAAATTTAACAAATAAATTTAATTATTTAATGATTGAGATGATAAATGTGATATGAATTGCTACGTCAATGTATAAAAGATGTGCAATAAAAATTATAATATGCATGAAAGCATTCTTTTGTTATTCCATAGAGTTCAGAAAATTTTATGAACAATCTCAGATAGAGAAAGAAAACACAATTATGACAATCTTATGTTAATAAAACTTGTCAAAGACATTATCAAAATTTTCATATATAAGGCATCCCAACTTGGAAACGGCCATAAAATTTCTTGTGGGTTGGGATTTTTGGCATCCCATACAGCAATGGCAATGGAGATCCTAGTTAATTTATAGGGACCTTTAGCGTCTTGGTTGACATTTTATCTTGGTGCTCGAGGAGAGTGTGATACCGAAGATATATATATATATATAAAGAAATATAAAGAATCTTAAACAAAACCAATATTATTTCTTAGAAATAATAAGAAATAACTTAAAAGTATATTTTTTAATATGAGAACAATATATTTTGGGGTCGAGAACAACACCACAACGTGTGCACCAAAGAACTTTTTGAATTAGGATCTTATGTGCAATTCTTATTTTTGTAGCTATTCCTTGCCGGCGCATTTGATCGTACAAATTTAATTGTACTCACCAATTGCACGAGTCGTTTGTGATATAGCGGTTGTGCAAGTGCGAGGTCGAACCCACAAATAATCGTGTTTTGTTAAAAATCAACTTTAAAGTGCCTAAACTAATCATATCTTAACATAATTCCAATGTCAAACAGTTGGGGTGCAGAAAATAAAACTAATTTAAAATGCAATAAAATAAAGAAATAAAAACGACTAAGGTCCATAATCTACCTCTCCATAAATTAATTAACATATAAACATGCTTAGCTCATACTCAATAACGATTACGCTACTTGGCGTATTCTACTTGCTATTGCATTGTTCATAATTCCGTCTATCGATAAAACCATATTCATATCCTATTGTTGCTACAAAATCTTGTCGAACTAACCAATGCAAACACTGTTTAGAGGTCACAACGGATATTGGTCCGAAGACGAATCATCCGATGTATTTTCGGTTGCAGCGAAAGTTCACGTTTAACGAATTGCAAACAACAATCAACACACTTTTGTCACTAAAATGCATTGAAACGAATAAACATAAATTGAAATGACAGAATAATACGAACTAAACATGAATAAATGTAAACAAATCTATAGTGAAGGGAATAAGAGACTAAATAAAAGTAAAATAAAACATTAAATAAATAAATGACAATTTATGAGGGATTTACAGTGGAAAACAGAGGGTTTGAGGCCCTATGGGCGCCTCCCAAAACGTGAAATATACAAAATGAGGTAAGGTTCTATTTATAGACAAAATAAATCGTGCTACCAGGTCAGGGGTGCGATTGATCGCAAGTAGTGCGATCGATCGCACTCCCACATGCGTTCGTTCTCAGTGCTGTGTGTTCGACTGCCGACGCATCGCCGTGCAGCGTGTATTCGAGCGTAATCCCTGCGGTCGATCGCAAATAACCGCTCTAAATTCCCACGGCGCAAGCTAGTTAGCGATGGCAGCTAGGACGACGCGGGAAACGCGAGCTGACACGGCGTACGATCGAACGTGGCTTCTGCGTTCGATCGCAGTGCGTTCGAACGCAGGGTGTGCGTTCGAACGCACCTACTGAGGCTTGACTCCTCATTTGCTTCATTTCTCCCATTTGAGCCACCTTTTGCACCAAAGACCTACAATACATTAAAACACTAAAACAAGATAAAACATTAGATATTAACAAAACTAAGAGCCTAATGAATGTAAATTAAGGGGTTCAAATAAGCACTTTTAGGCACTCATCAGCATCCCAAGTAAGCTTTTATAACTGCTTTCTCTCTTTCACAAGTGTCTATCTAGCCTATCCAGGTGTTTATCCTACTATAAATTGAAGAACCAAATTGATGGGATGAGGGAGCACGGCCACCACGTCCCCTGCCATGACCACGTCCATGAAACGAACCATTGGAAGGGCCATTTGATGCACGGCCACCACATCCATGCATGGGAATTTGGCATTGAGCAACATGAACAGAGGAGTTGGTCAAATCTGGAACAGAATTGTTCCGTTCAAGGCGTTGCTCAAATATGAGCAAATGAGCATACAAATCTTCTAAAGAGATAGGCTCCAAACGTGTTGTAAGAGAAGCAACCAAAGGATCAAAATTAGCCGAGAGACCTCCAATTATATAACATACCAAATTTGCATCCTTAACAGGATTTTCAACAGCTGCCAACAGATTGGACCAACGTTCGGCTTGCATGAAATAGTCTGCCACAGAGAGGCTTCCTTTCTTCATTGTGGTCAAAAGAAGCTTAGTTTGCATGACACGGGCTTTGGCTTCTGAAGCAAACATCTTTTCCAAAAGTAACCACACAGCACATGAGGTTTTGATACCCACAACATGAGACAAAACGTCTACAGAGAGAGTAGATATGAGTGCACTGAGAACTAGTTTGTCTTGATGATACTAGGTTGAGTACTTTGGATTTTTGACCAAGACTGATGGAGTAGATATAGTGGCGACGGAGTTGATGAATTTGGGAGGACATATAGATTTCCCGTTGACAAATTCATATAACTCATTGCCCTCAAGGTATGGGACAATTTGGGCGTGCCATATGGGATAATTTTCCCGAGAAAGCTTGACTTGAATGTAGTGATGGAGAGAATGCAAGGTGGTAGGGGCTGCAGAGTTACCATCGGAGGTGGTGGAAGAAGAAAATGAAGAAGAAGAATAAGCGGAAGTAGAAAAAGCCACGAGATTAGACGTATGTCAATAAAGGCTCTGATACCATATTATATAATGTAATTTCTGTAAAAACAGCCCAAGTATTCACGTTGGGTTGTGTTTCATATATAGATGAAGAATTACAAGATTACGATATTTGAAAGTTAAATTTACAATTAACTAATCTGTAAAGTTATCTAATCTATAATATTTGAATTCAAACTAAGAATGAATAGAACTTTCAGTTGTGCTAAGACTTTGAATGACTTGCGAGTTGTGGATAAGGATGTGTTCCAATAATCCTACTATAAATTGTTCAAACACAATCGACCATAGTAAACCTGTTCCTTATCAGATGGAAAGCTTCGACACAAGCTAGAAATAGTTTTCATCGACACGAAGCCCTAACTTGTAGTAATTAGAGGCGATGGGTTTTAGATCTCTTGTTCTTTTGGTGGATAGTATGTGTGATATGGTGTTTTCATCTCTAATTATATCGGTCTTCCAAGACGATGTAGCTTGCTGCTATTAGAGGGCACAAAATACCTAATTTATGTCAAATTCCTATGAAAATTATTCTCTAGGTCAACTAATTCTACTAATCCCACAAGGAACAAGAAACGAAACAACCAATTAAAAATTTCCCTAAACCATTAGAAGATCAAAACCCAATGTGAACAAGTGTATATGATACACATTATTTAATTGAAACATTTATTGAGGACAAAAATTTATCCAAATCAGTTTGAAGAAAATATCATCCAACTCATTTAAAATAGTGTCAAGTGTTTATAAACATTTAAAATGCATATTAAATTCTTAACGTTATTAATAGACTAAATTTAATGTGTGTTTTAAATGTTTATAGACACTTAGTACTATTTTAAATGGATTAGAGAATATTTCATCCAAACTAGTTTGGAGGAAATTTCTGTCCCTTTTATAGTATGTATGTTTTTATTTCTTATGTTTTGGGTTTTGTGTTACTATTTTATAGTGTTTTGAATTCTATTGATTAATTTTGTAATATTGTAGTCTTAATTAACACAATATTGCCGATTCACCCCCTATCAACTGATTTAAAGCTAAGAGGGGTGGTTCACGCCAGAACCACCCATTACCACTACGAGCAAAAAACAATTATTGTTGTCATGACCTAAGTTGTTCTTTTTAAATGAATAGTCAAAATAAAAATGTAATGCACCAAATTTCAATTACTGTCTTTCTCGGGATCACAAGAAATATGTAGCTGAAGTTCACCAAGGTCAAATTATTATTTGGGAGGTATGATGTTGAAATCATTGTCTACCGATTCTATGTTTGTTTGTAATGCCTTTTATGTTTGGGTTTTGTTGTTGGGGGTATCTATCCTGTTATTGTTGTTCGATCCCATATAATCTGTTTCCTTTATTTGAATTTTTTTTAAAAAAAAAAATGTTATACTTATGGGTTAAGTTTAATTTCTTTTTCAACCTAATAAACTTTTTATTAATGAATAAACATGCACGTTATGGAAGTCATTAATTGGTAATTAAAAGAACGCGAACAAATGTCAACAAACCCCCAATAACATGTTATTAAAGTCCTTTATAATAATTTATTTTTTATTTTAACATCATTTATTTATTCGTGCTCGATAATTATAGAATTATTAACTTTTATTTTCTAAGCTTTGCGAAGAAAGCTCTTTGCGATGTTCCCACCTCCACCATTAGGATAAAAGCCACCAGGTTTGTACTCACTGCCACTTCCATATATTATCCTCAAGATCTCTGGCGGCGTTCGAGCATATGAAAGGGAATTAGGATCAGCAGAGAGAATGTTGCTGTTCGTACGTTGTTCGGCCCCAAGAGCAAGAGGTACTTCTATGCCTTCATCTTTGATGCCACACATGGCCAGCTTGTTTCTGAGCGCAGAGATTCCGTTTGTAAACTCTGCTACAGTGATGTTGTATGGTAACACCTTTTGGTTGCCTCTCTCGTATAGCAGTGTTCGTATAACTGCATCCTGTCCTGACTCCACACCTAAAAGCGACGCCACCAACTACCAAGAGAGAGGATTGATTAGTTGTAGGATGGAAGAAAATGATTTAAGTTTCTTGATTATGTGATAATTTAACATGGTATCAGAGTGAAGATTATGAATTTCTGTCTTACCCTTATTTTTGTTATTCACCTCTCATTTCAATTCAAAAATGTTAGAATTGTTGGAAGTACAAATAAAAATGCAAAGTCAAAGAAAACATGCAAGAAGGTTGTACACGTTTCCTTCTAATTAATTCTAGCATTTCGGTACGTACAGCCCTCTTTTACTTCAATTAGCTTAGTAAATGATGCATGAAGTCAAAAGAAGAAGACGTTTGGCAGCAACATTAGTAGATTTTGTGATTTTTAGTTTTAATTAGCCCTTGAACGCTATAAATGTTAGACCAACTTTTATTGACTTTTGTATGTTAAGTAATATTTGTGTTCACATGTAAGAAATCCTTATATAAGGATATTATGTACGTTAGCAAGAAGCAAGTGGAAGGATGATATTTTTATCTTCAATATTAAAGTCTTGTAATTTCATCTTGTCCTTTGTTCTTTCTAATTTTTTTGAGTATCCGTGTATTTTGGGTATTGGTTTGTTAACTTAATCCCAACAAGAATATTATTAAGGCCTCATTTGTTTTGGTGTGAAATATTTTTTGAGAAAACTTTTTTGCTAGTTTTGATTGTTTAGCCCAACTCAACTGAAAATCATTTTTATCAAACCAAGGAAAATAACATACACAAGCCATAAAATTGTTTACGCTTCTTATTTGCATAAACCATTTTCCCCAGTTTTCTCACATTCTCATATTTGCAATTGCGAGAGGATCTCTTATGGGGCGCCCTACCTGCTCAAGTAAATCACAAGGTGCCCAAACACTTACCTAGGTACGTAGGTGGCCCCCTAACGACCCTCTCACAATTGTTCGCCCAAATTGCTAGTATGCATAGATAGGTAATTGCACACTGAATCTCAATCACACTCTCAAAAGCCTTCTATTCTCACCTTTTAAGGTTTTATACTAGTATTTTTATGTTGTGAATAAAATATATTAATAGACTAATATGATTGAATGAAAAAACATTGTATATAAGCAATATTTGTTGATTTTTCGTATCATCCAAATGTCAGTGAATGTTCTATTTTCCAATAAAAGTATTTTACGCCGAAAAAAAAAGGAAAAAAAAAAGTGATAAATAGTAATTTAAAAAGAGTGTTTCTTACGGTGCGAGAAGTTTTCCCGGAAAGATTTGGAATGGTGCCAACATAACCCACCAATCCTACATAGGGAATCACATAAGATGCTAAGAGATAGTGGACTGAGTCCAAGTAAGGGTCAAATGGAGGATTCAATTTGAAACCAACTGCTTCATCAAATAGTTTTGCAAAATTATGAGGGCTAAGATCCAATTGCGGCCTTGAAATTCCTCCTGTTGTTGTAATAATAGCCCTGACAAATTGTTATCAAAGCACATCAGTTTATTAATCATTATTTATCTACCCTACAATATATATCGAATAATCTCCATATGTTTAGGATTTTCTACTCGAATTTCTTCAAACAGAGTACAAGGTGAATTTGGGGTGCTCGGCAAGTGAACCCCACATTCACCTCGAGCCCTGCATTCTCCTCTCTTATTTCCTATTGAAATGCAAGCAGGAATTTCAAGAAATCTTAACAAAAATGGAGGCGATTATAAAGTAAATGAAAATCACCTTAGATGACCAACTTCTTGATATCCGAATTCCTCAATGATCCGACGAACTAGAGGATCAAGATTGGCCTTCCTAGCACCAACAGGCGGTGGACCACCGTGAGCAAAAGTTGGTTCAAAGCTATCAAGCCCTTTACCAAGTGCACCATACAAGAAAAACTCAGCTTCAAGGAATTCAAGGTTAAGAGCAAATTGAATCTGATCAGTATCATTTGCTACAATTGGCCCGCAGTAATTGCCAGCACCAATAACTTGGCTAACTTTCAATGTAATAAGAAAGAGAATGACAGCGGAGAAAGCTTTGGCCATTGCTTCTTGCTAGCCTTGTACGTTGCATGACTGATGCATTTCCATCTTATATAGACAAAAGTCTTGTGCGAGAGAATATACTCTGCCCAAATTTTATGCTCAATAGACCTCACACCCAATTCACACGTGTCATTTATTAATTAAATTGTTATATTTATCTATCAAGGAGAGTATTAGAATATTGAGTAATTTTAAATACTCCTGGTTAACGTGAAAATACCCGTCCGTCAACCAGGGCCGGCTTAGGGGCTAGGCGACTGAGGCAGTCGCCTAGGGCCCCTAAGTAATAAGGCCCAAAAAAATTTTTAGTAAGGTCCCAAAATTTTTTAAATAAGGCCCCAAGTTTTTTTTGATGTGGCCCAAAATAGTTTTTAATTTTATTTTAACTTAAGGCCGATTTTTTTTTTTTTAAAATAAGGCCCAAATTTTTTTCCCATAAAAACTTAAAGTCTCTAAAATAAGGCCCCAATATAATAAGCTCATAGTAAAATAAGACAAATTTATCCAAAAATAATAATAATAATAATAGGCCCCCTCTTCTTTTTTTTTTTTTTTGTCTTTTTCTCTCACACTAATCTAAAAAAGTGAAAAGAGTCATTCTCTCTCTCTCCTCTATCTGAGTGTCGGCGAAGTCCATTTCTCCCATTTGAGCTCTCTCTCTCTCTCTCCTTCCTCTTCTTCCTTTTCTTCTCCGATATAGAATGCTCAAAAGTCAAAATCCAATCTCCACCGTTGAAAATGAAGATTCATGTATCGTTAACATCCGTGTCAATTTTCAGTTCAATCAGACCACAAATGCTCATCGATTGGATGTGTTTTGTTTGGTGAGTTTTGACAATTTTCAGCTCAATCCCTTGCCAATTTCTAACAATTTTTTTGGTGAGTTTGTTTGAAACTAAAAATCCTAAATATACACTCACAAAATACATTAATATAGATTTATTACGGTAAGAATTAGAAGTTACAATAAGATACACTAAGAACTCTAAATATAATAATATTAAAAATATATTATTTAATTAAAAAAATTATTTAATTAATATTTAAATATTAAAAAAATAAGACCTCGTTTAGAAGTTTCGCCTAAGGCCCCGAAAAGCATTGAGCCGGCCCTGCCGTCAACCATAACAATCATTAGATCTAATGATATGGGAGCACTGCACTCTTGAATATGTAGCATTACTCTAAAATATTAATTAAATTATTTAATTATATTCACTTATTCCTAATTAGTACCGAAAAATATGTGGTGGAGATTTGTTATAATTGTAAACATTAATATATATGATAATGACGTTACGTTGAATTGTCAAAACTCAACTTATGCAAGCAATCGTTTCGAACTTGCGATGAAGTTTCACAACATGATATCAGAGGCTAAATAGTGTAGGAATTTTATAGCGATATCCATGAACATGTTCCAACTTTCAAGTTTAGAATTTTGTCGTGATTGGATAGCCTAACGTCGTGAAAATGTCCCACTAACAAACCATATTACAATGAAGTAAACAATTTATAACTCCCTGGCAGAGACGGAACTAGTAGGGGACCAGCAGGAGTCATGGTCCCCTCCCACTTCATTAAAATAAAATAAAATAAAATTAGAGTTAAAAAAAATATAGCTGGTCCCCTTCCAAAAAGGAATAGTCCTAGTCCCCCCTTATACGTTTCCCAATCCATTCAAAATATACTTTGGTCCCTCCCCATTCAAAATCTTGGTTCCATCCCTAGAACTTGCCGGTGCATCGTTACTATTGGACGTAGAAATATATATATTATGGAAATTAAGACGGGAATAATAGAAGAGAGAAAAGAGAGCGGAAGTGGAGAATGGGTCATAAGTTATATTTTTAGGCTCCGTTTGATTTGCGAAATAGACCTCTGAAATAGAATAGCTATACCTATATATGGCATAATCATTCTTTTGTGTTAGTATTCTTGTTTGCTAATTCAGTGATCAAAATGGATGCTTCAAAGTACCAAGAATCATATCTCCTTGCAAGGCTGTTCGGACAGGAAGCAAAGCTGTCCGGACGCCACAACCCAAGAACTAGTTTTCTTTTTGTAAACTAGCCTCGTCCGGATGGCCTGTAACTTCTAGGTCTATTTTACTTGTAAGTGTGTTTTAATTAGACTAGGAGTCTTTAGAGCTTATATATACAGATCTCTACTGATCTGTAGCTGTACAAATTCTCTACCCTAGAGTTCGTGAGAGGCTGTGCTAAGAGTGAACATATGTTGTGAGCTATAAACCGTTACTCTTAGAGTATTATGTCAGTTTGATTTTGTGCTTTAATTGAGAAGTCTATCGGAAAGGTCCAGTAAAGGAGAATCACGTTGAAAAAATTGTGAGTAAGGAGACGAGTTGGAGACTTGTCGATCTTACAAAGCCAAGGACTTGCAAATGGTTGTAAGTATTCATCGTGTCTGTAATCTCTGAACATCTTTCTGATAGTGATATTATGGGTTTGGCTGCCCTGTAGAAGTTTTACGTTTAGAGCGTTTTCTAAAATGTTTCATCTTCATCACCAAAATATCTGTGTCTACATGATTTATTGTTTTACATATTTTGGTAATTGAATGCTTGTTGCCTCTTATTGTTTAATTTTGCATTATTGGTGTTTGGAATCTGCTTAGCATTTTTCATTTTGTTTGGTAATAGCATATTTCTAAGAATTATTATTCTCTTGGAAATAACTAATGGAGGAATAGTTATTCTTGTAAAAAAAAATGAGAGAATGAGGGATAGCTATTCTTTATATAAGGAATGAAATACATTTTTCAAAAATACTCATATTATTTTAAACTTAAAACGAAAAACAAAAAAATATATATACATGAAAAATGAAGTGGGTAGCTGACCACCCATTGGGGTGGTCGGCCACTTACAGAAGAGGCCAAGGGTTGGGTGGTGCGACCACCCTTGTTGCATTTTGGGGTGGCCAAATCTATTTTAGGGGTGGCCGCAGCCAACCCCCTGCCGCTTTTGTGGATGGCCGACTACCCACTAAAAATGTGATTTTTAGTAATTTTGATTCAATTCCACTTAGAGCATATGTGTTGTTATCAAACTAAGAAGTATGAATAATTATTACATTTCACTCTACTCTATTCCCAATAATAACTATTCACTTTCCTAGTTGAATACGCATTCCGCGAACCAACCAAGTGAGTAATGTATTCAAATATTGAATTGATATGTTATAAACTTATAATAGTCAATAAATATAGGATCTAGGGGTGATAGAACAAGAAATCTAGACTAACAGGGTAGGAAATAAATCCTGTAATTAAACCTAATATAGAGAATAATATGGCAACACAAATTGTAGCAGGATAATAAAGGAGTTGCAGCCATCCCCATGGGGTTGAGAGTGGCTAGCCACCTCACTTTTTCCATTTGAGTGGCCAAATCACTCTTCAATTTATTTAGAAAAATGTTAAGGGTATTAAATCTTTTACAAAGAGATGATCATTTGAGATGATGAAAACAATTAATTAAAAGAACCTTGTTTTTTTTTCTCTTTTTTTTTTAAAAAAAAAATATTTTTAATAATTAGAAAATGTCCATGAACATGTTCCAACTTTCGAAGTTTAGGATTTGGTTGTGATTGGATAAGCCTTAAGTCGTGAAAATGTCCTACAGGGACGAAGCTAGCTTTCAATTTGGGAAGGGACTAATTAACAAAAAAAAAAAAAAAAAATTACCTTAAATTTTTTTTTCCCCTTGTAATTGGGGGAGACAAGGGCCTGCCAGTCCCCCTGCCTAAATCCGTCAATGGTCCTACTAACAAACCATTTGATGTACAAATATATGATTGGAAATTATGATGGAAATAATAAAAGAGAAAATAATAATAATAATAATAAAAGAGCTGACGGGGATAGCCTGCATCTTTAATGTATTCAAGTACTATTGAATTAATGTGCTACAATAGTGTCTACAAATAGAGAACTTAAAGCTAGCTAGTAATGAATAAAAAACTGTACACTAAATAAGATAAAAAGTACACCTCAAAAAAATAATAATAATAATAAAAAGATAAGAAGTAAACGTTAAAAGAAAACTTGCTTAAATTTTTTTAAAAAAAAAAAAAAAAAATAGTAATAGAGAATATAAAATAGGACACAAATTTCTTTGGATGAAATTTTCTTTGATCTATTCTAATATCTAAGTGTCATCTAACATGTTTAAATTTCTTAAAAATCAATGTTTGAATTCCTTGGTTTGTAAATTAATAATAATAATTGATTGTTAAGAATACTAAAGAAAAGTCTCTAAGGAGTAGTTCAATCGATTGTAGACCACGTCTAATGAAACGGGGGTTACTAGTTCTAATCCCCCTACCTCTTCATTTGTGTGTACATGTCAAAAAAAAAAAAATACTAAAGAAAATATGTAAGGGATAACACTTGGCACTTATTAAAGTAGATTGGAAGAAATTTCCATAGAGAAGTGCTAGAAATCCAAACAAATGAACCTACAAAATTTTCCAAACTGATGTGGTACGGGTTTTTAAATTAAAAAAATGTAATATTCTCTCACTTGTTTGCAACTCACGGTCTATCATGTCAGTTTGAAATTTTTTCTGGATTCATTTGTTTGACTCTCTAACACTTCTCTTCAACACATGCCTAAATTGATTCATAGTTTTGTATATGCCATAATCACTTAATTTAGTTGGTGACACATTTCTCAAAATAATAAATTTTATGTGATAATAACAACATTTAGGAACAAAGTTAATTGTAGCACTTTTCTTATTATATTGAACTATATTACACACGCTCCTAAATCACAAAAATCATGGCCAATTACAAATAGGAACCCAAGGATTAGCTAGAATATCTTTGAATTAAATCAAAGATAATATTAAATTAATTAAACATTTTGAATCTAAAGTACACCATGTAGTGGGTTTTAGTTTAGATGGGTCGAAAGAATACGTTGCCTTGATTATCAGTCAATTTTATTGCTTTGGACCAATTCCGTACCCACAGCCTGAAGCCTTGCTCTTACAGCACTAGCAGTAAATGCTCTTGATGAGAACCAACTAACAAGACATAGAAAAAATAAATCAGTACGTGTGATATGAATGTTCCTCATATGTTTATTTTTATTTTTATTAATGATTTCTATATATGTGGATTTTTTCTTTTTAATTAAGTGTTGACAATAATATAATAAAAAAGAATGAGAAAACATATTTTAAAGCAAGTAGTTAATAGAATAGAGAATCTGTTATAATTGACATTAAAAAATGGATAACTAAAATAAAAAATTAACACTTTTTGATTAGGTAAAATATCTCTTACTGCTGAAGATGCTTCTTAGCATGTATGGGAGGCAATGAAAGAAGAGTAGATCATTACAAATTAAAGCTAGCCCATGGCGTTGGGCTGAAGAGCAATATATGTGGGCTCTCTTGGCCATGGAGTTGGTTGATGAGTTGAAGTGTTGTAAATGGATGGGAAACGGTGTGAATGTCGAGTACAAAATGTTGAAGATTAATTGTGATGGCCATCTTCGTTGTAGGCATCCAACCTGATGAGGATTTTCTTTGGAAGGCCATTCCATATTATCTTGGTGACCGAGGAGAGTGTGATAGTACTCTAGATAAATAAATAGATAACAAGAAAATTTAGAGAATCCTAAACAAAACAAATATTTTTTAGAGATAATAAGAAATAACTTAAAATAGGTTATCCAATATTAAAACAATGGATTTTAGGACGGATAACAAGACCACCACGTATGAGCCGAAGAGAGCTTTCCAAATTAAGGTCTTATGTGTAATTCTTATACTCATAGCCGAAGTTATGTTTGATTTATAAAATTTTTGCTTTCATCTTATTGGCCCTACCAACAAAATATTTTGATCTTACCCAATTAAAATTTTGGCCGTACGTATTCACTAATTTTTTTTGCCCACTCAATAAATTTTTTGGCTCTTACCCATTCAAACTTAGGAGTCCTAATTGTATAAAATTTTGTAATCTTTACCCAATAAATCTTTTGGTCCTTACCCATTCAAACTTAGAAGCGCTAATTAATTTTATAAAAAAAATTTGTTAGTCCCTTCCAGGCTACCACAAGCAAACAAGCCAGTCGAATAGAAATGAAAGAGAAATAGATATATAAGACACAAGGCGGGTTGATGTGAGTAAAATGAGTTTTGAATTTTCTACTAGTAAAAAATGAAGAAAATTGTTTGTAAATGTGAAAAAAATGAGTTACTTTTTTGGATTAAAAAGAAAAAGGAAAAAATAGTGGGTTGCCAAGTGGACATCCTGAAAAGTTTGTACATGGGGTTTGCTCTTTTATTGATATTTTATAAGAAATTAATAGTTATTTAGCAGTTATTTAATTAATATAGTTATTTGATTGTAAGCACACCAAAATTTTAAAATTCCTAAGGCTCTTTTTTGTTTGACAATTTACTCCTTAGGTCAGTTGACATGACAATAAAATTCCTGCCGTCAAAATTTTTTAACAGCCGTTAGTTTTGGTCAAAACACATTGTTTTACCTTATTAAAATATTAATTTTTTAATTTAATTTGAACATTTAAATCTTAAAAAAAACCAAAAAAAAAAAAAAACAAGGCGTGGCCGAACCACCCCCAGGCAAAATGGGGTAGCCAGCCACCTCTTGTTCTTTTTTTTTTTTTTTCTTTTAGATTTAAATTTTAAAATTAAATTTTTTTAAAAAAATTAATAAGCTAAATCAGTGCGTTTTGACTCAGACTAATGGTAGTTAAAAAAAAATTGACGGCATGAATTTTATTGTAATTTCGATTCACTCAGAGAGTAAACTGTCAGGAAAAAAAAAAAAACTTAGGGATTTTAAAATTTTGGCATGCTTACCCAAGGTGTTTAGATATAAACTCCCCCTTTTTTTTTATTCGATAATTATAGTATGGGCCTATGGGGTAGTCTTTAGTTCATAAAATACAACCAAAAGATTTTTTTTTTTTTTTTTTTTTAAGTTTTGGTTTGGCCCCTTCCCATAAGATTTTTTGGCTTCGTCCTAGACTGTTAGGGTGGCTGAACCACACCTTTTAACCATATTCAATATAGATGATTTGGAAGTGGACGAATCACTCCCTTGGCCACCAATTACAAGTTTGAGGGTGGGCTAGTTAATTAGAATATCAAGCTCACATAGGTTAATATCATCCGCAGAAAATGTATCTCAAGGTCACTAACTACCACATTAAAACAAAAAAGGAAGGAGGGTCACCAAGTACCATAATATCAAGCTCACATAGGTTAATGCACGTTATAAAAGTCCTTTGTTATTAAATGAAAGCGTACAGAAATCAAGAATTAAACCCCCAATACTACGTTATAAAAATCCTTTGTAATTTATTTTTATTTTAACAACCATTCTATTTTTTTGGACATGTCCACACAAAGAAATGGGAGGATTCAAACTTGTGACCTTCGCTTTATTAGGCATGGTCTATAAACGATTGAGTTACTCATTGGGGATATTTTAACACCATTCTAAGCACATCCATCCATGCGTTTATTTATTCGTGCACCATAATTATAAAATTATTCGTCATTATTTCCTAAGCTTTGTGAAGAAAGGTCATTGCAATGTTTCCACTCAGGTTTGTATTCATTGCCACTTCCATATATTATCTTCAAGATCTTTTGTCGCATTCGAGCATATGAAAGGGAGAATTAGAATCGGCGAAGAGGATGTTGCTGTTTGTATGATGTTCAGCCCCAAGAAAGAAAGGTACTTGAATGCCTTCATCTTTGTTGCCACACATGCCCAACTTGTTTCTGAGACTAGAGATTCTGTTTGTAAATGGCTGACTTGTAACTGCATCATGTCCAGTCTCCACACCCAAAAGCGATGCAACCAACTACCAAGAAAGAGTGTTGGTTTGTTATAGGATGACATTTGTATAGTCCAAGAAAATGGTTCCAGTTAACTGAGAAAAATTATCTTCACAAGACCTAAAATGGTTTACTAATGAGAGTGTAAGCTATTTTTAACTACTATACAACATCTCCAAATAAGTAATTGTGAGAGGTCTACATGTTCGAGCAGATCTTTGGTTGTCCAAATATCTACCTAGCTAGCTATGTGGGTCTTATAATTAAGGACCCTCTCACAATTGTCTGTCCAAATTACAAGCATTCTAAATAGACATTTGCAATGTATCTCAATCTCATATCCCAAATGCCATCTATTCTCATTCCCAAATGTGTTATACTAGTTTTTTTTTAATATTATTAATAAAATATATTTATAGGTTAATATGATTAAATAAAAATATAGAAATATTAACTAATTTTTTATATAACTGAAATGCCAAAAAATATTTTACACTAAGACAAATAATTATTTATTTATTTATTTGAAATAAGTGATAACTTAAAAAGAGTGATAGAGGTTCTTACACTTAGAGAAGTTTTGTTGGAAAGGTTTGGAACAGTGCCAACATAACCCACGAGTCCTACATAGGGGATCACATAAGATGCTAAGAGATAGTGGATTGAGTCTAAGTAAGGGTCGAATTGAGGGCTCAATTTCAAACCAACTGCTTCGTCAAATAGTTTTGCAAAATTATGAGGGCTAAGATACAATACAGCCTTGAAATTTCCCCTATTGTTGTAATTATACCCCTAAAAAATCGTTGTTAAAGAGCATCAATATATTAAATATTATTCATCTGTCAAAATGAAATTATTAGTCAAATTACGTTTAGAGTATTCACATTCAAGAGATCTAATGTCTTAATGGATGGTATATCCATTTTGGGTGATACCATCCCTAAAGGGTTAACCTTCCACCCTTAAGTTTTAGTTTTGAATCTAAAAACAAGTTTAAAAGCATTAGAACCTAAATATTAACTCATAAAAATTAATCTGTTGGCAAAAAGCATTTAAATGAGTTGGAGAATATTTTCTTCAGACTGATTTGAAGAAATTTTTGTCCTCAATAAACGTTTCAATTAAATAAAACATGTGTATCGTATACGACATCTTGACTTCTATCAAGTCTTTCTCGTTAGGTTTTGATCTTCTAATGGTTTATGGAAATTTTAAATTGATTGTTTCGTTTCCTATTCCGTGTGGGATTAGTAGAATTAGTTGACTTAGAGAATAATTTTCATAGGAATTTGACATAAATTAGGTATTTTGTGCCCTCTAATAGCAGCAAGCTACATCGTCTTGGAACACCGATATAATTAGAGATGAAAACACCATATCACACATACTATCCACCAAAAGAACAAGAGATCTGAAACCCATCGCCTCTAATTACTACGAGTTGGGGCTTCGTGTCGATGAAAACTATTTCTAGCTCGCGTCGAAGCTTTCCATCTCATAAGGAACAAGTTTACTACGGTTGATTGTGTTTGAACAATTTATAGTAGGATAAACACCTGGATAGGCTAGATAGACACATGTGAAAGAAAGAAAGCAGTAAGGAATAGCTACAAGAATAAGAATTGCACATAAGATCCTAATTCAAAAAGCTTTCTTTGGTGCACACGTTGTGGTGTCGTTCTCGACCCCAAAATTTATTGTTCTCATATTCAAAAATATAGTTTTAAGTTATTTCTTATTATTTCTAAAAAATAATATTGGTTTTGTTTAAGATTCTTTAAATTTCTTTATATATATATATACATATATCTTGGGTATCACACTCATGATCTCCTCGACCACCAAGATAAAATGTCAACCAAGACTCTAGAGGTCCCTACAAACTAGGATCTCCATTGCCATTGCTGGTTGGGATGCCAAAAATCCCAACCCACTAGAAATTTTATTGCCGTTTCTAAGTTGGGAGTGTTTAGTAAAGGCTTTAACTTAGATACTATAGTTAATGTAGATTGGTGTGAAAAAAATAAAATAAAATTTAGTATGGAAATGTGAAAAATAAAAATAAAAATAAAAAATTGTAGTGATTTTTTTATTTGAATAATAATAAAAAGTGAATGATGTGATATAAAAAATTAGAATGTTTTGATGTTTTTTTTTTTAATTTTAAAAAATGGTGATAAATAGTAATATAGGAGACTCGAACTCCTTACCAAACAAAGCCAGCGGGATGCCTTATATATATGTCTTGACCCGACAAGATTGCCATTGTCAGTTGGGTGTATCCCGACATCCCGACTGATCACTAGGATCACCACTATGCCAATACATCTCCTTCAACAAGTAGTTCTAAGAAGCCATATTTAATTATTTCATTAGATTAAATTTGCATGTGGAACAAACCCAGTTTTTTATTTGTAACAGCTCCTTGTGTCGTTTAAAGCCCTAAAAAAATGAAGTGGCTTTTAAAATCTCAATTTAGTCAAAATATAATAATGATCAATTACAAGTCTAATGGTGATTTTAAGGCCTTGATATACCCTTTTGATAATGTCTTTGACAAGTTTTATTAACAAAAGATTGTCATGATTGTGTTTTCTTTCTCTATCTCAGATTGTTCATAAAATTTTCTGAACTCTATAGAATAACAAAAAATAGCTTTCATGCATATTATAGTTTGCAATTCATATCACATTTATCATCTCAATCATTAAATAATTAAATTTATTTGTTAAATTTTGTTGCTAAATGTTTTTTTTATACATATTAAATCACATAAATTTGTAAGAAAATTGTATTACACGAAACAATCACCTTCTCAAACTTGGATGGGGGCCATATATTATATTATTATTAAGAAAAGACAACCCCTTCCAAAAGCAAGCAAATAATTCTATCTTAGTTCTAAGTTAATAAATTCAAAAATATATATAAGGAAACGCTAAATATTCTTCTTGTTCTAGCTAGATGGATATTATTTTTTTAAAAAAAATTAAAATGACCCTTATTTCTCTCACCCAATTTTAAAAAAATATATTCACTTACAACTAGACAAATACACAAAATAAGGGGTTTGCTAGGGGTTTTCCCTATAGTGTTCTCCTGGGTTCTCCCAGACTTACATAAAACATGATTTAAGAAAAAATAAAATTGTAGTACGATTTTTTTGCCAACAGATTAATTTTTATAAGTTAATATTTAGGTTCTAATGCTTTAAAAGTTATTTTTAGATTCAAAACTAAAACCCAAGGGTAGAAGGTTAACCCTTTAGGGATGATATCACCCAAAATTGATTTGATCATCCTAAATTTAGTGTTAATGCCTCAATTTTGGTGTTAATGCCTAAAAAAACCAGTGGTGGAGGTCACTACAATTTTATTTTTTCTTAAATCATGTTTTACATAAATCTGGGAGAACCTAAGATAACACTATGAGGAGAACCCCTAGCATTTTCCATTTTTAATAGGTTAGAGAATATTTCCTATAGGCTAGTTTGGAGAAAAATTTATGTCCCTTTTTTGGTATGTATGTTTTTATTTCTTATATTTTGGGTTTTGTGTTACCATTTTATAGTGTTTTGAATTCTATTGATTAATTTTGTAATATTGTATTCTTAATTAACACAATATTGCCGATTCATCCCCTATCAACTGATTTAAAGCTAAGAGGGGTGTTTCACGCCAGAACCACCCATTACCACTACAGGAAAAAAAACAATTATTGTTGTCATGATCTAAGTTGTTATTTTTAAATGAATAGTCAAAATAAAAATGTATTGCACCGAATTTCAATTACTGTCTTTCTCGGGATCACAAGAAATATGTAGCTCAAGTTCACCAAGGTCAAATTATTATTTGGGAGGTACGATGTTGAAATTATTGTCTACTGTTTGTTTGTACTGCCTTTTATGTTTGGGCTTTGTTATTGTGGTACCTACCCTGATATTGTTGTTCATCCCATATAATCCGTTTCCTATATTTGAATTAAAAAAAAAAAATGTTATATATACTTATGGGTTAAGAGCATGTTTGGGCCTACGGTTGCGGACCCCAAACGCGCGTCTGGAGCACCAAAAACTCGTTTCAGCCAAAATTTGATTGTTTAGTAAAATAGTTGTGAAAGTGCTTTTGCAGTTTCAAACGTTCAAACCGACGTTTGAGCATAAGCTTGATAATGAAGCTTTTGATCAAACGCGCAATTAGAAGAAAGGCGCACCCTAATTTTGTAATTAATGAAATATATGCACAGATAAATATATCCTTATAAATTTCACAAAATGATAACCAAATACATATATAAAGTACAAATCGAACACAAATCACACACACAAAGACAAATGATTTATCATTTTCGTCGTGGGAGGAAGAGGCTGCAGTTGATGGCCAAGGGAAAGAAAAAAGAAAAAAGAAAAAAAAAAAAAAAAAAAAAAAGAGAAGCTTCTCGCGGAAGCTAGCAGCTAGGGAAAGAAAATATGAGAAGAAAATATGAATGAGATAGATATGACTTGAGTGACTTTGTTTACTCTGCTTTTTATTATTATTATTTTTTTTGCCTTGTTTCTGATTCGTCTGAAGCTTGCTTTTACTGCATCTTCACGTGGAGCACATCTCCCATATATACAAGTCTCAATATCTTTTTTGGAGAGCTGTTTATATCTCTTTCCCTCTCTCTCACGTCGCATAGGCCGGCCTAGCTCTTTCACGTCGCATGTCGTGAGCCTTCTATGGAGATGACAATATCATGCTCATTATATATATATATATATATATATATATAACGTGTGGATTTCTTCAAGATTTGGCAGTTTTTTTTTTTTTAAAATCAATTTGTCTCTCATACATCACCAACTATATGCCTTTTGCATTTGCAAAATTTGATGACGATTCCACATCATGCTACTCCAAAAAAAAAAAAAAAACTTAAACATTATGCTCATTATATATTAATACATAAACCATGGACATAATACATAAACCATTACTTAATTATTTATTATTTATAACCAATACATAAATCATTACAAAATAATTTTAAAAAAAAATTAACATTAACCATTTTTATATTAAAAGGGTAAAACAAAATGAAAAAAAAAACAAAAAAACAAAAAAAAAGAAGACATTACATGTCCTTTATTGTTATTTTTGCAACTAACAACACTCTTTTAGTTTTGTTATTAAACATCAGTAACATTAAAAAAGTACTTAAGACATGCAGTTACCAAACATGTAAATAGCTTTTCAATAATAGCACTTTTGACAAAAGCCCATAGACAAAAGCTCTATTGTCCACCTCAATCCCAAACATACTCTAAGTTTAATTTCTTTTTCAACCTAATAAATTTTTTCTTAATAAATAAACATGCACGTTATGGAAGTCCTACAAATTAAAAGAACGCGAACAAACGTCGACAAACCCCCAATAACAAGTTATTAAAGTCCTTCATAATAATTTATTTTATTTTTTAACATCCATCTATTTATTCGTGCTCGATAATTATAGAATTATTAACTTTTATTTTCTAAGCTTTGTGAAGAAAGCTCTTTGCGATGTTCCCACCTCCACCATTAGGATAAAAGCCACCAGGTTTGTACTCACTGCCACTTCCATATATTATCCTCAAGATCTCTGGCGGCGTTCGAGCATATGAAAGGGAATTAGGATCAGCGGAGAGAATGTTGCTGTTCGTACGGTTTTCAGCCCCAAGAGAGAGAGGTACTTCTATGCCTTCATCTTTGATGCCACACATGGCCAGCTTGTTTCTAAGCCCAGAGATTCTGTTTGTAAACTCTGCTACAGTGATGTCGTATGGTAACACCTTTTGGTTGCCTTTCTCGTATAGTAGTGTTCGTATAACTGCATCTTGTCCTGACTCCACGCCCAAAAGCGACGCCACCAACTACCAAGAGAGAGGATTGATTAGTTATGGGGTGATACTTGCATGATGGAAGAAAATAATTTATAATTTAAGTTTGTTGACAATGTGATAATTTAACATGGTATCAGAGCGAAGGTTACGAGTTTTTGTCTGACCTTTATTTTTGTCATTCACCTCTCATTTCAATTCAGAAGTGTTATAATATAATTATGGCCTCATTTATTTTGGTGTAAAATATTTTTTGGGAAATTTTTTTTGCTATTTTTGATTGTTTAGCCCAACTGAACTTAAAATGCTTTTTAACAGACCAAGGAAAATAACATTCACAAGCCATAAAATGGTTTATTTTCCCCAACTTTCTCACATCCTCAGATATGCAATTGTGAGAGGACCCCTTATGGGGTGCCCTACCTGCTCAAGTAAATCACGGGGTGCCCAAACACTTACCTAGGTACGTAGGTGGCCCCCTAACGACCCTCTCACGATTGTTTGCCGAAATTGCTAGTATGCATAGATAGGTAATTCCACACTGAATCTCAATCACACTCTCAAAAGCCTTCTATTCTCACATTTTAAGGTTTTATACTAGTATTTTTATGTTGTGAATAAAATATATTAATAGACTAGCTAGTATGATTGAATGAAAAAACATTATATATAAGCAATATTTGTTGATTTTTCGTATGATCGAAATGTCAGTGAATGTTCTATTTTCCAATAAAAGTATTATACGCTTAAACAAATCTTTTTTTAAAAAAAATGAGATAAATAGTAATTTAAAAAGAGTGTTTCTTACCGCGCGAGAAGTTTTTCCAGAAAGGTTTGGAATGGTACCAACATAACCCACCAGTCCTACATAAGGAATCACATAAGCTGCTAAGAGATAGTGGACTGGGTCCAAGTAAGGGTCGAATGGAGGATTCAATTTGAAACCAACTGCGTCATCAAATAGTTTTGCAAAATGATGAGGGCTAAGATCCAATTGCGGCCTTGGAATTCCTCCTATTGTTGTAATAATAGCCCTGACAAATTGTTATCAAAGCACATCAGCTTATTAATCATTATTTATCTGCCGTACATGCAATATATATCGAATAATCTCTATATGTTTACAATTTTCTACTCGAATTTCTTCAAACAGAGTTCAAGGTGAATTTGGGGTGCTCGGCAGGTGAACTCCACATGCACCTCAAGCCCCGCATTCTCCTCTCTTATTTCCTATCGAAATGCAAGCAGGAATTTCAAGAAATCTCAACAAAAATGGAGGCGATTATAAAGTAAATGAAAATCACCTTAGATGACCAACTTCTTGATATCCGAATTCCTCAATGATCCGACGAACTAGAGGGTCAAGATTGGCCTTCCTAGCACCAACAGGCGGTGGACCACCGTGAGCAAAAGTTGGTTCAAAGCTATCAAGCCCTTTACCAAGTGCACCATACAAGAAAAACTCAGCTTCAAGGAATTCAAGGTTAAGAGCAAATTGAATCTGATCAGTATCATTTGCTACGATTGGCCCGCAGTAATTGCCAGCACCAATCACTTGGCTAACTTTCAATGTAATAAGAAAGAGAAGGACAGCGCTAGCGGAGAAAGCTTTGGCCATTGCTTCTTGCTAGCTTTGTACGTTCCATGACTGATGCATTAATTTCCATCTTATATAGACAAAAGTCTTGTACGAGAGAATATAACCCAAATTTTATGCTCAATAGACATCACATCCATTCCACACGTCATTTACAATATGAATTAAAGAGAAAATTACACTTTACCCCCTCTGAATTATTCATCCATTTGCGCTTTTACTTCCAAAGTTTCAAATGTGACACTTAACCTTCCCAAACTTTCAAATTGTGACAATTTGACCACTTTAACATTTTTTTTCCAAAATGCCCTCATCACATGTTTTATTTTTTTTTAAAAAAAAAGAAAAAGAAAAATAAATATAATGGGGTGGCCGAACCACCCCCAGGCCAAACGGGGTGGCCAGCCACCCCAAAATATATATATATTTTTTAAAAAAATAAAATATGTGATGGGGACATTTTGGGAAAAAAAAGGTCAAAGTGGTCAAATTGCCACAATTTGAAAATTTATGAGGATTAAGTGTCATATTTAAAACTTTGGAAGTAAAAGTGTAAATAGGTGGATAGTTCAGGGGGTAAAGTATAATTTTCCCTTAATTAAATTATTTTATTTTATCTATGAAGGAGAGTACTAGAATATTGAGTAATTTTAAATACTCCTGGTTAACGTGAAAGTAACCATCCATCAACCATGATAATCTAATGATATGGGAGCACTGCATGAGCTAAGATCGAGATGAATATGTAGCATTACTCTAAAATATTAATTAAATTATTTAATTATATTCACTTATTTCTAATCAATACCATAAAATATGTTGTACAGATTTGTTATAATTGTAAACATATATATATATATATATATATATGATAATGACATTACGGTTGAATTGTCAAAACTCAACTTGTGCAAGCAATCGTTTTGACCTTACGATGAAGTTCCACATCATGATATCAGAGGCTGAATATAAGTGTAGGAATTTTATAGCGATATCCATGAACATGTTCCAACTTTCAAGTTTAGAATTTTGTCGACTGTCGTGATTGGATAAGCGACCCTAACGTCGTGAAAGTTTCACATCATGATATCAGAGGCTGAATATAAGTGTAGGAATTTTATAGCGATATCCATGAACATGTTCCATCTTTCAAGTTTAGAATTTTGTCGACTGTCGTGATTGGATAATAAGCCAGCCTAACGCCGTGAAAGTTTCACATCATGATATCAGAGGCTGAATATAAGTGTAGGAATTTTATAGCGATATCCATGAACATGTTCCGTCTTTCAAGTTTAGAATTTTGTCGACTGTCGTGATTGGAAAAGCCTAAAGTCGTGAGCTAGTTGTATTCTATTATAGTCATAAATATTTGTAACAATAGAGTTAGAAGCATCAATAATATTTTCATTATCTTCTAATAAAATAATTCTTTTTGATGAATTTATTATTCTGAGTTTTTCAACTAAATTATCCTCAATATTTTGTTCATTGCTAATAACAAATTTTTTTAAAGCCCTATTTGAGATTAAATCAGTTTTTCTATTTCACTCTCTCTCTCTCTCTTTTAAAGTATTTCATATCTAGATGCATATTTTCTAGTATGCATA
The DNA here is from genome assembly GCA_006937295.1 of Carpinus fangiana. Lineage (NCBI taxonomy): Eukaryota > Viridiplantae > Streptophyta > Magnoliopsida > Fagales > Betulaceae > Carpinus > Carpinus fangiana. The sequence continues at coordinate 27,945,663 of CM017322.1, forward strand.
TTTGATTAAAAATATTAACAAATTAAACAAATTTGATTTATAAAAAAAAAAAAATTGGATTATAATAAAATAAATTACAAGAATAGAACAATAAAACCTATTTGAAAATTGGCAAGGATGTATCGTGGAGGAGGAGAGGAAGAAACAAAGAGAAGAAAAGGAAGAAGAGGAAGGGAAGAAGGGGGGAGAGAGAGAAAGCGCAAAATATGATGTGGCATATTTGTTTTTTTTTTTTTTTTTGGGTTAATTGGTCTTATTTTATAATGGGCTTCTTATATTGGGGCCTTATTTTAGAGGCCTTAAGTTTTTATGGGAAAAAAATTTTGGGCCTTACTTAAAAAAAAAAAAGAAAAAAAAAAAGGCCTTATTAAAATTTTTTTGAGGCCTTATTAAAAAATATTTTGGGCCTTATTTATTGGGGGCCACAGACGATGGCCTAAGTGGCCTAGCCATTGGGCCGGCCCTGGTCGTGAAAATGACCCACTAACAAACCATACTACAATGAAGTAAACAATTTATAACTCTGTTGCTGGTGCATCATTATTAATGGACGTAGAAATATATATATATTATGGAAATTAAGACGGGAATAATTAATAAAGAAAGAAAAGAGAGCGGAAGCAGAGAATCAATCATAAGTTACATTTTTAGGCTCTGTTTGATTTGCGAAATAAACCCTAGAATTAAACCTAATGATAGAGAATAATAAGGCAACTCAAATTGTAGCCGGATAATAAAGGAGTTGCAGCCACCCCATGGGGGCTGAAAGTGGCTTAGCCACCTCACTCTTTCCATTTGAGTGGCCAAATCACACCTCAATTTTATTTAGAAAAATGCTAAGGGTATTAAATCTTTTACCAAAAAAAATGATTATTGAGATGATGAAAACAATTAATTAAAAGAACCTTGGTTTTTTTTTCTTTTTTTAAAATATATATATATATTGTTGGGGAGAGAAACACTAAGGGGAGTCAAATAAGAGTAAATTAATATACTTAATTTTTTTTTTGGAAAAATGATTAATATCATTGATAAAATTGAAAAAATGGAGTCTCTAGACTCCATCAACAATCACAAGATAGAGCTGAAACGCTCCATCAAAATGATATCACTAATACAATTTGGAGTAATGTCCCTCCATATTCTATCACTGACATCTATTGTAGCTGCTTTCGCAAGCCGATGTGCCGCCTCGTTCGCTTCCCGG
>CM017322.1:27952677-28019632 GCA_006937295.1 Carpinus fangiana
CCCCCCCCCCCTCCCTAGGTTTTTTGAGAGTGGAAGCTGGAAATATAACATATAACATATTGACAACACCTAGAAGTCTTAGCTACTACTCGTGGAAATCCGAAGCAACATTAGACGAAGCAATATCACGAACAAAAGAAGGAAAATTAGCATTCCAGAGGTGATCTTCATCTATAGTCAATCCATGTTTCGCAAGCTTATGTGTAGCCATATTCCCCATCCGTTTTACATGACAGACACGCCATTCTTGGAGACTATTGAGCAAAATCTTGACATCATTAATCATTAATCCAAACTTGTTCTAACAGGGACCTTCCGTCTGCAAAGCTTTTACTACCTCGAGGGAGTCACCTTCAAGCACTACTTTAGTAAGACCCAAAGACGAGCAGACATCTGCTAGCTTCCATACAGCTACAGCTTCCGTCGTTGTGGGCTCTGTGACATGGGGTCGCGAAGCACATACAGCAGCCAGAACCGAGCCAGTATGATCTTGGGCTATGATACCAATTCCCATCTTCTGCTTTCCAGAGTCAACAGCTGCATCCCAATTCAATTTAATCCATCCTGGGCTAGGCTTGCTCCACTTCATAACTTCAGGTACAGAGTGAACAGTAGTGCCCATTCTTCTTCCTGCTTCAGCCTTGCTAAAGTTATCAAGCTGAGATGAAGCAGTCTCCAGAATGTGCTTTGGTGATGTAAAGCTTCCTCCAAACACCACACTATTCCTTCGAAGCCATATCAACCTGGCCACCACCCCTACCGTTTGCATCTCATTGACATCCAACCTGTTTGCTAGTTCCGTAAAAAGACTGGCAAATGTCACCTCCATTGTAGCACACTTTTGGAGCTTTGAGCTACATTCGGCCCAGACATGAAATGTTAGACATCCAAACAAATGAACCTAGAAAAACTTTTAAACTTATGTGGTGTGGGTTTTTAAATTAAAAAAAAAAAAAAGTAATTATCTCTCTCTTGTTTGCCACTCACGGCCTGTGCCACGTCAGTTTGAAACTTTTTTTTTGTTCATTTGTTTGGCTCTCTAGCATTTCTCTTCAACCTATGCCTAAATTGATTCATAGTTTTGTATATGCCATAATCACTTAATTTAGTTAGTAACATATTTCTCAAAATAATAAATTTTATGTGATAATAACAACATTTAGGAACAAACTTTAATAATAATAATAATAATAATAATAATAAATAAAATAATTGTAGCACTTTTCTTATTATATTGAACTATATACACACGCCCCTAAATCACAAAAATCATGGCGAATTACAAATAGGAACCCAATGATTAGCTAGAATATCTTTGAATTAAATCAAAGATAATATTAAATTAATTAAACATTTTGAATCTAAAGTACACCAAGTAGTGGGTTTTAGTTTTAGATGGGTCGAAAGAATACGTTGCCTTGATTATCAGTCAATTTTATTGCTTTGGGCCAATTCGGTACCCACAGCCTAAAGTCTTTCTCTTAGAGCATTTGTAATAAAGGATCTGGAATGTAATACGTCATCTTTGACGCTTGTAACCTCATAACTTCAGCTATGGCTGTTTTAAAGTTTTATACTCGTATATCAATGAATGAGACTGAACTGTTTCCTTTTTAAAAAAAAAAAAATAGAGGATCTGGCTTACATTCTGTTATTAAAATATGTATGTTGTAGTAAAAACAACGGTTAAGATTAAATCTCTCAAAACATTTTTTTTATTTTTTTTCTTCTATTAAAAGCATTTAAAAGTAAGTTAACTTTGAGATTTAATCTCAACCGTCGCTTTTACTACAACATACATGTTGTTATTTTAATAACAGTATGTAAGCCAGATCCAGTAATAAATACTCTTGATGAGAACCAACTAACAACAAAACATAGAAAAGATAAATCAGCTACTTCGAGAGAGCTGTGCTTTCCAATACCTACTTCGAGGGAGCCTTAACTTTCAAAATACAATAAACTGTACTATAATACCAATATTCAGCTCCTTTTTCATTCATTAGCAAATTCCATTAAATAATATACATAGTTCTAAGGTGATAGATGCCTTCATGCCTACAATAAATAGAACAACTTAACTCTTATATATCCTAATAAAATACCACTACTCGTCATCTCATGTAGAGAGGACTCTTTTTGATAACTTCTACCATTATTTATAATTCTCTGGGAAAAATATAAAAAAGCCCCTCAAACTACCAGCCGTTTATAATTTAGCCCCATAATGTTCAAAAAGTAATAAAGTAGCCCATCAAACTACCAAAATACAATAAAAAGGCCACTTATTTTTTTTATATTCCTATAATACCCATATTCTTTTAACAAATAAAATTTTAAAATAATTTTAAAAAAACCCAACAAAAATAATAATGGCGAATATTTATTTATTCCAAAAAGCTTTTTTTTTTTATCAGCCCTTTTTTTGTATTTTTAAAAAATTGTTTAGTTTTTTTACAATTATTTTATTAGGATATAAAAAAATAAGTGGTCTTTTTGTTACATTTTGGTAGTTTGGAAGGCTAATTTATTACTTTTTGAACATTAGGGGGGCTAAATTGTAAACGGCTGATAGTTTGGGGGGCTTTTTTATATTTTTTTCTAACTCTCTAGATAATATATCTAATTATTAGGATCGTATCAACCCTATTGCTCATTCTCTTTCCTATGCTTAAAAAAAAACAAAAAACAAAAAAATCACAAAAACTCACCCATATCAGTTTTCCTAAATCTAACCAACACCTTTTTTTTAAAAAAAAAAAAAAAAAATCTAACCAAAACCCTTGAGTAGCTATAGTGTTTCTCAATGTTTAGGGAACCAAAAGTGGTTTCCTATACATTATTTTAATATAAACATTTCTCTTTCTGTTGTTACTGTGCACAACAATGACGAATAATATGAAATAAAAAAGAGAGATTAAAAAAAAGTTGACACGCAGATTTAACGTGGTTCGACAATTTGCCTACATCCACAGAAGAGTAAGGCTATATTTTTCTATTCAATACAACATAACATATTTATAGGCAAACCTTAATTACAAGTATTTTGGAAAATCCCAAAATACTCCCCACAACTTATTTGTCCACAGGCCCACATAAGCTAATTATACCCAATGAGCCAGTAGTAGAATATGAGTCACTTGTTCCAACAATCTCCACCTTGACGAATATTCACCTCTTTGAAGATAATCAAGTATTGGGCTCTACCTGGACTGATAAGTTTGGGGATGCTACCTCATCTCCTCTCCTTTTTAGCACCTGAATATATTTGTCAAGTCCAAGTAATGCTTGAACTTGTTTACGGTAATAGGCTTCATCAACATGTCCGCTGCATTCTTAGAAGTGTGAATCTTCTCAAGTAACAATTCACCTATAGCAACCAATTCCTTGATCTTGTGAAACTTCATGTCAATGTGCTTGGTTCTCGCATGATACACCTGGTTCTTTGCCAAGTAAATGGTACTCTGACTATCACAATACAACGAAACTCTAACTTGCTGAATACTTAACTCCCTAACTAACCCTGTAGGCCACAAAGCTTTTTTTGTAGCCTCAGCCGCTGCCATGTACTCTACCTCAGTCGTGGACATAACAACCGTGGATTGGATCATAGACCTCCAACATATGGGTCTTCCTGCAAGAACGAACACATTTGGATTCGCAGTTTCAAAAGTGTCATTGAAAAATAATAATTGGGAAAAATATAAAAAAGCCTCCAAACTATCCATTATTTACAATTTAGCCCCCTGAAGTTTTAAAAGTGATAAAGTAGCCCCTCAAATTACCAATTAGTTACAATTTGGCCACTCCGTTAGTCATCACTGTCAAATAGGATGGAAAATTCAATACGACATCGTTTTGGCAAGATCAAGTTACTAAAATGCTCTTTTAAAAAAAAAAAAATCAATTTTAAGAAGGCCTCAAACGACCTCGTTTTGCAAACCCTAAAAAAAATAAAAATTTAATTTTAAGAAAATAAAATAAACGACGGTGTGGTTCATGGGTCGCTCACTGGCGACCATGGGGTGGCCGGCGAGCCACCCCAGGCCATGGGGCAGCCACCCCACAAGCCTGGGGGTGGCTCATCTCTCTCTCTAGTCCTCTATATTTTCCTCCAATGGCAGGATTTTTGTCCCTAGCCAGACGATTATGCCTCTCTACAACTGGACAGTTTTCGCCGGATGGTAATGCCCAAATTTCCCCCAGATCTCACTCTCTCGCACTCTCCCTCTGGACCAATTCGTTGCATTTATTCGCATATGGGTAATGAATTTAGTTGTCATCTGTGTTGCATTGTTGGTTTCAAGATTCAAGTTTTGTACCTAGTTGTGAAGACACTGAGGAAGTCAAGCCATGAGCAGGCACGCTTGAATTTCCTGCTTGAATTTTAGAGAATTTGGGCAAGAAATAAAAGAGGGGTGCTGGGTCAGGGTGCCTCGGCAAGTCCACGGCCGCCCAAAGTGCAAATCCCTTTTGTAGTTTAGGTTCATAGCAGTTGCAATGGGTTTTAGATAGATATTATGCTAATAGAATTGATTCTAGTTGTCCAAGCTTTTTGCCAGTATCGTTTCTTGATGTTATTGACAATATGGTGAGTCACATTGAATGCAAATGAGATCTTGTTGATTGTGGTGGTTGCGGGTGTGCATTCCAGTTCTGCTATGGATGTGGAGCGACATGGACAAGCGATCATGGTGGTTGCCAGTGAGAGATTAACTGAGAAGACAGCATAACGAGGACATCGTTTACTTTAGGGTTTGCCAAACGACATCGTTTTGGGGGCTTTTTTAAAAAAATTATTTTTTCCCCAAAAGGGCATTTTAGTAACTTGACCTTGTAAAAACGACGTAGTTTTGATTTTTTCATCCACTTTGACAGTAACAACTAACGGAGTGGCCAAAATGCAATTTTTTAGTAGTTTGGGGAGCTATTTTATCACCTTTGAAACTTTAGGGAGCTAAATCGTAAATGACTGATAATTTGGGAGGCTTTTTATATTTTTCTCATAATAGTTTTAAAATGTACAATTTAAAAACATAATTTGTAAAAGGGAAAAATATACTATATCCCCTAAACTATTCACATATTTGCACTTTTAACCCTAATGTTTAAAAAGCAACACTTTACCCCCTCCCAAAGTATCTGACATTAACACTTGACTCCCATAAGTACACTTTACCCCCTAAAGTATTTCATGAGTTGACATTTTACCCTCACCCCCAAAACTTAGTTACTTCGGGGGATAAAATGTCAACTCAAAATACTTTAATGATAAAGTGTCACTTTTTAAACATTGGGGTTAAAAATACAAATATGTGAACAATTTAAAAGGAGTAAAGACTATTTCCCCCTTTTTAAAAACTAAGATATGTGTTTGGTAAATCACGATTTGACTTTGAGATCATAATTTATCTTTTAAAATAATTTATTCTTAAAAATGCATCCCCTTACATGTTATTTACAAACTTAGTTTTTTCTACATTTTCTAAATTACAATTTTTTTAAAACACACTTTCCAGCAATATATTTTCTATGATTTGGGTTAAGATCGTATTTTTAGCTTGCAAAATTATATTGTCAAACGCACTAAAAGATATAGTGAACTAGAAGCTAGCTAGGATGCTGATTTTGTAGACTAATTTTAATAAATTGAATTAGAAGAATTTGCATAAATATATATATAAATATATATATAATAAAAGTTTAACATATACAGAAATCATAGAACGTAGCTTCTTTGTTTGCACTTTCTCGCACAGCAGATGTAAAAAATTAATTTAAAAAAAATAAAAAATAAATAAACTAGGTTAAAGGAGCTATATATTAAAGGGGTATAAAGAAGTTATATATTAATAAAATGGTTAAATTCACTTTACCCCCTCCACCTACCCTTGTGTGGACATGTCAAAATAAAAATAAATTCACTTTACCCCTTTGAGTTTCAAAATGGGATCCTATCCAGTCCAAAATGGACTGGAGGGTATATTGTTCATGGTCAGGATCTCTTTAAAGGGATCTAATGACCACAAAGATGCCACGTATCTCATTTATTAAAAATAATAAACTATTTTTTATTTTTTTTAAAAATGATATATATATATATATATATATTTGGTATGGCCCTTGGGGTGGTTTGGCCACCCCCAAGGGCCACCATTTGGCCTGAGGGTGGCTTCGACCACCCTAGACTGGCCAGTCTAGGGTGGTCGAAGCCACCCCATGGCCCTTGGTGGTAGATCGGTCACCCCCAAGGGCCAAACAAATTTTTTTTAAAAAGTTGATTTGGCCGTTGGGGGTGGCCGATCCACCCCCAACCTGCCCATACCCCTATGGGCAGGTTGGGGGTGGATCGGCCACCCCCAATGGCCAAATCAACTTTTTTTAAAAAAAATTTGTTTGACCCTTTGGGGTGGCCGAACCACCCCAAGGGCCACCGGGGTGGCTCCATGGCCAAACGGTGGCCCTTGGGGGTTGTCTAGCCACCCCAAGGGCCATATCAAAAAATAACCAATATATATTATTTTATTTTATATTTTTATCAAATATTAAATAATATTTTATTATTTTTTAATAAAGGAGACACGTGACATCTTTGTGGTCGTTAGATCTCTTTAAAGAGATCCTGACCATAAACTGGATACCTTCCAGTTCAAAATGGATAGGAGAAGATCTCATTCCTTGAGTTTCAAGAGTTTTTTAATTCGAACCCAATATTTAAAAATTTGCAATGTACCCTCTTAATGTTTTAAAAAATTTCAATTCAGACATTTCGTTACTAATTTCCGTCAAATTAGACAAAAATCTATAAAATTACTTAATTACCCTCAATGCTTTTTTTTTCGGTTCAATTAGACAAAAATTAGTAATGGAGGGTCTGTATTGAAAATTTTTGAAACATGAAGGGGGTACATTGCCAATTTTTAAACATTGAGGTTCAAATTGAAAAATCCCTAAAACTTCAAGAGGTAAAATGAATTTAACCCTTAAATTTGGGGGTTGCGACCCCCCTTTCCTCCACCCCCAATCAGGATTGCTGTTGAAATTATAGAGTTCCTTGATGAATAACATTCATACAAGCAGAAGCAAAATACAACAATATGATTGTAACAAGAAAAACAAAATATAGATCCAATGATGAATTCAAAACAGCATCTCATGAGCAGCATCTAATTATGAAGTGAATAAAGGCATGGCTTCAATGTTCCATCACACGCGTAGCACCATCCAAAGTATTCTTGAGTAGCATTGCAACAGTCATTGGGCCAACACCACCAGGAACAGGAGTTATCCATCCAGCTACCTTGCAGGCATCGTGGAAATCAACATCTCCAACTAGCCTATAACCTGACTTCTTACTCGGATCGTCAATAGCATTTGTCCCAACATCAATAACTGCAGCACCAGGTTTGATCCAACTACCCTTGATCTGAAATTAAGTAATTAAATCCATAATTAAAACATATCCCCAGCAGGGTCAACAAGCAATTAGATCCTATAGAATGAACAGTTACAAATCAAAAACTGGGTTTGTTCCACAGGCAAATTGATTTTAATCCAATGAAGTAATTATTTATGGCTTCTTAGAACTAAGCTTGTTAAATATAGATCACACAAATTTACCAACCAAGTCGAATTTTATATGCTATTGTCTTGCAACTTACAACTAATGCACAAAGGAAGGTCCCCAGGAAGGAATTCCTATTTTTGTTTTCATTTTTCTAACAGCTAATCCTGATTTATTCTTTATGATATTTTCTGATTTGTAACATCAGTAATCTGAGAAAACTCCATTTGTGATTCCTTTGACCAGTAGATTTTATCATTTTATGATGTTTGAAGCACATGAACAAGCTTAAGTCTAGATATTCAATATTATGTTGGTACACTGAGATTTATGAGGGTGTCTTAAGGGCCATTTCCTTGCTTTATGGCATATTTTACCAAGAACCAACCAGAAGCACTAGATATTCCAAGCAAAGCCAAAAAAGGTTTATACATGGAGCAAACACATAAATAAGATGATGTTATTTGTAAACAAAGAAAAACAAATCTATGAACTGTCTCTATTTACCATCATTGCCTGTCCTGCTGCTGCAATAATAATGTCTGCTTCACGAATGATACTTTCAGGGTCATGAGAATGTGAATGGACTACGGTAACAGTAGCATCTGCTTTCAGAAGCAGTAATGAAACTGGCAATCCAACTATGTTACTTCGGCCCACCACTACCGCTTTCTTTCCCTTAATAGTTATACCACTCCGTGACAGAAGTTCGACACATCCCTGCTCAAAAAATAAAACCACTACTTACAAGGTTGAAGATTTCTTCAGGTTACATTCATATGTAGAATTTCTGAACAAGAGTTGCTTGTTTTGTAGAACATAGAGAAAAATATTAAGTTGGAAGTAAACATATATGTAACTTCTCAAATTAAGTGCCTTGCCTTGGGGGTGCAAGGAAGGAACACGGGTTCTCTGCCTTTCATTGCAAGCTTGCCAATGTTCAGCGGATGAAAGCCATCTACATCCTTCTCAATGCTGATTTCGGTCAGAACTTTCTCTTCATTTATATGCTTAGGCAATGGGAGCTGCACCAATATGCCTGTCAATGTAAGAAACCAGGGTTTTAGTCTGATTATGCAGATTTTAAGAAGCAAAGGGCTCAATACATAAAATTTGATTCTCACCTGGTTTCATAGTTGTTAGGTTGAAACAACTAATGCATTCTGATGTTTGTAGGAAACAAGAACTAATCTAATGATAATTTAAAACTCAAACGAGTTTTAGTAAATCTAGCTGGAATGCAAAGATATTGTCATTGATCATATTTTTAGTTCAAATACAGCAACTTTTTTTAATCTATGTTACAAATTCATTCTCTGTGAGTGTTATAATAAAAACATAAAGCAGAGAAAATACAGGGGTTTCCTATCCTTGGTCTGCATATTCGTATGTTTTCATCCGAAATGGTCCAAATCTAATCTCAGTCAAGTGCATTCTCCTCTGATTTAGCAATTTCCTAGTTAATAGAAAACATAAATTTAAAATATGAACAAACCCATAAATAATCAATATCAACACTCTCAAAACATAAAACTGATCTAGCATCAAGTTCATGTATATATATATATATACACATTAAGAACTGACCAACCATGTACATCAGGATTTGTATTTAACTCGTGAACCTTGCTGACCACCTCAGCTTCAGACACTTGCTCCGGAAGGTCTATGTCAAAGGACTTGATCCCAACCTCGGCACATGCCTTTCTCTTCATACCCACATAGCTCTGAGAATCTTTCCTGTTGCCCACAATCACCACAGCCAGTCCCGGGACCTAAGTGAACCAAGCAAGAAATATATCAGAGTCCCAATTCACAATCTCTCTCATAAAACACTACATTACAATTTTATAAGAACATAAGTCCACTCCCTCTACTCTTACTCTCCCAATACATATCTTATATATTGGGGGTTCTCAAAACCTTTTAGAAACTATAAAAGACAGCCCTTTTGGGTTCACAAATCAGTTGCTTTGGGGCTTATTTGGTTGACCCATAATTTCAAATGCACCATTATTATCTTCTACATGATCCACCGCAATAATTCATCACTTTTAGCAGGAAAATAAGGCATTTTCACACATAATTTTGATCAACGAAATACTGGGTTTGGTTTGTACCTTGTTGTATTTCTGGGAGAGATGGTGGACTTCGGCGGCGATTTCATTGCGGATGGTTTGGGCGATGGCTTTGCCATCGATTATGGTGGCCTTGTGCTCTGACGGCGACGCCATTTTGTAGAAGAGATCAGATGGGTGGAGCTTGCTGGAGTGGTCTCTAATGAGTCTATGTGGTCTCTAACTGTAGTGGTATCGAGCGAGCTGTCGAGTGTGTCGGCTCGTTTACAGGCCTAGTTCTGGGGAGTTGTTTAGCGGACGGGTCGAACGGTCTCGGGCAAAATAAATGGACCGGCTCACGGCCCACCTCCAGTTTAATACCCACTAATTTTCTCCCATTGTAAGCTCTAACGGTACGAATACACATTTAATTAGGGCCGCAAATGAGTCGAGCTCAGGTGAGTTATAGCTGTTCAAGTTCGAATCATTTAAAATTTTTACGAGCTCGAATTCGAATCGAGCTCATGCCGAGCTCCAAAATTTAAGCTTAGCTTGGCTCGCCAAGGAAAATTTATTGTGCAACTCCCAACTCGAGCTCGGCAGTAGGTGAGCCGAGCTGGGCAAGCTGAGTTGAGCTCACCCGGCTTGGCTAATGCAAACTTAAAAAATAAAAAATAAAAAATAGTTTAATACACACAATATACTAGTTAACTATAAATAGGTATACACTATATGACTACATTATTAATATTTTAACTATAGATATTTAGTATTTATGTTATATGCTATATAAGCTATTTTAAAAATATATATATACGAGTCGCGCTAATAAGTGAGTCAAGCCCCTATATGAGTATGTTCACAAACTTTAAACGAGCGAGCCGGGTTTTATATGAGTATGTATCATTTAATAATCAAGTATAGTTTCGTGTTCACGAACGACTCATTTAATAATAGAGTCACGCACAAACTGAGCTTTATTGAGCCGATTCTGAGCGAGCTCACGGATAACTTTGTTCATTTATAGCCCTAACATTTTTTACACTCATTTTCACTTTCACTATTAAAAAAATAAAAATAAAAAATTGAAATCAAAATATAATATTTACTTATTCAAAATTTAATAGTTTTTTAATACCACGTTAAAAAATGTATACACAAGACTATGGTTAGAATTTCTTTTTTTATATATATTATTTTAATCCCAAATCACCATTACACAACGCCATCAAATCACATATGATTGACAATGATCATTTTCATTTCAAATGAAGCAAATAATATTCTTTTCACGGTCAATATTTATTAAAATTAACACATTTAGAGCTTGTTTAGTTCACGGAATGACTATTCCAACAGGAATATGAATAGTTGTTCATGAGAATAGAAGAATGTGAAATAGAATAGTCATTCCTAGTCATTAGTTTGGTTGAAACACTGGAATAGAGTGTAGAATGGAATAGCTATTCTTATTTCAATGATCTATTCCGCAAACCAGATGGGCCCTTAATGGTAATCATGATGTCATATTATTTAATTTTTTTTTTAAATACATGCAAACATTAATATTATATACATCATTAAATGTAACAACTTTTAATCTTAATATCGAGTACATGACTTTATACTAGTTCATAAATGTTCAACAACCTTTTGATTGTGCAGCATAGATCCCTTAAGCTTTTGTTATGTGAGATTGCATTCATCGTGTGGCTTATTTTTATTTATTTTTTATTTTTAAAATATCCACACAAAAAAGTGAGAAAGATCGAAGATTCGAACTAGGAAAGTATAGTTTTCAACCGATTAAGCTACCATTTGAAGACCGATCACCTTAACAAGAACAAATAGGTCCCCTTTTAGCATCGGCCCTTCCTTGTTCTTGGACTCAGCTTGGGCCCTCTTCTTGGGTCCCAAAAATAGTGCTCAATAAACTCTTTCATAACATTAAAATTGTCTTCATCGCTTTAATTGTGCCAAGTATCTTCAAATTTGGACTTGAGATCTTTTTATTTCTTTTGATATATATATATATATACATACATACATACATACATACACATATATATATATATATATGCAAATTTCAGAAATATATGCCTTTATTTTCTCATATCCTGTAAATGATATCCACAGACATGCACAATACATCTAAGCTTTTCTTCGATTTACAATACAACTTACTTCATTGAATTTGATTAATACATATGAATTTCTTTTTATTCACATAAATCGCCAACCATCATTATACCCTCATGAACCCTTCCTCCTCATACATATTGTTGACATTTTCTCATATAATTTTCGTTTCATTTTCTCAAGTGTGGCTCCATGACCCCAAGAACATCATAGTTCTAATGGGGTCTTCTGCATGGTAGCTCCACCTTCGTCTCTCAATTTCTTTCGAAATTGGAAGACTGCAACCCTCCCAAACCCTATTCCCGGCTACGGCTATCCGAGCCACCTCGTATGCCCGCCGGAGCTTTTCACCGACCGTTCTCTTTGAGTCTTGAGTCAGAGAACCATCGCCGGAGGTGTGTTGAGGTTTCATCCTTAACACTCGTGCTTGTCTTTTAGGCTAAAAGATCATATTAGAATTGGAGAGGGTGCTTGCAAGGCTATTTATAGAAATAAATAAAAATAAAAAGTATCGAGCTCAGTAGTGGGGTTGTAGGGGGATGATGATGTGGCAAACTTACAGTGGCTGTTGGGGCCCACGTGTTCTGTTGAGATTGGTTTGATTTGATTCCTCTTTGTTGTGGGTGACAGCTCAGCTAAATAGTCTGATGCATTGAATTGAACCAAGTGGTGTAAACTGTAAACTATTCCCCCGTGTTGTCTTTTCATTATTATTTTTGGCCTCCATTTGTCTCTTTTCCCCCTTCTTCTTAATTTGTTTATATTTCTTCTATTCTTAATTATATTGCAATAAGTCCTATTTAATTAGCTTTTGCAAATGGGTTTGGATTTTATTGAACTATGATAATAAATAATAATAATATTTGCAAATAGACTTGAGGATTCCGTAAAAATTAGGCTGATTGAATTTTAGTGAAGCTGCGAGATTTATCTGCTCAAGACAAATGAATTTACATATTATCAAGGAAATTAAAAATCAGTAATTGTTTTGTCCATGACCCCATGCCCAAGGGGCCAAGAGAAATAAAAATATGAGTAGCGATAATCTTACACCTGAGGTGCATGAATAGTATTATGTCAGTTATACAAAGTTATTGTTTATCATATTTTTTAATATTATTTTATATTAAATAATATTTTTTTCATACAACTGGCGTGACATTGTTTATGCATGCCCGTTGTAGAATTATCACTACTCTAAAAATATTATTTGATACGGCGTATTTTAAATAATTTTTCTATCGACTATTAAAAAATTCCCTAAAAATTCCTCTGATGTGCTTGGAATAATTTTCTAAGATGCCCACTAAAATATTCGAATTTACTTTTAGAGAGACTCAGATTCGAATTGTAGCAACATGTGCAAAAAAATGGTGACAACATTCACAAATATATATAGGCACATCACTTTTTAACGCAAGATGCTGACAAGTGATAAGCAATTCGCACACGTGGATCAATCTAGGCAATGGGTTCTGTTTTTGTTTTTTCAGGCCTCGTTAAGTTTAACTGGGCCAGGCCTAGCTGACAGTAGAGTCCATTGTAATGGTCTTAATCCCAACCCAATGAACAAGCTATGTCGTTTTATGATTATTTTAATAGCCCTGACGGACAAAATATCAATGGAGGTGTCCAAAGAGTATAGAAAACGACATAAACATAGAACGACAGAGAAACTTCTAGGCCCGTTCACGTTCTTTATCGTAGGCCCTTGGGGGAACACCCAAGGGCATGGGTGGCTTCTGCCACTCCCTGGATACCCATCTTTTTTTATTATTATAGTTTTTATTTTTGTTTAAATATTATTTAATATTTTATTATTTTTATATTAAGAGAATACGTGGCATATTTGTGGCACTATAATTTCTTTAAAGAAATCTCAACCATGAACTGAATACCTTTCAATCCATAATAAATTGGAGAGGATCCAGATCCCCGCAACAGGACCAACACCTAGGATTACAACAATGATCCATAATTTTTTATTTTTTATTTTTATTTTTTTAACAATGAAAAAAAATCCTTATACTATTATCGCATGAACAAAGGATTTGAACCTCAAGTAACAATATAAAGATAATGCATATTTATACCTATTGACGTGATGTCTTGGCATAATATGCAGGGCGGCATATTAATTATTATTATTATTATTATTTTGATATGTTCACATAATGGAAGGGAGAAAGATATTCAAATTAGTGACTTCCGCTTTATGAACCGTGGTCCACAGCTAGTTAAACTATCCATTGGGAACAACATGCTAATTAATTAGTAGAGCTTTATGGAATTTCAAAAAAAAAGAAAGAAAGAAAGAAAGAAAGCTTATGTTTCATTTTCCTAACCATCTCTCTCTCTCTCTCTCTCTCTCTCTCTATATATATATATATATATATATATTTAAATCTACCATTGAACATATGTAGAACTCAAATGTAAACTTACAAATCCAATGACGAATTTGAATACGCCATTTGAAAAAAAAAAGATGGTTAGGAGGATTAGGCCTAATTAGACAATAACATAAACTTTTGGTAAAAAATGCAAATCCATACGTTTTTTTTTTTAATTTTTTTTTTAAGAACTTAAACCAATTTCTTATTAATTTGGACTACATTATTTCTGATTTTGAAAAGAAAAAAAAAATCCCCGAAAAGATGTTCTACTACTTTAGAATCATTTGAGGACAGATCGATACTTATGGTACATGGTAAAGACTTTACTATTCTTCTTTCTCCAAGATTTTTATTACAAACAACTTTCAGCACAAGTTTGGTGGCATTTGACTAGTGGAAACCCTAAAAAGATCTTCCAAGCAAAATTCAGTGAGAGAACAAAATTTTATTGACATGGACACATGTGGATGGAGTATAAGGAAAGAGAATATGTGGGGGGGGTGTCTGCATACTTCTACTTGTATTGCAATGGTTTGAGTCAATAGATCATGAACTTTGTGGGCGGTGGTTCATTGAAGATCCATTGCTCAAGTTGGGCAAAAGTACTTACTTGCTTGAGACCATCCATGACAAAGCCCATTAATGGTCCCCCACAAATGGGACATGTCTTTTAACATCAAAACTTATAGCCATGAATGAAACACAATGAGTTTGGTGCACTGATTAACTGCTTATAATGCTAATAATGATCACCTCCTAAACCCATTGCAAGATTTATATACCAAGTGCGCCACCTTTTGCTCCTGATGTTAATGTTCTTCTATCATTTATCTTTATCTTTAGTTTTCACCAACCAATATCATTATTACATAAAAGATATTGATGTTTTTCCGCTCTCTCTCTCTCAAAGTAAGCATTGGACTTAGTGAAAATGTGACAAGAGGGAAACTTTTTCGCTCTAAAATAGACCTCCGTGTTTCATTTCATGAGGGTTGAAACTTGAGAAACCTTTCGAAGCTCATACCCATTTCGATTATTAACATACACACATTTAGCAACAACAATAGAGAATCATGCTACATCTCATACAAGAATTGAGATCTCTTACAATTCTTTTTAAATTTGAGATTTTCAAATTCATAAATCTCAGCCATTTATTTCATCCAAGCGTCTAAAATAAATCATGTTTCAGCATTTAACGAGGAAGCTACCCTCAAAGAATTTAATAAGTTACCCTCAAGAAAAAAATTAATATAATTATGAATGTTTTGGACATTTAGGGTTTGAACCGAGAGCACTTTTATGGGAAATTTGAACCCTAAAAAACAAAAAACAAAATTGCTTCCAAACAAGGCCGTTGGATGTGCCTATTGTGTTCGGCCTACTATATACTAAAGTAGAATAATTAAAACCAAATTGGATTAAAAAAAAAAAAAAAAAACTTTTCAATACAATCTATTAAACTAATCTCTATGTAAATTTGAGTTATACCCACAAATATAAATTTATTATAAAACTGACGTGTATAAAACATATTTCATTCATTGATGATGAGGCACTGATCTTTCAGTCTAACCATCACTATTGTTTTCCTCCCGATTTGCAATTATAGTCGTCAAAGCAATAAAAGGGTTTATGTACGTGTGCCCTTACCAAGACAGTCTAGGAACCACAAGCTAGGATATCATTGTTTCTAGAAGCTCGCATTGACCAAAAAATCCCAGTAGAATAATCAGCGGCACCAAGAATTGTATATATATGAATATATAAAAAAATAAACAAATAAGAATATCCATCACAATAATTTGATAGGCCACAGACATAGCAGATCGTATGAGATGCATATTTTGCTTTTGGACCAAGATTCTAGTCTTCTCAATCGATCTTTTCATTATTATGAATTCTACAACATATACCGTCCCAATTCGTTTCACCTGAATATCAAACAAATATCCTATGTTTTTGTACCCTTTTGACCAATTATTTTGCCAAATTAATACAGCACTCCATAGTTGTGGTCTCAGGCTCATCTCAGCATTACGTTGGAGCCTAGCTAGCTACTGTCTTGTTTAGTTTGGTAACATTTTCTTTTGGTTAATAATAGTTTGCAAGACGAAGCCATCTAATCCACTCAAAGCCATGCCCTTCAATAATTTCTGAATGCTAACAACAAAGAAAAGTTGCACTCCATGTGTACTGCAAAAGCAGTGCTGCCTGCGTATTCATGATTAGCAGCAAATATAAAGGACATTAATTCCAGTCCGTCCACATATTTTATTTATTTTTTTTAAACCGGATATCCGAACCTTTATTCCAACTAAATTCTCGAGACATTGTGCAAAGTATTCTTAAACTTCATATTTCACAAGGCATCACATTGTGCAAAGTGTTCCCTGTACCCGTCTAATCTTAAACTTCATATTTCACGAGGCACCAGGAAGCAATTTAGCATAACATTGGAACAACTTTTAATGAACAAAGATTGGAAGGACTTCGATGCAGAAAAAAGGTGGGGGTGTTTTTTTTTTTTTTTTTTTCACTAGATTCTATAAATCCAAACCCCATCAAGAGGGACCCAAGAAATCACATCATTCAACCTTTGCATCTAAAGGGCGTACATGAGGGCATCTTTTAATTATTATGTTTCAATGTTATAATTACTTCAGATAAGTTAATCAATCTATGCTAATCTTGCACATACCCCTCAAATGATTACAATATCTATAGCTAATAGCTATGTTCTCTATATAAAACAATCAAATTCTTGACCGTACGTGCTTGAATAAAAATCAATATATAGAGCTTTCAAGAATTCGAAAAGGATTATATATATATATATGCTCGATCTTGGCTGCTTTCATGCAATCATGCACCCATTTGCGAGCTTGGAAGTGGGTGAGTTGAGGACACATATAGGGTTTCTATTTTTGTTCAAGAATATGTGGCAGGATAAAGCATACCAAATGCTCTTTCATGGTAGAAATGCAAAGAGGTATAATCCATTGTGAATATTCTAATCCGGATAAAAAGTTAAGAGGAATTGAGAGTCGAAAGTCCGTTTGGTTCCATAAAGATCGATGATTGAGATTTCAGGGCCCTTTTCTTGTTTGAAGCAATCAACAGTACTGAAGCAGCTTCATTTTTACGTACGTAGGTACTAAATTAAAGCTGCTTTCAACTTGCTGCGTATCTCTTAAAGAGATGTTGTATATTTTGTTCCACCGAAAAAACCTTTTGTTTTTTAATGACGTAAAACTCTTTCCAAACGGGTCTTATTTTGTGACTCATCACTGTCCGCAAGATTAATCGAGTATCGGTTAAGTAAAGATTCAAACAATGCATTTTGTGCTATATTAATCAAATGAATCGACCATTCAATTCGACCTAACTTTCTTGGACTAATAGCAGTAACTTTGGTAAAATGATAATTGATATGAGCAGGCCAGGGCTTAAGAGACTAATTAAACTATATTAACATCGTTGAATGCAACTTCTCGCCCAACCCCACCAGATTTTCCACCAAAAAATCCCACCCAAGTTTTATTTTTTTGTAAAAAATATATATATGGAAAACTTAAATAAAAAGGCTGCATTGGTCCCCATATATACCCAGTAAAGAGATTTAGTTAAAAGAGAAAGAAAAAGGCTAGCTAAACACAACCACCACAAGCTAGCGTACGTTTCAATGCAGAGTAAGAGAGATCACTATACAACTATTTCTCACATTGAAATTAAAAAAGACATCCACAAACATCTTTTAGTTTGCTTTATAAAGGAGAATGGAAATCCTAGCGACCACTAATTAATTTATATGAAGTGAGCGGTTTATAAAAATATTTTTTAAGTACAAAAAGTTTCATATTGACCCATTCTTTTAAAAGAAAATGGCAGCGCAGATATTATTAGCACTTCTTTTCTCAAGAAAATGTCAATTTTGATGAAAAAAAATCTCGACCATTATCATGCATTATGTTTAATATAATTGAGAGAGGTACGTAATGGGATATTAAATATAGAAAGATTAGAAAGTACAAACATAGGAGCCTGGCATTATTATATATGGCATTACTCTTTAGTCCTTTTGCTAAAGCTAGCCAAAGAGAGAAAGAGAATGTCATAAACAAAAAGATCTACTTTACACAACACAAGACGTGGGAGGGCAAAAAGGAGATTTACAATAATTAACCAAAGATTACAAACTAATTGGCTTGTTTAATTAAGCGAACCCCCCCACCCCATAGCAGTTAATAAAGCTAACAAAGACAACCCACTAAACGCCCTCCAACCCCTCTTTTAACAACTCCTCCTTTATTTTCTTTACAAAATTTAATCAATCCTCCCTCGATGATCACATGATTGAGCATCCACTTTCATCATCGTCGTCGTTGAAGGGATGCTGATCGATAGGATAAGATGCTGCCGCCGCCGCCGGCGGGGGGTAGAACTCCGGGTGAGAGTACGTATTAGCGTGCATGGGAAGGACATAATATGAAGCAGTGCTAGCTGTAGGGTACGCCGTGTTGTAACTCATTCCGTATGGAGGAGTTGGGTAATTAATCATTGGTGGTGGATATGGGTACACGTGCTGACGTGGAGGGCTGAGATTCATCGCCGCCATAGGTGGGGTCAGGTCATGGGGAGCCCCCGGAATGGAATTTCCAGCTGGTGCATCGCCGGGATGTTCACCGCCGGCATTGGTGGGATTGCCAGTTTGCGCTTTCTTCTTCTTCTTCTTTTTCTTCTTTTTCCCAGTTCCTTCTCCTCCTCCTCCTCCACCATTAATTTCTCCACCACCCTCTTCATTTTCACCGTCCTCGTTATCCATCTCACCACCATCACTGTCCGCAGTTTTTGGTTCGCCATCGCCGCCATCTTCTTCGATATTTTTCTGGTCCTTCGGTTTCTCGTTATTCTTCTGTTTCCCGGACTTCTTCTTCTCAGGCCAAAGCTCCGCGTGTTTTCCTGATCTCAGAAGCTTCTTGATAAGAGTATCTAGTTCGACGTTGCCAGTCACTGTCACCTTATGCTGCTGAGAATCCACCGTGGTCGTATAAACACCTAAAAGAAACATTGAAAAATGTCAACCAAAAAAACGTGAGGAGAATCACACCAAAATTTTTCTACCCATCCCGTCATCTTAATCGTATGACAGTCGTCGGAAAAGCACCTTCGATGCCTTGAAGAACTTTCTTGACTTTCTTCTTGCAGCCTTCGCAGTGGATTGAGACTTTCAAGACCCATGTCTGTAGGATTATAGTGTGAAGATCAGGAGATGGAGTTAGAAAAATGAACAAATGAGAGAATTAAAGAAGAGAGAAAGAAGGAAAAAAAAAAAAAAACGAAGTAGAGTACATAGGAAGAGTAGTTTGCTTAATTACCTGGTATTTTAAGGTTTCTGGGGCTTCTTCAGATGGCTTGGTTGCCATATTTCAGAAAGAGAGAGAGAGAGAGAGAGAGAGAGAGAGAGAGGGGAAATGGGAGCTTTTGAGAGAGAGTGTGTGTGTGTGTGTGGAAATGTTCAGGGGGAAAGAAATGGAGTAAGAAGGGAGTAAAATAGGTGGAGAAAAAAGCATTTGTGTGGACGCCACATCACCTCCACATCCAAGGGCCCACATGCCTATGACACGTTGATCGGTAAAGTCAAGTGACGGAGTACGTGACCATCAAGTTGCTCCTCCTAATTATCTTTTAGGAAAGGAAATTGCTTTTCTTAAAAGAATTTACAAAGTTTCTACTCAAAGAAAGACAAAATTCCCACGAACTCTTTTTATTATAATTTTCTTTTAACAATTTATATAAATTATTTAATAATTAAAGTTATACGAGTCACCTGAATTGCTTCTAATAAAAAATCATACAAAGCATGGACCCACCATCATTTTTTGGGGCTGTTGATATATACTTGATATCAAGAAGATTCTAACTACAAGTGAAGCTAATCCAGTTAATCCAAGGTTAATTAATCCAGATTGTTTTGAAACAATAACTGTTCAAATTCATCCTTGCTAGCTTTTTTATGCTATGATCAGCCAATGCATGCTATTGAGTTATTCTACTTCTAGCATATTCTTTTTTGTTTTTCTTTTTTAGAAGAATACTTCTAGCATGTTCTAGCATATTCTTTTTTTTTTTCAAATCCCCATTTCTATTAGAGAATTCCTTATATCAGGATGTAGTGTTTTTTTAACAGAATTTAATAAAAATTTGACACATTATGTAAAAACATCAAATACAATAGAAATGAAATACTATATCTTTAATTCAAATTCAATCACATAGACTTTTTCATTCGCTCTAACCTAATCCTTCATTACTCACCACCGAACCCCATTCACCTCTGAACTCTTGAAACATGAGTCATCAAACTCCCAGCAGTAACTTTGGCGGTTTCGTTAGTGGTTTTGTCAATGGGTATAACGTATGTTGTCAAGAGAATGAAACATATTTGGTATAAAGGGTTATATTAGTATTATTAATTATTTTGTATTTTAAGCTTAGGTGTCTACTTTCTATTGAAAGGTACATTTACACTACAACTTGATTGAAATGATTATGTTTCTATTATTATAAGTGAGATGTGATCTCGGGCCTTCGGTATATATTGGACAAGAATCCACATCAATTACTTGTTCAAATGATTAAAAATATAGACAATTAATTGCTAGAGATCAATCTCAAACCATACCTATTGGATTCTTTTACAAAGATAGATAATTGTTGGGTTTTGCTTATAAATTATAATATTGACCTGGAAAAATTAGTTGAGCTTGAGTTAGTAGGGTTGATGGAAACAATTAAATGGCGAGGTGACCGGGTCAAGAGGATTGAAGATTAAGCAACGTACCTAGCTATAATCAGACCCTTTTTATGTTAAATTGAAGTGCTTTTATGCTCTCTCTTAAATTTATACCACCCATCCACTCAAAATTGAATTTTCAACTATTTCAAAGGGATCAAATCATTAAAGTTTGTGCTATATATTTATTATATATATTCAAGAATCAAACCGGTTCGATCTTCTGACATTATAAAATTGCCAACTTCTGCATTTATGTTATTTTCGGATATTTATTTATATAATTTTAATTTTAATTTTATATATGCTCTTTTTTCAACTTTTTCAACGTGGAATTTGAGCTTAAAATTGACATCAACAAGTAGTGCCCCATTAACATGCAACATATTCCATCCACTAGTGATCACATTTTCCAAACCCATAAATGAAAAGACCAAAATCATCATAACTCCATCCAACTCCTTTTCTAAAATGATTACATTGTTTGATAAGCAGTAAGGTATATATATATATTTCTTTTTCATTAAAACACAATAGAATTTAAAATGATTCATATTTTGTTTTGTTGCATTTAACGCTTCGCATGATGTTGCGTCATTTAAAAATTTTAAACAACGTGGCAACATATATTATTAGACCTGTGAAATATGATTCTCTCGATTTTACTTAAAATTATATATGTCTCCATACTAATATCCTATGTGCTTCCATATTCAAAACCTGTATGGTACATATAAGGCTTAGATGCTTTATTGTCGGAAAATTCAAGTGAGGCTCACCTGCGGTCTCAAAGATACACATTTTATAATTTTCATAGATAAATTTATGAATTATTTAAGGGAATTGAGAGACTCTTGTTAGACCCATGAAATACCTACCTAAGAAGAAGGCTCACACCCTAGAGCAAACCCAACGAATCTATGACCCGACAAGCTAATTAAGCTATCGGGCAACCTGAAGATCACTCATTTAGACCCAATCTGCCAATCACTTAGCATAACAACACTCTCACACGCCCCCTGACCTCCCTAATGGTTTAGAGAGAGAAGAGGCACCATGAAAGATTTTAAAGGTTCTATATGCTAATATGCGTACGTGTATCAGTGTATGTACGCATTCTAGCTGCTTCATTCTACAGACTCTACCACTAAGGAACACATTATCTTTTAGACTCTCATTACCAGAGATAGCTCTCCCTCTTGTTCCTACTGACTTGAGCATTGGAGTCCCTCCGGTCCTCCGTGACCAAAGAACTTCTGACATCTTCTACTTTTTTTTGCAGATAAACTCCTCTCTGACAGATAATCTAGAAGTCACTACGAATTTGCGATATGATCCATACACCAACAATATATTCCCCAAGAGTAATATAATGCAGGGGGCAATCAGCACTTCAAAGAAACAGCAACTTGTTAACTGATTACGTACGCGCATGGCAGAGAGCTTTATAAAAACAAAAATGAAAAGGCAAGATATGCATAAGATGGGAAGGGAACGTTTTCAAGCGAAGAGACCAGAAGGGAACAAAAGGATTTAACACTAAACAATATCTTTAGCAGTTTTAGTGGAAAATTTAACATTTTAAAATCTTTGTCTATTTCCTGGCCAAGATCCAGTGTACGTACATAAATTCCGTCTCAAATACAGCAGCCAACACTACGTTAATATTGTAGCACTTATCTCTGATCACTTTGCATAAGCCAATTGTTTTCGCCTGCCTTTTTAGGACTAGGAGTGGCTTGTGACAACATCAGGCACTAATAATAATTTTTGCTTTATGTTCTTTCTCATGCATGTCTATACGATTATTATATAACTGGAATGACGTGACAGTTAAAATCAATCATTAACTTTATACTGTCATATCATCAAGTTGTATTACTAAATAGAACTTATGAATGAGTGTTTATCTTAAGAAGACAATAATTTTCACTACAAACAAATTTCATTATAAACTGATATGACAGTTCATAATTAGTGACAAACTTGTCAACCATATATAATCTTAATCATTTCACTAATTATGAACTGTTACGGCTGTTTTTTAAAATGGCTGTAATAAAAATTATAGTACCTTGAGCATTTTCTTTATTAAGATTAATATGAACAAAAAAGAAAAAGGTCATGAAGAAAATTTGACGGCTGGACTGATGTTAATAGGGGTACACAACCACTTTGAAATGGTGAAGGGACAAATCAAGAGATTAAATATAATAATCATAATGGGGTTTGGGCGATTGAAGCAGCAATCAAAGATAAGGGAGTAAATTTTCAAAGGTATATCTGAAGATTACAAAGCTCCTATATGGAAACGATTGCAGTGGAATGCCATCTCAGATTATTCCCAACAAAAGGATATCGTAGAGGAATGTTATGGGATAAAATAATGTGATACGATAATTTGAGTACCCAATGAAATAATAAAAATGTTATTTACCCAGCTTAGTGCTCAGCTTGAAACCATGATATGTTGCAGAGGCCTACTGCAGGCAAAGATTAGAAAATATAGATAAAAAAAAAAAAAACCACTTTCTAATCTGCATCTTGACCCAAGCAATAGCCCCAACAATTGTTTTCATCAACTTAATGCTGAAAGGAAGCACAATCCCTTCCATCTAAAGATCTAAGAAGAGTACGTAAGGCTAAAAACTACACTATTATTCCATCATAATCGCAGCCTATTAAGACGTGCCAGTGTGAATCAACTTTTGGATTAGCTCCTGTTAAAAAATTGAAATAAAAAAAGTTCAAAGATCGATTAGTGCTACCACGTCAAAATGGTATAATAAAAGCATAATAAAAGTGTGCTTTCTAGATGATCAAAAAGATCAGGAGATCTGGTAGAGAATATCCAAAAAAAATTAATAAAAAATGAGTCGGTCTTCATTATAGTCTCAGTGACACACAGAAGGAGGCCTTTTATTGATAGTATTCCTTCCCAAGAACAGAACAAGATACTTTCTGGTTGTCAATACATGGAAAAAAAACTGTAGAGTACGGATTGGTTTAAATGAAATACACTAGCAAATCTTAATTAAGTACAAGTTTGAGATAGTTATGATGGCTCAAAACCATTACTGCCAGAGATTTTTCGGCATATAAGGACGCCTATAATGACGGAGACAAGGGCCGACAATGCTCCCTGCCGGGAAAGCCCAAACTCAGTCCATGTCAAGGGCTTAGTGACCTCAAATAATACCTTCCTAAACTGTTCATTCAAGTCCTCTAATGATCCTGTATTGTCAATCACTATGTCTGCCTTAGTCCTTTTTAAATCCAGAGACATCTGAGCATTTATCCTGTTTCCAGCATCCTCCTTTCTTGTTCTGTCTCTTGCCATGAGTCGTCTAAGTTGTGTTTCAGGGTCAACCCATACAACTATAATGGGATTCGTCCATTTCTCCATCTTGGTCTCGAACAACAAAGGGACATCAAGAACAATAACCTTAAACCCTTTCATCCATAACTTCACAATTTCCCAGAAGATACCAGAGGATATATTAGAAGCCAATAGCCTTTAAGAAGACCAACAATCAAATTTTAGAAATGATTGATATGCAATTTCTGTGAAAGAGTAGTTCAATACAAATCTCGAATAATGCATATTACCAAGAATATTGTGGCAAATTAAGGCAATGTAGATAATAATAATTGGCGTAATTTATCCATATATAAAGCGATTATCATACTCCTAAAACTTGACCTGCACAAATGAAAATCATAGCATGTAGAACTTCAAGGGTATCATTTCATGATTAAAACCCGCTTCCAATGGCCACCAAAAACAAAAATTAACAGTGACCTGCTTGATAATCATGAAATCAACTTGCAATAACATGACTACTGAATTGTCTCCTTCAAGAAGTTAAGTGCAGGGTGATTTCAAATTAAGCCAAATAACCAATGTTTGCAAGACAACAACTTCCTATAATCTACATTTTGAGAACCAAATTACACCCAACAGACAATCATTTTTTTTTTTTTTTGACACGTCCGCACAAGAGGAGGGAGAGGGATTTGAACTAGTAACCTCCACTTCATTAGACGTGATCTCAGTCAATTGAGCTATCTCTTGGGAACACCCAGCAGACAATCAATTGAATGGTGTTAGTGTTGACCCAAATTGGAACTACGTTTGATTTATTTGATGTCACATGAGGAAGCTAGACAAGAAAGATACAACTAGCCATATATGATCCAGTCTAATAGAAACAATGTCATATAAATATATGATAAATTCATATCGAACTCCATACTTGGGAGTAGGGGTGGGCATTTTCACCGCCTGCCGCGTACAGGCCGTGTGCCGACCGTCGGCCAACAGTGACCGACTGTCGCCGACAACTTGCCGGACGGTAGGCGGTACAGATTTTTCATTTCCGACAATGTCGGTTCGGTAGGCGGTAGGGATTTGGGAAAAGTCGGTTTTCGCCCCGACATTACCGACTTCGGCTGAACCCTGTCCAGAACCTTCGACATCACCTCTCTCTCTCTCACTTTCATCTCACCTCAGCTCCGATCGGCTTCAAACACACACTCTCTCTCTCTCTCTCTCTGATTCGCAGATCTTTCTCCCTAGCCGGCGAATCAGAGAAGCAGATCTTTCTCGCTGGCCGGCGAATCAGAGAAGCAGATCTTTCTCACTGGCCGTCGGATCCAGCCAATCTAAATATGACGCCATAGTGAGAGGATTTCACCGGCTCAGCTCCGATCGGAAATGGAGAACCGTTGGCCGTCGGATCTAGCCCAAACCGACTTTAGCCGACCGAAACCGTAACCGACTTGTCGGTGTCGGTCGATTTCGGTAGAGTGGTCCGGTCGGTAAAGTCGGTGAAATTCTAGTGTGGTCAAGAAAAAATTCTTCCGACTTTCTCCGAAACCGACCGATGCCCACCCCTACTTGGGAGAAGAAAATAAAGAGAAGGAGTTATTGCTTTTTCCCCCATCAACTACAACGCATTGTCAATTTCCTCCCATAAACTGTCAACCTTACTGTCCGACCCTATCATACTACAATTTTCTTCCCAAAACCCCCCTTCCGTAAGTCATACTCATTAAAAAATTTGAAATGACCTAAATACCCTAACTCTATAAACAAAAATTACATATAATACCCTCAAAATTAAACAAATTAAAAAATATATATTATATATAAATTATTTTTAAAATAATTTTTTTTAAAAAAAAAAAATTGATGGGTGGCTGCCGGTTTTTTTAAAAAAATTAATTTATAAATTTTATATATTTATATTTTTTGTTTGAATTTTTTATTTGAGGGTATTTTTGTCTTTTAATGAGATTTAATGTTTAAAAGAGAATATTTCATCCAATTTAATGAGTTTGATAGACGAAAGGGGGGTTTTAAAAAGAAAATGGTAGTTTGATAGGGTCGGATAATAAGGTTGACAATTCATGAGGGAAAATTGACAATGCGTTGTAGTTGATGGGGGAAAAATATAATTACCCCTAAAAAGAAAGAAGACTAAAACAAAAAAAAGGAAAAGGAAGTAGGCGCAAGCCATAACCTAAAAGCATTGAAGATGAAACAAAGAACGGGCGAATTTTTAATTATCATTTAACTTTGAAGTGCATGCTTAATTATCAGTACCGATTAAGAAGTTGGCGCTTTGCAGGATCAGAGAACACAATTTGGCCCAATCTGGGCCTATTGACTTCTCCATCAACTTGTAAAATGTCCTCTCCAAATGCTGCAACAACCTTTTTCCAGCCACCAGTGCCTTTCTTTAACACATCCTGGAAACAAAATCCAGTATAAAACATATGCAAAAAGACCAAAAGCCACCAAAAAGGTTGAGACTTGCTAGCAACTTAAGGCATTAAAACAAGAAACTGAAAATGTTTATCAAGCTTATCAAATTTGAAAAGACTAGACTCACTAGAACTGTATGGTCTTTTCAATAAGACCATAATATAACATTTTAGGGAAAAATATAAAAAAGCCCCACAAACTATAAGTTATTTGCAATATAGCCCCCCAATGTTCAAAAGGTAATAAAGTAGCCCCCAAGGCCCAAACTACCAAAATGTATTAAAAAGGCCACTTATTTTTTTATATTCCTATAATACCCCTATTCTTTTAACAAATAAAATAATAAAATAATTGTAAAAAAAACTAAACAACTTTTTAAAAATACAAAAAAACTAATGGGCTAATAAATACAAAAAAAAATGGAATAAATAATTGTTTGGAATAAAAAATAATGTTCTTTTTTTATATTTATTCGCCCATTGGTTTTTTTGTATTTCTAAAAAATTGTTTAATTTTTTTACAATTATTTTATTATTTTATTTGTTAAAAGAATAGGTGTATTATTGGAATATAAAAAAAATAAGTGGCATTTTTTATACATTTTGGTAATTTGGGGGCTACTTTATTACCTTTTGAACATTACGGGCTATATTGCAAACGACTGGTAGTTTGGGAGGCTTTTTTATATTTTTCCCAACATTTTATAACTAGTGAGTTTGGACCTAATTACCTTATGTCAAGTGTGATATATTTCTAATACAGGAATTCATTTTTTTTCACCCACTCATGCATACTCAACAGCTACTAAGATAAATCGTATTTGTCGATGGTTCACATACAATACGATATGGACACAAAGATACATTACTTCCCGATAGTATGTTCAATTAATATATCAATAATACTTTCAAACGTATATCATGCTAAGTTGTGAGTTGAAAACATATATCACAAATGCTAAAAGGGGTAAGATATGGCTTCTCACATATTATGTAGCCAGTTCTGGAAGATTTTTGCTGCCAATCACAAATTACATCGGAGTTATCAATTATGGAGATTTGTTCCAACTGATTGATCTGATTTTCACAATTGCTTCTCTCATTTCTTTTTGTCTTTAAAATTGTTAATGGGGTTGATTGCAAATAGAAAATTTACTATAAATGTCAAAATTGTTTCAGATCTAATGGCGAATTTGATGAGAGAGAGAGAGAGAGAGGAAGATGAAGAAAGAGGAACATACACGAGCGATGACGTCGGCATCAACAACGGGGATGCCATGGGACTTGAAGAGATTGGAGACAGTGCTCTTTCCCGAAGCAATTCCACCAGTTAGTCCAACGATTCTCATTCTTTTGCCAAGCTGTGCTGTGAGAGGGTTTCGGATTCTTCTTGTTATATAGCTCTATCGGGTACAGTTTTTTAGTTACTCACACGCAACAAAGACCTGCAAACAATTATTAAGGTGCCCACAGTCATATATAATATATAAGAAGAATTATACACAAGGTGCCAATTTCACTTTTTAAACACTGTGGAACCATTTCATCATAACAATTCTCACATATAACATTGATAAAAACCAATCCTTTCCATTACCAATTCGAGCCCATCACATAAATAAAATCGACACATAATTTCATAATGGCACCATTATGACATTAGCATCCCACTCATCACATTCTGGAAAAAAGGTAGCTTGACTCACCATTTTTGACATGGATCAATAGACATATTAGCACTCTTTTGAAAGTAAAGAATAATGAGATATATAAGTACATTAAAACACCCAAATAAAAATTTATTGCCAACTTTCATTTTCTTCGATGCGCTTTTCTGTTTAAATTAATGGCACTCTTTCTGGTTTTTCCACTAGCTCATGTGGGTTGAGATATGTAGATGCTTTGTCTCTATAGCTATTTGTCATTGCTTATAAAGGCTCTGAGTAAAATGTCATTTGCCACGGTAGATGGAGGCTGTCTAGGAACATTGGTACGCTTCATATTTCCCAGCTTCTACTTGTGGCTACCCTTGCTATTTGATCATTTGATGAGGCAAACCCAAAAATCTAACCCATATACGTGCCTTATTCTTATGCTTTGAAACAGTTTCTGATTTGAAAATTAACTTGAATAAGTCAAAATTGGTTCCTCCTGTGAGTAATGTCAATAATGTTGATAGCCTGGCCAGTAATTTGGGATACAGTGTCTTCTTTGCCTTTAAAAATATCTTGGCCTTCCGTTAGGAACTCCTTTTAAAGCCAAATATATTTGGAATTGTGTTACTGAAAAGATCGAGCATCATTTTGCCGGTTGAAAGAGGATGTATTTGTCTAAGGGTGGAAGAATTACCTTAATAAAGAGTGCCCTAGTCAATTTTCCTACATATTTCTCGTCTCGTTTTTTTCTTCCTACTAGTGTTGGCAATTGCATGGAAAAACAACATGCAGGAAAAATAAAATCCAGCAACTACAAATCTTAATTTCAGCTTAAACTTTCAAAATTTAAGAGCCCATTTATTCCAAGAGAGTTTACTTCCATCAAATTTTGATCAAGAAAATATTAATGCAAATCTCTGATGAGCTTTTGCAAAATCTTTCAACTCCTAGCAACGTTCTAAAAATCCTAAATAAAATCACTACACAAGCCGTCATCGCAACTCTTTGTTCACCCTTGCAAAGCTTCAATGTTCACTTTGTACTAAATCCAACAGTACAATGCACTTGCAGCATCACATCATATAATGCTAACAAGTTGTTTTGCACCCATTTAAGCAACCATATATCTAAGTAAATGCAAGCTACTCTGTGAGAATTGTAACATCACTAATAGCAGACCCCTAAAACACATCTCAATCCATAAAAGGAACCTTGTCACAACTTTGGACGTTAACTCCCGTGTTAGTATTTTTGTCGTAAAGCCACGAACAGAATCTAGTTACTGCTAATAAAGTGTGTTATCCCACAGAAGCAACTAACAAATATGACCAAATTAACAACGATTTTAACCCATTTGTGGCATGTCCAAATATTTATATCATATACATAAAACACATTAAACTAGAATAAGATTTACTCATTAAAGATTAGCATAACACACATCCACATATATATAGTAACAACAACAAAAAAATGATCGAACTCAGTAATGCCTAAAAGATATCAAAATCACAAATTTTTTATCTACCCAATACAACAGATCTGCCTTTAGTTATCACAAACCATATATAAAGTTCATTGTTCATCATTTTATGCAAAAATCAGAAAGCAGGAACACACTCAAGCACCAAAGCAAAAGATTTTAAAAAAGAGAATACATATTTTCAGGAAAAACAATATGCAAGATCAAAACTATCTTCTTTTCTTTTTTCATATTATACCTGCCCACACCGAAGACACTGATGGCTCGCTATAGGGGGAGAGAGAGTTTGGGAGTTGGTTACTAAACAAATGTACTAAACCTTCAAGTAATCATCAGAATATCGATTACCCAATTCTTAACTCTTCAAACTCCAAATTTGGATATATACCGGGAGAGAGACGGAAAGAGTGAACCGAAGAGGGGAAAAATTTCTGAGTATAGAGAGAGAGAGAGAGAGAAAATTACCGCAGTTGGTGACTCTTCTTGGGAGTTTGATTCGGCCAGCTACCGTACAGGAGAGGAGAAGGCTTTCTTCTTCGTTTTTCAGAGGGGTGGGGGCGTCGGCAATAAGTATAAGGGAATATCTGCAATTCGGTCAAGGCAAAAAAGGGGGGTTTGTTGCCCACCAATAACGGATTGCCAAATCAGCTTTGGAGCAAGAACATAAAATGAGAACAAAACACATGATTTATCCTCCCCAAATCGATCAATGCCTTACCAGACAGTAGCACCGGCTTGGCATAGTGCGAATGACCAGAGCCAATTCCATCCCCCATCACCTTCTTCCCTCTGTCGACAATTTTCCTGACTGACCCAATTTCACCTCCCTCTCTGACATCGCACAAGCGCCGGCAACAGAACCAAAGGGGACCAGCAACGCATAACTAGCAGACCCAACGCTTCCATCAATTGCCGGAAGAACTGTCGGCGCCTTTCCCAGAATACCCAGGTCTGAATCGCACAACCCCATCGGCGGTAGAGACTGTACAGCAGGTCCGATCGCCGGAGAGGAAACTTCGTCAATACCAGCGCCCAGAGGACCTTCCCACGTCAGAGCCTTCTTCGACGGCCCTTCTCTGACGGCGCTAGTTCGTCGGGGCCTTTGCCGGCGACGCATAAGAGACCGGCCGCCCACCCGCAGTAGCCATGGGGCGGCCGCTTCTCCTCACTTGCGGCCTTTCATTTAATTTTGTTTTGTTTAAAAAAAAATAATAATTAATATTTTAAATCAATAATCAGGTGCACTGTGTTTATTTTGTAGAGAATAACTTCAATTCAGATATGGCAAAAAGAGAAGGTTTTTTGCCCACCACTCACAAGCTGGTACCTCAGCTAAAGGGAGAAAAATGTAAAAAAAAAAAACTCTACATCCTGCAGCATGAGACCAACGTCCATCCTAAAGAAGAAAGAAAAGAGAAAGAAGAGAAAGAAAGAGAAGGAAGCACGGCTGACCCACAGTGCTGCGGTGCAGAGCCAACCCACGACCGGCCTGGATCTGGCCGGCCACCGACGCTCCGCCCAGCTACGCCACCCATCCCTGCCAGCCAGACCCAGCTGTGGGTATGGCGTGACCCACGTTCATCTTCTCCGGCGGATCCCGAACCCCTTTAGGGTTAACTTTCAAAATCTAGGTTTTAGTTTTGAATCTAAAAACGGTTTTTGAGACATTAGAATCGAGTTTTGAGGCATTAGAAACGGAGTTCGATGCATTAGAATCGATTTTTGAGGTTGGGTTTGTGTTTTTCGGTGTTTTTCGGTTGGGTTTGGCTGGAAATGAAGAACGTCGCAGGAGATGTTTTGGCCGGAGATGGTGGGCGACGGCTAGGTCAAGGCCAGACTCAACCGTGGGTCTGCCGTGACCCAGCCGCTGGGTCAGCCGTCGCTGGTGAGTCCTGTCGTCGCCGGTGATTGTTGGTGGGTTTTTCTGGTTCCGGTGGAAAAGGGTTCTCCTCTGCCTGTTATTTCTCTCTCTTTGGCCTATACCCCTGCTTCTTTTTTATTTGGTTGTTATCCAGTGTTTTGGTTTCATTTTCTTAAAGTGCATTAGGTGAAGTGTTAGCATTTTAATGGAAGGCAAAAAACATGCATTTTTTGCCATGACCGTATAGTAGCTGCTCTCTATTTTGTAAACTTTAGTTTGGTAGGATTGGGTTAGGTGGCAACTTCTTATTGGTGGCAAAAAACCCTTACTTTCTGCCACAACCGCTAACAGCAACTCTCTAAGTATAATTATACGGCGGGGATATCTTCTATTCGGTTTTGACAAAAAACATGAGTTTTTTGCCACCCAATAGAAATAAGACACCTCATCTAAATAAAAATATTGCACACAAATTTCCTAGAACAAAAACATTAGATTTTTTTTCCCAAACCCATCATTTTTCTCCCCAACTTCTCCGTGCTCTCTCCTTCTCTCCGTCTCTCCATCTCCTCTGTCTCTCCCTCTCTTGCATGATCTTAATACTGATCAGTATTGTTGTGGTTCTTTTTCTTTTCTTTTTTGCCAGTGAGATGGAAAATTTCCGGCCTGTTCCTTTTAAAAAAACAAAAATTTTGCCTTGACCAAACCAGATTTTTTTTCTTCGCCGCCGATAAGAGAGATGGAGCACCGGAGAGAGGAACCGGCGTCGGGCTGGAGAGAGAGATGGTGCACCAGAGAGGTCTGGTCTCCGGCGTTGGGCTGGGCTAGACTCCGGTGCCTTCAATCGAAAGTTGTAGGCTAGGCTCTGGATTTTTTTTCTTTGCCACCCGTGAGGAGAGAGATGGAGCACCAGAGAGAGGAACCAGTGTCGGGCTAGAAAGAGAGAGATGGTGCACCGTAGAGGTCTGGTCTCCAGCGTTGGGTGGGTTGGGCTCCGGCAAGAACACTACTGCCGCCGGAGAGAGACAGAGGAGAGGGAGAGAAAGAGAAAGCACAGAGAAGTGGGGGAGAGAAATCATGGGTATGTTTTATATGGTGTTTTGATCTTATTTTAGGAAGGTGCATTCGGTGAGGTGGTAGCATTTTAATGGAAGGCAAAAAACTCATGTTTTCTGCCTTGACCATATGGCAACACCTCTCTTATACGGCAGACGCCAGTAGTCCTGATTTATGCCCAGTATGACGTGGCCTTGTGCCACGTCTAGTCTTAAAAAATTAAAAAAAAGGTTATCGACAAATATCTCTCCCTCTTTCTCACTCTTTCCTCTTCTCTCTCCCTTCACCGACAGACAGCCACCGGAGACCATGACGCCGAGCAATGTGAGAATAAGAGAGAGAGAGAAAGAGAGAGAAAAAAAAAAAAAAAAACCTTGTGCGTGTGGGTGGTTGGTCGTCACCAGCGCTCGATGGTAGGCAGCCGTAGATGTTTGGAGAGGAAAGATGGACTTTGATGGTGGGTTGGGGATTTTGACGGTGGTTGATCGTCATCGGAGATGTAGGTGGGACGCCATCAATGCTCAAGGATCATGGTCTTCGGCGGCCTACCATCGGTGAGGGGAGATGGAGATGGAAGAGAAAAGCTTTGTCTGAAAATGTGGAGCTTTCGTCGACAAGGAGAAGCGCATCTAGTGTAGTGGTATCAAAGACTCATAGTACCCTCCCACGGTACTGACCAGGGTTTGATTCCCCGGATGCGCACGGTTTGTCTATTTTTCTTGTTTGATTGCAAAGAAAAAGATTTTTTAGACAAATTCAAAGATAAAAATAAAAATGCCTTCGATTATTAATAAAATACTATTTTGGTAGATTAGAAAATGTTCGAGATGAATAATTAGGGCTGGCAATTTTGACACGACCCGTGAACTCGACACGAAATTAGCGGGTTTGGATTTACCTTAAACGGGTTTGGGTCGTAAACGGGTCTACCTGTTTATGACTCGTTTATCTTCATTAAACAGGTCGTGTCGCCGGTCACCCGCTGGTGACCCGCTAGACTTATTTTTTTATTTTTTTTTACACATAATCTAGTAATCTGACGGATAAGATGAAAAGTTGAAAAGTGAAAGTGAAAGTGAAACACTACAACCTAATTTTTTCTTTCTCATGCACTTCTGACTTCTCCTTCTCAAGAGTTGCCGCTTTAGTCATCACTCATCACTTCACTCAAACTTGATATTGTTGAGGCATTAGTTTGTACTAAAGATTAGTTATATGGAGAACAATGTAATATTAGTTATTTGCATATTTAATTTCTTCATTTACATTTTTTTTTTATCTTACTTTAATAACATTAATTTCTCTTGTCTTTTAATATAGAATAAAATTTAATGAAGGTGGATAAAGAAGAAGAAGATGTTCTGACATTGGATAGTATCAATTCCTGTGACATTCCAAGTTCTGAGATTCCAAATTTTCAAGTTCATCTGAAGTATGCTAAAATGAGCATATTTGTGGGTTATTCAAGGAATCAAGATCAAGAGTGAACAATATGGGGCAAAAATGGGAACCCAATTTATATAATTGTATTTGTAATTGTAAATTGTAATGATGTGTTTTTTTTAAAAAAAATAGACAATTAAGCTTATTAAGTGATTTGGTACTAGCCAACTAAGAGTATGTTTGGGTCTATGGTTGCAAACTCAAAAGCTCGTTTCAGGAAAAAAATGGATGTTTGGTAAAATATTGTGAAAGCGCTTCTAAGGTTCCAAACGCTGAAAACCACGTTTGGAACGAAGCTGGAAAATGAGGCTTTTGTACAAACGGACTTATGAAGAAAAAGGCGCGCCGCAATTTTCATTAATGAAATATATGAACAAGACAAAAATACCCATACAAATTTCAACAAATAACGACCATACCCATATATAAACATCACATTGAACCGAATGGCCATTCTGCCGCAATTGAGAGCCGCTACAGGGAGAGAGATCAAACAGAAGTTCATCTCGTTCCGGTGTGTTCCTTTGATTTTTGATTATTTTCATCTCTTTTGTTCTAATCTTGACATATATAAAAGAAGTTTGTAAGATGTAAATTGAAAGAACTGCAGAAAGAGAGTACTAGAAAAAATAAAGAGTAGAAGAGTTTAAGAAAAATAAAACGAGACCTGCATAGAAGAGTATTGGAAAATATAAGAGAGACTGGCAGATAAAAATATTCGAAAAAATAAAGAAAATAAAAAATACAAAGCATGGAACTGCAAAGAGAGAGTGTTATAAAAAATAAAGAGAAGAATAGTATTTGAAAAAATGAGAACAAAGATCTACAGCTCTGCGCGTAGGTTTCTTGCCCATATGCAGAGAATAGTTAAAGAAGAAAAGAAGTATGGAAGGGAAGAAGATGGCTTAGGTGTTAATTGATTAGAGGGTAATAATTCTTTTTGGGCAGTGTGGGCGTGGAACACTACGTGGGCAGTGTGGCCGTGCAGAGCTTCACGTGGTTATGCTTTTTTCTTCAATTTTTTTTTTATTTGTTTCTAGAACAAAGTAACAAACGTGTGGTGTAAAGAGCCATCTTGGGCAGTGCAGTATGTGGGGAGTTGTGAAAAAATTTCAAACAATCACATTACACAGCTTCACATGGAGAGTTGTGAAAAATTTTCAAACAATCACATTGCACAGGTTCACGTGGGGACCTGTCAATTTTTCAAACAATATATATATTAATTTCTAGAATGAGGTTTTGAGCAAAGAGAACAAACTCGTGTAGTTGGTCTTAATAATTGTTGACTATTTTTTTTTTATATTTTTATTTGAGTTCTCCAAAAATTAATATTAGTTGTTTATTTTAAGATAATATTGCTTATTGTTGCCCTGTTGTTTGTGAATATGTGTGCTTTTCATGTCAATGTATATATAATTTTTAGTAGTGTTTAACATATTTTTTTCATTTACAATTTTATCATGTGCTTTTCATGTCAATGTATATATAATTTTTAGTAACCAGATAAAGAAAGTAGTTTGGACTGAAAAAATGTTAGAAGATTATCTTGACATATGTATTACTGAGATTCATGCTGGTAACCGCCCAGGAACACATTTCAATAAGACATGATGGAAAAATGTGATAAATAAATTTAATGAAAAAACTGGAAAACAATATTGCTATAAACAACTTAAAGAACAAGTGGGATAGTTTGAAAAAAGAATGGAACATTTGGAAAAGATTGATAGGAAAGGAAACTGGCATTGGATAAGATCCAGTTAAAAAGACAATTGATGCGCCCGATGATTGGTGGGAAAAAAAATTGAAGGTATTATACTTTTACTTATTTGTTTTTGTTTAAGTGGTTTATAAAATGTCTATTATTGATTTTTACATATAACTAACTACAGGAAGTTCTAGAAGCAACCAAGTTTCGCACAGCTGGTTTAGCTTATGCTATAAAAGTGAAAATATTGTTTAGAGATATAACTGTCACCGGGGAGGGATCTTGGGCACCATCCATAGGGTTGGTTCCTAATGATATTGGTGCCATAAATGGTGTAGATGTCAACTTTGATGAAGATGACAATATTCTAGAAGGTGAAGATGCTTTCGATGATGAACTAAATCTCAATACACATGGCATTGATGATATTCCTACTGATTTAGATACGCGGGATAAAGGAAATAAGAAGTTTGGTATTGCGGTTCAATGCAAGAAAAGAAATAAAGGAGTTCAAATCGTTAGTCAACATTTGAGTCGTATTTGTAATGTAATCGAAAGTAGGAATACAGTGACATCTAAGAGCTACGATAAACCTGGATGTAATATTGAAGAGGTTATGGATGTTGTTCGGGAGATTGCTGAAAGAGAAAATGACATTAACATCCTTAAGTTTGCAACGGAGGTATTTCTTAAAAGATCACATAGAGAGATGTTTGTGACTATTAAAGAGCCATGGTTGCAGATTGACTTTGTCAAGCTAATGGGAAATAGAGAAATTAACCGTCGTAGCATGGAATAATGTTGTTATTCTTTAATGTTGTGTTTTGTTATGAACTATTTAAAAAGTTTTAAGAATCTATTTGAATGTTATTTTTTTATATATGTGTTGATTTGTGTACTAAGGTGAGTATATATATTTCATAACTATATAGATATCTTTTTCTTGGGTGCTTATATATTTATGTTGTGTTTATTTATTTAATTGTTTTCTTTACAGACATGGACAATAGTGATTATAGCAGTACTCAAGATGATACAAGTAATAGTGATTATGGTGAGGAGAAAAATGAAAATGATGTTTTTATTCTAACAGCTGCAGTAGTAGAATTTGTTAAGAACTATTATATGCCATATATTGCAAAGGAACCTTGTAGGACATCTTCTCAAACAGGTTATAAGTGGGTTATGGAGATTTTACAAGGTAATCATGATAGGTGCAAACAAAATTTCAGAATGGAAATACACGTATTCTTTTACTTGTGTAAAGAGTTAAAAGAAAAATATCATTTAAGAGGTACTAGGAAATTAACTGTTGAAGAGTTGGTGGCTATGTTTTTGAATACTTTAGGTCATGGGTTTGGGAATAGAATAGTGCAAGAAAGGTTTCAACATTCAGGAGAAACAGTTAGTAGACATTTTACTCGTGTTTTAATGGCCGTTTTAAGAATGGCGATTGACATTATTAATCCTATTGATAGGGAGTTTAGGGATGTTCCAAGCAAAATTCTTGATGATGAACGGTATTGACCATACTTCAAAGATTGTATTGGAGCCATTGATGGAACCCATGTACCAGTTAAAATTTCTCCATCAAAACAAATACCATATATTGGTCGAAAAGGAACTCCTACTTAGAATGTTATGGCTATTTGTGATTTTCGTATGTGTTTCACCTTTGTTTGGGCTGGATGGGAAGACACTGCACATGATACACGTATTTTTTTGGAAGTTATTCGAAAGGAAGAATTGCGATTTCCACACCCTCCTAGAGGTTTGTATTTAATAAAAATGACAATTATGAATTATACATTAAAAAATATATATTTTAATATTTTTTATGAGTGTTATTCGTATATTTATTACAGGAAAGTATTATTTGGTAGACGTGGGATATCCTCACATGAAGGGATACATGGGGCCATACAAAGGGGAGCGGTATCATCTACCAGACTTTCGTCGTGGAAGCCAACCAAGGGGTATGCATGAAATTTTTAATCATGCACATTCATCGATTAGATGCACTATTGAAAGAACATTTGGAGTTTGGAAAAATAAGTGGAAGTTACTGCATTGCATGTCGAATTTTCCTTATGATAAACAAGTGAAAATCGTGGTGGCATCTATGGCTTTTCATAACTTCATTAGGAAGCATGCAATGAAGGATGCTGAGTTTCAACCATATGACGATGATAGAGATTTACTACCTACTGACAGTATAAGCGATAATGAAGCACAAGATGAGTCAATCTTACAACAATCAGATACATCAAATGAAAATTCTATGAACATTGAGCGTGATTATATTGCTAATCTACTTATGACCCGTTAATGTTATCTTTTTATGTTTTTTTTGTTATAAACAATTTAAAATGTTATAAGGATTTCCTTGAATGTCATTCTTTTTTAATATGAAGTGTTGTGGTGTTAAAAAGCGTGTTAAATACTTTAAAAATGATAGAAAGAAAATGATTGACACCACTTTTTATTACATATAAGTACAAAAGAAATAAAATTTTAACGTTTTGTTACATAAAATATTATAAAATAATTTGTACTTGTGAAAGCTAACATTAACCATTTTTATATAAAAAGGTTGGTATAAAATGAAAAAAAAAAAAAAAATCATTACCAACCTTATGCCTTTATTGTCATTACCAACATGTAATGATCTCAAGTAAAATGACATATATTTTGTGTCGCGTAATGATTTTTTTTTTTTTAGCTATACTAAAAAAATTAATTACATGTCCTTATATGTCATTTTTGCAACTAAAAGCACTTTTTTAGTTTTGTTACCAAACATTAGTAACATTAAAAAAGCACTTTAAGACATACAGTTACCAAACATGTAATGACTTTTCAGTAATAGCACTTTTGACAAAAGCTCATAGACAAAAGCTCTATTTCCAAAAGCTCTATTTTTCACCGCAATCCCAAACATAACCTAAGAGCCTGTTTGGGATTGCAGTTGAAAATAGAGCTTTTGGATATAAAGCTTTTGCCTATGAGCTTTTGTTAAAAGTGCTGTTTTTGAAAAGCCATTACATGTTTGGTAACTGCATGTCTTAAGTGCTTTTTTAATGTGTTACTGATGTTTGGTAACAAAACTAAAAAAGAGCTTTTAGTTGCAAAAATGACATATAAGGACATGTAATTAATTTTTTTAGTATAGCTGAGAAAAAAAAATCGTTACGTGACACCAAATATATGTCATTTTACGTGAAATCTTTACATGTTGGTAATGACAATAAAGGCATAAGGTTGGTAATTATTTATTTATTATTATTCTTTTTCCATTTTATACCAACCTTTTTTATATAAAAATGGTTAATGTTAGCTTTCACAAGTACAAATTATTTTGTAATATTTTATGTAACAAAACGTTAAGATTTTATTTCTTTTGTACTTATATCTAATAAAATGTGATGTCAATCATTTTTTTTTGTCATTTTTTAAAGTATTTAACACACTTTTTAACACCACAACACTTCATATTAAAAAATAATAACATTCAAAGAGATCCTTACAACATTTTAAATTGTTTATAACAAAAAAAACATAAAAAAAAGAGAGCATTAACGGGTCATAAGTAGATTAGCAATATGATCACGCTCAATGTTCATAGAATTTTCATTTGATGTATCTGATTATTGTATGCTTGACTCATCTTGTGCTTCGTTATCACTTATACTGTCAGTAGGTAGTAAATCCCCATCATCGTCATATGGTTAAAACTCAGCATCCTTTATTGCATGCTTCCTAATGAAGTTATGAAGAGCCATAGATGCCACCACAATTTTCACTTGTTTATCATAAGAAAAATTCGACATGCAATGTAATAACTTCCACTTATTTTTTCAAACTCCAAATGTTTTTTCAATAGTGCATCTAAGTGATGAATGAGCATGATTAAAAATTTCATGCATACCCCTTGGTTGGCTTCCACGACGAAAGTCGGGTAGATGATACCTCTCCCCTTTGTATGGCCCCATGTATCCCTTCATGTGAGGATATCCTGCATCTACCAAATAATACTTTCCTGTAATAAATATGCGAATAACACTCATAAAAAATATTAAAATATGTATTTTTTAATGTATAATTCATAATTGTCATTTTTATTAAATACAAACCTCTAGGAGGGTGTGGAAATCGCAATTCTTCATTTCGAATAGCTTCTAAAAAAATACGTGTATCATGTGCAGTGCCTTCCCATTCAGCCCAAACAAAGGTGAAACACATACGAAAATCACAAACAGCCATAATATTCTGAGTAGGAGTTCCTTTTCGACCAGTATATGGTATTTGTTTTGATGGAGAAATTTTAACTGGTACATGGATTCCATCAATGGCTCCTATACAATCTTTGAAGTATGACCAATACCGCTCATCATCACGAATTTTGTTTGAAACATCCCTAAACTCCCTATCAATAGGATTAATAATGTCAATCGTCATTCTTGAAACGGTCATTAAAATACGAGTAAAATGTCTACTAACTGTTTCTCCTGAATGTTGAAACCTTTCTTGCACTATTCTATTCCCAAACCCATGACCTAAAGTATTCAAAAACATAGCCACCAACTCTTCAACAGTTAATTTCCTAGTACCTCTTAAATGATATTTTTCTTTTAACTCTTTACACAAGTAAAAGAATACGTGTATTTCCATTCTGAAATTTTGTTTGCACCTATCAGGATTACCTTGTAAAATCTCCATAACCCACTTATAACCTGTTTGAGAAGATGTCCTACAAGGTTCCTTTGCAATATATAGCATATAATAGTTCTTAACAAATTCTACTGTTGCAGCTGCTAGAATAAAAACATCATTTTCATTTTTCTCTTCACCATAATCAATATCACTTGTATCATCTTGAGTACTGCTATAATCACTATTGTCCATGTCTATAAATAAAACAACTAAATAAATAAACACAATATAAATATATAAGCGCCCAAGAAAAAGATATCTACGTAGTTATGAAATATTCTAATATACTCACCTTAGTACACAAATCAACACATATATAAAAAAAATAATAACAATCAAATAGATTCTTAAAACTTTTTAAATAGTTCATAACAAAACACAACATTAAAGAATAACAACATTATTCCATGCTACAACGGTTAATTTCTCTACTTCCCATTCGCTTGATAAAGTCAATCTGTAACCATGGTTCTTTAATAGTCATAAACATCTCTCCGTGTGATCTCTTAAGAAATACCTCTGTTGCAAACTTAAGGATGTCGATGTCAATGCCATTTTCTCTTTCAGCAATCCCCCGAACAACATCCATAACCTCTTTAATATTACATCCAGGTTTATCGTAACTCTTAGATGTCACTGTATTCCTACTTTCGATTACATCACAAATACGACTCAAATGTTGACTACCGATTTGAACTCCTTTCTTTCTTTTCTTGCATTGAACTGCAATACCAAACTTCTTATTTCCTTTATCCCGCGTATCTAAATCAACAGGAATATCATCAATGCCATGTGTATTGAGATTTAGTTCATCATCCAAAACATCTTCACCTTCTAGAACATTGTCATCTTCATCAAAGTTGACATCTACACCATTTATGGCACCAATATCATTAGGAACCAACCCTATGGATGGTGCCCAAGATCCCTCCCCGGTGGCAGTTATATCTCTAAACAATATTTTTACATTTATAGCATAAGCCAAACCAGCTATGCGAAACTTGGTTGCTTCTGGAAATTCCTGTAGTTAGTTATATGTAAAAATCAATAATAGACATTTTATAAACCACTTAAACAAAAACAAATAAGTAAAAGTATAATACTTGCAATTTTTTTCCCACCAATCATCGGACGCATCAATTGTCTTTTTAACTGGATCCCATCCAAAGTCAGTTTCCTTGCCTATCAATCTCTTCCAAATGTTCATTTCTTTTTTCAAACTATCCCACTTGTTCTTAAGTTGTTTATAGCAATATTGTTTTCCAGTTTTTTCATTAAATTTATTTATCACATTTTTCCATCCTGTCTTATTGAAATGTGTTCCTGGACGATTACCAGCATGAATCTCAGTAATACATATATCAAGATAATCTTCTAGCATTTTTTCAATCAAAACTACTTTCTTTATCTGAGTATCTGCGATAGCAGCAACAACGTTGCTTTGACTTTTTTTACTCATGTTTGTCAAATAATAAATAAGCTGATAAAATTATAAATGAAAAAAATATGTTAAACACTACTAAAAATTATATATATATTGACATGAAAAGCACGCATATTCACAAACAACAGGGCAATAATAAGCAGTATTATCTTAAAACAAACAACTAATATTACTTTTTGGAGAACTCAAAATAAAAAAATATAAATAAGAAATAGTCAACAATGATATAAAAATCTACAGCAAAAGAAAAAATAAAAGTAAAATTAGAAAGAAAAATAAATATATTCATTATAGAAACAAATAAAAAAAAAATTAAGTTAAAAATTGACAATTCCCATCGACCCAATAGAAGCTCTGCAAATACCACACAAGACCAACTACACGAGTTTGTTCTCTTTGCTCAAAACCAATTATATTTATTCTAGAAATTAAAATATATATATATTGTTTGAAAAATTGACAACTCCCCACGTGAAGCAGTGTGATTGTTTGAAAAATTGACAACTCCCCAAATGAACAACTCCCCACATACCGCACTGCCCAAGATGGCTCTTTTCACCACACGTTTGTTCTAGAAACAAATTAAAAAAAAAAATTGAAGAAAAAAGCATATCCACGTGAAGCTCTGCATGCCCACACTGCCCACGTGAAGCGTTGCACGCCCACACTGCCCAAAAAGAATTACTACCCTAAACAATTAAC
Organism: Carpinus fangiana; assembly: GCA_006937295.1. Taxonomy (NCBI): domain Eukaryota; kingdom Viridiplantae; phylum Streptophyta; class Magnoliopsida; order Fagales; family Betulaceae; genus Carpinus; species Carpinus fangiana. Next base: position 27,995,467 of record CM017322.1, read on the forward strand.
ACCGAAGCCATCTTCTTCCCTTCCATACTTCTTTTCTTCTCTAAGTTTCTAACTCTTCTCTGCATGATGGGCAAGGAAACCTACGCGCAAACCCGCAGATCTCTGTTCTTATTTTTTCTAATACTATTCTTCTCTTTAGTTTTTATAATACTTTCTCTTTGCAGTTCCATGCTCTGTATTTTTTATTTTCGAATATTTTTTCGAATATTTTTATCAGCCGGTCTCTCTTATATTTTCTAATACTCTTCTATGCAGGTCTCTCTTTATTTTTCTTAAACTCTTCTTCTCTTTATTTTTTCTAGAACTCTCTTTCTGCAGTTCTTTCAATTTACATCTTACAAACTTCTTTTATATATGTCAAGATTAGAACAAATGAGATGAAAATAATCAAAAATCAAAGGAACTCACCGAAACGAGATGAACTTATGTTTGATCTCTCTCCCTGTAGCGGCTCTCAACTGCGGCAGAATGGCCATTCGGTTCAATGTGATGTTTATATATGGGTATGGTCGTTATTTGTTGAAATTGGTACTGGTATTTTTGTCTTGTTCATATATTTTATTAATGAAAACTACGGCGTGCCTTTTTCTCCATAAGTCCATTTGTGCATAAGCCTTATTTTCCAACTTCGTTCCAAACGTGATTTTCAGCGTTTGGGACCTCAGAAGTGCTTTCACAATATTTTACCAAACATCCATTTTTTTCCTGAAACGAGCTTTTGAGACCTCAAAAGCTCGTTTAGTTGCAGACCCAAACATACTCTAAGAGTTTAATTTTAAGAGATGAATTGCTAAAATTATTATTATTTCATTTAAAAACAAAAATCAAAATTACATTTTAAGCTAAACGGGTCGTGCCGGGTCGTGTTGACCCATTAGACTCGTTTAGCTTAAACGGGTTCACGGGTCGTGTCATGTCTGGAGCTCTGATCCGTTTATTAAACGGGTCATGTTTGGATCTAAAATAAATGGGTCGCGGGTCGCCACGTGTCGTAAACGGGTCGACCCATGGACCCGTTTTGCCAACCCTAGGAATAATGCTTGTTTGCCGTTTATAATTAAAAAAAAATAAAAATAAAAACTTTATTTACATATATTTTACGAAATCAAGGCAACGAAAACTTGTAAAACCAAAGTCATGTGTTGAATTCGAATTATGTTAAGATATGAGTACAAAAATATAAATGTCAACTTTAACTTTACCTATTTAATTAAATAGGTTCAACTTCTTAATCACAGCTATTTAATTTTGTGTTGAGTTTGTGTCAAGTTTGCTGATTCACCACCACCATGGTAGATTGTATCTACTCCTAGTCTCTCCCAACCATTTCTCCCTCATCTTCAGCTCTGACAGCATAAGAATATCAATTTGTGTTGATTTAAAAATATAAATGTCAACTTTAACTGTACCTATTTAATTAAATAGGTTCAACTTCTTAATCACAGCTATTTTATTTTGTGTTGAGTTTGTGTCAAGTTTGCTGATTTACCACCACCATGGTGGATTGCATCTACTCTTAGTTTCTCCCAACAATTTCTCCCTCATCTTCAGCTCTGACAGCATAAGAATATCAATTCATGTCGTGTCTGAAGCTCCGACCCATTTATTAAACGGGTCATGTTTAGGTCTAAGCTAAATGGGTAGCGGGTCGCCACGTGTCGTAAACGGGTCGACCCATGGACCCGTTTTGCCAACCCTAGGAATAATGATTGTTTGCTGTTTATAATTGAAAAAATAAATAAATAAAAACTTTATTTACATATATTTTACGAAATCAAGGCAACGAAAACTTGTAAAAACCAAAAGTCACATGTTGAATTTGAATTATGTCAAGATATGAGTATAAAAATAGGAAAAATTATAAAAAAGTCCCCTCAACTACCAGCGATTTACGATTTAGCCCCCTGAAGTTTCAAAAGTGATAAAATGGCCCTCTAAACTACCAAACAGTTGTATTTTGGCCCCCTCTGTTAGTTGTTGTCATCAAAATGGATGAAAAAATCAAAACTACGTCGTTTGGCAATTGTAAGTTACTAAAATGCCCTTTTGGAGAAAAAAAAATATATTAAAAAAAGGATCAAAACGGCGCCATTTTGGTAAGTGTTAGGAATTAAAAAAAAAAAAAAATCCCTATCAAGGTTGCCGAGCCTTCGCCGGAGTCGCTCAAAACTTCGCCAGACTGCCTCTGCTCTCTCCAGTACAACCCAAGTTACCGAACCATATCCGCGATTGCCATTCTTGGATCTTTGGACCTCGTGTTCAATGTGAACGACCTAGACTCGGCTCTATCCTACCAACCCAAGGCCGACCCATCCTCGAACCGTGGGTCAACGAACTTGCCACAGCCTCGGTACAGGGTCTGCACCCCAATAGGTTCACCGACCCCTCCTCAGCCAACCCATACTCGGGTTCCCATACACCGGTCACTTCAAGTTTGTCGAGTCTGTCATGTTCGCCGACCATGCCTCATCGCCGAGTCTGCCTCGAGCCGTGGGTCACTGACCATGCCTCATCGTCGAGCTTCGCCTCGCCCATGGGCGTCGTACCTCGCCATCCTCGGATCGCCGAGCCTACCAAGTTCGCCGAGTTTGAGCACCTTGCCTAGTCGCCATCAAGCTCGCCGAGTCTCACATCGCAGCTTGGGCTAAGGCAATTTTCTTGGATTCCAAACACAAATTACTCTCTTCGGATTTGGGGGCTTTTCGTGGGGTCTTGGGCTTTTTTTTTTTAATTCCTAACACTTACCAAAACGGCGCCGTTTTGGTAAGTGTGGAAAACCTTAATTTAAGCCAAAACGGTGCCGTTTTGATCCTTATTTAATATGGTTTTTTTTTTTTCTCCAAGAGGGCATTTTAGTAACTTACCATTGCCAAACGACGTAATTTTGATTTTTCCAACCATTTTGACGACAACAACTAACGGAGGGGGCCAAAATGCAACTGTTTGGTAGTTTAGAGGGCTATTTTATCACTTTTGAAACTTCAGGGGGCTAAATCGTAAATCGTTGGTAGTTGAAGGGGCTTTTTTATAATTTTCCCATAAAAATATAAATGTCAACTTTAACTTTACCTATTTAATTAAATAGGTTCAACTTCTCAATCACAGTTATTTAATTTTATATTGAGTTTGTGTCAAGTTTGCTGATTCACCACCACCATGGTGGATTGCATCTACTCCTAGTCTCTCCCAACAATTTCTCCCTTATCTTCAGCTCTGAGAGCATAAGAATACCAATTTGTATTGATTTAAATTTATAAAATAATTGGAGTTAATATTTTATTCATCTCATTTTATAAATTAATTATTAAATTTATAAATTTATATGAATCTCGCATAAATCTAAAGATGAACGCCATAAATCTAATTATTAACGTGAATGATTTCTCGTGCCAAACAATTTTATTATTTTTTGGTCACTTTAATTTTAAAATGGCCTAGAACTATTTTTAATCCTAAAGCTGGGCCCAAAAGCCCCATGCTTTTATTATCGGGCAGGCGCATGTAATTCGCTGCCTCATATCCAAGGGTTTTGCCGCCTGAAAGGGTTCTGTTGCCTCGTCTTCGAAGATCTTCTCGTCTCTCTCTTTCTCTGAACGAGAGTCCGAAATATTGTCTCCCCTAAACCAGAAATCCAAAGCTTTGTCTTCCTTGGAAGATAGTTCGAGCAATTATTCGCAGCGCTCCAACTCCTTCGATATCTACGGACCTCAAGTAACCTCCTTCTCTACCGTGCTTTCGATTTTTCTATTTATTTGTTTCTTAAACATTTTTTTTTTGTCTTTGTTAATTCCAGCGCTTTCAATTTCTTTAATCTTGGCCTCATACTACTTTTCCTTTTCTGTAAGGTAATCACTTTTGTGGCTATCTTCTCTTCAACTGGTTACATATTTTTCTCGTTGACTATTAAATTTAGAATACTCGATGAACACTATTGAACACAAAGAATTTATACGAGTTTGATTAATTTGATAGATGATTATACACTCGGGGATGTTTTGCCAACCCAATGAACAGTATTACAAGCAGAATTCTCCATCTCTTGAGCAATTGCACTTCTGCCAGTCACATTCACCAAATTCAGGCCCAACTAATCCTTCAAAACCTCCACCCAAACACCACCATTGCCCACCAATTCATTGCTGCATCCCAATCATTAGGCCAGTTGGACTCCGCTCTCACCCTCATCGCGCGGAGTGTTTTCGTTTGCAACACTCTGATCAGAGCCTTCTCTCATTCCCACATCCCTCACACCCCTCTTTCTATATACGCCCGCATGCAAAGAAACTCTATTGCTCCTAATAACTACACCTTCCCTTTCCTCCTCAAGTCGTTGTCTGACTTCCGTGATCTTAAACAAGGCCAATGCCTACATACCCATGTCATAAAATTGGGTCATCTTAATGATATTTATGTCCAAAATTCGTTGTTGGATTTGTATGCGTCATGTGGTCATATGGGATTATGTCGGCGTGTGTTTGACGAAATGCCTCAAAGAGATGTTGTGTCGTGGACGGTTTTGATTATGGGGTATAAGAATGCTGGGGAGTATGACGATGCGTTGATTGTTTTTGAACAAATGCAATATGCGGGCGTGGTGCCGAATCATGTTACTATGGTCAATGCGTTAACTGTGTGCGCAAATTTCGGGGCCCTTGAAATGGGTGTGTGGATTCATGATTTTATAAAGAGAAGTGGGTGGGGATTGGACGTGATTTTGGGGACTGCTTTGATTGACATGTATGGAAAATGTGGAAGAATTGAAGAGGGGTTGGGTGTTTTCAGAGGCATGAAGGAAAAGAATGTGTTTACGTGGAATGCACTTATTAAAGGGCTAGCTCTTGCTAAGAGTGGCGAGGATGCCATTTGGTGGTTTAATAGAATGGAGCAGGAAGGATTCGAGGCTGATGAAGTGACTGTGATTGGGGTGCTTTGTGCTTGTAGTCACTCAGGGTTAGTAGATACTGGTCAGCAAATCTTTGGTTCCTTGATTGATGGGAAGTATGGGTTTTCACCCAGTATCAAACATTATGCTTGTATGGTTGACCTTTATGCACGTGCTGGATGTCTTGAAGACGCTTTCAAATTAATAAGAGATATGCCTTTTGAGCCTACCAAAGCTATGTGGGGATCATTGCTTGCTGGTTCTAGAGATCAGGGAAATTTGGAATTCAGCGAGTTTGCAGCTTGGAAGCTTGTAGAACTGGAGCCAAAGAATAGTGCTTACTATGTTGTGCTGTCTAACCTGTATGCAGAGATGGGAAGATGGTGTGATGTCGAGAAAGTGAGGATTATGATGAAAGAGAGAGGACTTAGGAAGGACTTGGGTTGCAGTTCTGTGGAACCTGGACCCCAGGAGCATGTTTATGAAATTTAAGCGCAATAAGTCACCTGGATGTAAGAGAGAATCCTCAGAGTTTGTTCAATAGAGGTGCCTCCATAATTCCGTTGGGCCCGGTAATTTTTGGTAAGTATGGACATGTTTGTTTTTGAACACTCTGACTTTGCATCATTATTTGTTTGCTAGATTAATCACAGACTTAATCTGCATCTCTTACATAAATGGACCTACAGATGTTCCGCATAGCTGTCTCAAGGAAGCAATGAATGTATCTGGGAAGGATGGAATCTTCTGATGGTTGATATGTCCAATTATTTGTTGTGGGTCAAAGCAATATTTAACGAGAACTCAGCATGTCTGATTGAACCTTCTACCGTCAACATTCAAATTTTGATTGCTGTTCATAGGTGAAAAGATACTCTTACTTATGGAGCATGTTAATATTTTGGCAATAGAAACTTTATGATTCTTTCTTAGCATTGCGTTGAAATTTCCTGACCGCAGAGTAGATTGAAATTGTTCAAATTGTTTCCTCTGTTTTCACTTCTCTGTGAGTGAATGGGGGAAGTGGGCAATCATTTCCAAGTAGAGTAATCATTTAGAATTATGAAATAGTTCATAAACTTCATGCCTTCAACTCGAAGATTGAAGGCAAGACACCAGTACAACTCATTAAAGCAACGCAAAAATACCAGCTCCCACACTGGACACGGGAGACTAACAGTAGACTCAAACTAGATGAGATTACAACTCAATTCTTATTGAACGTAAGTGACCATAGAGAAGCCGGCCGGCAGCGGCTAGTACTCCTTAGTGCTCCTTAGTGCTTCTCCAGGGCAAGGACCTTGCACCAAGCTGGCCTTGCCGTGATATTAGCTGCCCAGGCACTGACATGGGGGCGTGAATCAAAGAGCTTTTTGGCTTCTGTGCCCAACAAGCATTGAATAGTGGGCAGGTGGTGCAAATCTGCCAAGGTGAAGCAGTCACATGTCAAGTATTTTGAATGAGCCAGCCGACCCTCATAGATATCAAGAACCTTAGCGAGCTTAGCTTCGTTCTCCTCCACAACTGCCTTGTCGGTAACCATGCCATACACTGGCTTCCATGTCAATTCCCAGGTAAGCTTTGAAGCTGCCGGGTTGAATTGGTGAGCCTCCACCTCAATCGCCACCCCTATGGTTGCTTTCTGCTTAGTGTCTCCGCATGCCAGATCGGTCCCCTTGTCAGCATACTGGTGGGCGATGTACTTAGTAATTGCTCTTGATTCTGCAATGAGATGAAAATCAGTAAATCACACTAAGCATATCACCCATTAAAGTAAAAGTACTGCCGGCAGTTGCACATATATATAGACTTTACCAAAGAGCTTCAAATCTCCATCTTCAAAAGCTGGAATTTGACCGAATGGCTGCATCAACAAGGAAATGTTAAGTCCAAATAAACATACAATTAAAGAAGTTCAGTTACTAGAATGGTTTCTTGTTCTTACATTGAGAGAGAGGAAGGGCTCTTTCTTATGTTCACCAGCTTTCATGTCTACAGGCACAAGCTCAAATTCAAGCTCTTTCTCATAAAGGGTAGCTAGAACCCGCTGTGTAGCTGATGAGAGAGGGACTCCGTGGACTTTGATGGGTGCCATGATTGCAGATGGTGATGAGTATTTTAGAAAAAAGAAGAGATAGAAGAGCAAGAAGAAGATGGGTTATATAAGTAGAGTTTATGCTGCTAGTTTTATAAGCTGGGGGTGGGGGAGTGGGCTGAGGTTCAGCCTCCTTTTCTAGAATCCTCTATTTGGAAAGCTGCAATTCAAGTAAACGTAGTCGATGACTCCTATAGTACTGTGCTTTTTTCTTTGGTGGGATTCGGTTGTCACCGCCCCCTAGTGGCCGCCTATATTGAAGTCAAGCCCGCCTTGGTAGACTCGAAGCTCAATCAAGCCCCGATGATTTTTAACGCAAAAATCAGAAAGCAAGAACACACTCGAGCACCAAAGCAAAAGATTTTACAAAAGAGAATACATATTTTCAGGAAAAACAATATGCAAGATCAAAACTATCTTCATTTCTTTTTTCATATTATACCTGCCCACACCGAGGACACTGATGGTTCGCTATAGGGGGAGAGAGTGTTTGGGAGTTGGTTACTAAACAAATGTACTAAACCTTCAAATAATCATCAGAATATCGATTACCCAATTCTTAACTCTTCAAACTCCAAATTTGGATATATACAGGGAGAGAGACGGAAAGAGTGAACCGAAGAGGGGAAAAATTTCCGAGTATAGAGAGAGAGAGAGAGAGAGAGAGAGAGAGAATTACCACAGTTGGTGACTCTTCTTGGAAGTTTGTTTCGGCCAGCTACCGTACCGGAGAGAAGGCTTTCTTCTTCGTTATTTAGAGGGGTGGGGGCGTCGGCAATAAGTATAATTATACTGCAGACGCCGGTAGTCCTAACGTCTGCCCAATCTGACCTGGCCTTGTGCCACGTATAGACTTAAAAAATTAAAAAAATTAATTTTTTTTTTTTTTAAAAAAAAGTTATCGACAAATCTCTCCCTCTTTCTCACTCTTTTCTATTCTCTCTCCCACCGGAGACCACGATGCCAAGCAGTGTGAGAATAAGAGAGAGAGAGAGAGAGAGAGAGAACCTGTGCGTGTGGGTGGTTGGTCGTCACCGGCCCTCGGTGGTGGGTGACCATTGATGGGGGGAGGGGTAAGATGGACCTTGACGGTGGGTTGGGGATTTTGACGGTGGTTGATCATCATCGGAGATGTAGGTGGGATGTCAGCGATGCTTAACGTTTATGGTCTTCGGTGGCCTACCGTCGGTGAGGGGAGATGGAGATGGAAGAAAAAAGCTTTGTCTGAAAATGTGGAGCTTTCGTAGACAAGGAGAAGCGCATCTAGTGTAGTGGTATCATAGTACCCTCCCACAATACTGACCGTGGTTCGATTACCCTGATGCGCACGGTTTGTCTATTTTTCTTGTTTGATCGCCGAGAATGGGATTTTTTAGATAAATTCAAAGATAAAAATAAAAATGCCTTTGATTATTAACAAAATATTATTTTGGTAGTTGAGAAAATGTTTGAGATGAATAATAACTGTTTATTGTTTATAATTGGAAAAAAAAAATAAAAACTTTATTTACATATATTTTACAAAATCAGGGCAACGTTGCATGTTATCGAGTTCAAATTATGTCAAAATATGTATAAGAATCTCTTCTACCCCAACAATCTCTCCTTCATCTTCAACTCCGCCAGCATAAGAATATCAATTTGTGTTGATTTAAATTTAAGAAATGATTCACATTAATATTTAATTCATCTCATTTTACAAATTAATTATGAAATTTGTAAATTTATATGAATCTCACATAAATTTAATGATAAACGCCTCAAATCTAATTATTAGTGTGAATCATTTCTCTTTAGATTTTTGGAACCAAACAATTTTTCTCACTTTAATTTTAAAATGGGCTCGAACTTTTTTTAATCCTAAAGCTGGGCCCAAAAGCCCCTTGCTTTTGTTATCGGGCAGGCCCATGTAATTTGCTGCCTGAAAGGGTTCTGTTGCCTCGTCTTCAAAGATCCTCTCTCTCTCTCTCTCTCTCTCTTTCTCTAAACGAGAGTCCGAAATACTGTCTCCCCTAAAACCAGAAATCCAAAGGTTTGTTTTCCTTGGAAGATAGTTCGAGCAATTATTCGCAGCGCTCCAACTCCCTCGATATCTACGAACCTCAACTAGCCCTCCTTCTCTACTGTAATTTCGATTTTCTATTTATTTATTTCTTAAACATTTTTTGTCTTTGTTGGTTCCAGCGCTTTCAATTTCTTTAATCTTGGCCACATACTACTTTTCCTTTTCTGTAAGGTAATCACTTTTGTGGCTATCTTCTCTTCAATTGTTTACATATTTTTCTCGTTGACTATTGTTAGAACAGTTTTCAACACAATGGATGCACTTTCTTTAGGACCTCTTCGATCTTTGATACGTCGTCGTTGAGTACTTCAAACTGCTACAAAAGAACAAAAGCGTCAAAGGTCCGCCAGCATCTATGCCGTGGAAACTCCGATGCCAGAGTCAGTTTCTAAGAGAAATACTATCCTTCGATGTACCATAAATCAATATGCTTCCCAGGATTAATTAAGCTCAATTCTTTCTTTATCAACTCCAAGTGAGAGATGGCGTTTTTTCACCTTTGCCTGGAAACTTCATTTATAGGCTGTTATGACTTAAATATCTTGATGGCATCAAAGACTTTTGGTTCAAAAGTCTCAGCGTGAACAATACCTCGATCGACCGAGGGGTCAAACGAGAGCTACTGACCTTCAGTGTATTTTGGCGCGAATAGTAGCTCGGTGAACAATACCTCGGCCGACCGAGAGTCGAACGAGGGGTCGAATGAGAGACACTAACCTTTGCCATTTTCTTCGGTGGTGAACAGTGTCGGTGAATAGTACTGTGAACAGTGTCCGTAAACAGTACCGGTTCGAACGGGTTCCGAACGGTCAACACTAACCTTCAAGAATTCTCCTTATTTTTGGCCTCTTCCCACTCGGATTCCTTTTAGGACAATGAATAATAAAACCTACTTGCAATAATTAAATTATTGCCTTGAATAGATTTTCTTCTATACTTTCATTGTAGAATTTTGATCAACCGGTGTCGTTTCCACGTTGTTGACCTTTTCCTCATTTGTGGTTTTATCATAGATGTAGGAAAATGCCGTCCTACATCACTCCCTTCTTCCCATCTTCAGACGTTCCATTATCATATTATTCATATAATATCTCATTACAATATTATATCCTCTCCTACGATCTCATCATTCCAAATCTCCTTATAATACTTATATATTAATATCTCTTCTATAATATCTCATCTAAAGCTTGAGATAAGGCCTTCTATAGGGTTTGAGATAAAACATGATGAGCCAATGACTTTCCTGTAGAGATTGGAAAGAGATTCTTAAAGTATAAATTATTCTCAATAGTTACCCCCCAATTCCCTTAGCCAAGGTATCTTGGATAACAGGAATTTTAATCTAAATCCATGGAGTGTATTATGAGCTCAACAACTTGTTTTTGTCCAAGGTTTTCTCCTTTCCTGTTCATTTTTGCTCAAGGTTTTCTCCTTGTTCTTGTTTTTGCCCAGGGTTGTCTCCCTATTCATTTGTTTTTGTCCAAAGTTTTCTCCTAGTTCTTTGGTGTACAAATTTAATATACTCGCAAGCGCACGAATCGTTTGCAATATAGTGTTGTGTAAGTGTGAGGTCGAATTCATAGAGAGTCGTGTTTGCAAAACTAGATTTTTTTATCTAAACTAATCCTACTTTAACCTAGTTCCAAAGTTTCGAACTTAGTCGTACAAAAACATAAAGTAAACTAAATGCTTTAAAAACAATTAAATGAAAAGTACTAAGGTCTTAGAATCCACCTCACCAAATCAAGGTATATAGTCTCATGCTTAGTTCATGCATCCGTCTAATGATTAAATCCTATGCATGTTCTATTGTTCCTATCAAAAGATTCAAAGAATCCATCCATTTGACAAAAGACAATGCATATCCAATTTAGTTCAAAAGATCCAATGTATCCATGCTTAGCACAAAAGACAATGGATATCCAAAGTAAATTAAAAGATGCAATGTATCCATCGGACAAAACACAATGAATATCCAACCACGACACAATCAATCACAATTTTGTCACTAAATTGAATTGAAACGAACAGACATGACATTAAACGACGGATTTAGTACAAACTAATCATGAAAACGTGTAAATAAATCAATGGTAAGGCTTCATCTTCAACATTAGTTGAAGATTTAGCCTCTCATGCTAATAAGAGACAAAGGAAAATTAAAAGAATGCATTATAAATCGAAAGCTAACAACTAACGACGATTGGAAGGCTAAAGAATGCCAAAAATATAGAGTTTTTGCTCTTAAAGGCGCCTCCCAAACGTAGGGTTTACAAAATTATAAGAGTCCTATTTATAAGCAAAATTTATGCTGTCAAGTCATGCGTAAGTGCACTCGATCACACCTAGTGCGCTTGAGTGCACTCAACCTTTCAATAATCCCACGGCGCAGTCGAGTAAGCGATGGGCTAGGGCTACGCGGGTAACTCGGGCTGACGTGGGTGCGTTCGATTGCGGCCTTTTGGGCTCAAGCGCAGTTGCGCTCAATTGTGTCACGCTTAGGCTCGATCGCAACTCCATGTGCTTGATCGCACAACAGGGAGCTTCAAACCACATTTTCATGTCAATGACTTGCATCACAATAAAATACTACAACTAACAAAAACATTAGAAAATAACCAAACTAAGAGCTTAACAAACATAAGTTAAAGGGGTTCAAATATAAAATATTTGGCACTCATCAAATACCTCCAAACTTACATTTTGTTAGTCCTTTAGCAAAACAAAATGAAAAACACACAAAAAACAAGAAACATAAGTCCACTGTTGTGGGAGAAACAATTGCATTTAGTATATACAACAAGCCTTTTAAACCCCTAGGCATCCCTAGAGGACGAATGAAGTCTCGTGAGGGTTTACCAGCAATGACACCCACAAACATTTTATTGGCATTATGTTATTGACAGACAAAGCCTTTCATAAAAACACATGGTTCATACGTCATTAACAAATTTAACAAGTTGAACATATAAACCACATCATTCAGACATCCAAATATCATTCAAATCATAGGTGGAAAATTGAGACAACACATGCTTCAAAAAGTGCAAAGTGGACTAACATAAGATCATGGAGTTTCAATTATTCGCAAAAGATGTATACCCCAAAATTTGTAGGAATGCAATGTGATAACAACAACCAAGGGCTTGAATCAAAAAGTGCAATTTTTTTTTTTGTAGGCTATGCAATGCTTGACTCCCTTAAGCTTCTAAATGACCTATGTAACGAGTGTTGGGCCAGTGACTCCCAAACTAGGTAATTTTAGGGCATTAGATGTAGAGACATCCCTAAGGACTTAATTACTTAAGTCAAAAAGAGCTACGAAGCCTAACTAGCCATACAATCACTCAACTAGAATTTTTCATCTTTTTACGTGAACACTCCTTGCTTGGTGAGGCAAGAGGTCCGGTTACTCAATGAAAAGCTTAACTTATGATGATTTTTTTTTTAACAGCTAGGGTTTTCAACGTCACATCACATCAATCTAAAAATCTCAAGAAACACACTCCTTAAGTCAAATCTCATACCTCACCGATCCTATGCTAGTGTGCATGTGAAAAAAATAAATAAAACAAGTAAAGTCTCTTTAATCCAACACAAGAATCAAACACTGAGATTTCTAATGATATGCAGTGTTCAAATAAGTTAAACACACCAATGACATGCAATCCACAATTATGATGTAAGTCATGCCCAATCAACAACATAGCAAATTTTTTTTTAACAAAAACAAACAAAACAAACAAAAAGATAGTGTATTTTTTCACACCCCCAAACTTAAAAGACACATTGTCTCTAATGTGGCAAGAAATACAATACCATGGGATGAGGAAACCAGAGTGTGAAAAGGCCAGGGTGTCCCCCAAACTTGAACACCAAAACACCTGTCAATAACTAACAGTAATATTTTCTCATAGGAACAAACATCAAAAGGTTAATTGCTGTTAAAAAAATAAAATGAAAATAAAAACTAAAGGGAACAATGGGTTGCCTCCCACAAGCGCTAACTTTATAGTCTTTAGCTAGACTATCTACAGCAGATGTGTTGCATGATCCAGACGACCTGTGACAATAAGCAAACACATCAAAGTTAACAAACATGCAACAGTGAGAATGGTATGCTCTGGCTTGTCAGGGTCAAAAGGGTAATGGTCGTAGTTGGAATAACTACCAAGCACATAGAAGGAAGGATATCCAGCTAACCATTTCATAAACTGATCAAAGAATGGGGGAGGGAAATGATCTTTCCTTGTAAGGGCTTTCATCTTGCTGTAATCGATACACCCTTGCCATCCTGTCTGAACTCGAGTGGATAACCACTCGTTATCTTTTTTCCTCCCCACGGTCACACTCGGCCACCTAGGCCATGCATGAATGGGTCCAACCCATTTGCTGTCAGAAATCAAGTTGGGAGGCTCAGATGCTGATGAATAAGGTGTAGGGAATGATAACTTAGTGGTTTCCCCACACTTCGGCTGCATCTCAGAAATGGCCTCAGCTTGCTCAACTAATTCATCTAAGTCCACATTATATCCTAATTGAGCAAAACTTTCTAGCACAGTGTCCTCCAAACTTGGCTCAACTACATTCCTAGCTGGCTTAAGGAACCTATCAAAGTCTATGTCTCCTCCACACTAAGCGAAACACTCTATCTCAGGATCCTCCATACTCGGCTCATGCATAGTTTTAGCCTGCTGAAGTAACTTACTACAATCAAAATCATCTCTAGATGGTGCAAAACACTCTATCTCCGGGTCTTCCAAGCTAGGCTCATACAAAACACCAACTTGCCCAATTAGCCTAACAAGGTCCAGGTCATCTTCATCTTGAGCAAAGTACTCCATCTCAAGATCCTCTAACTAAACTCACTTACAATCTCATCAGTGATCTCTTCAATTAAGTACACAGGGCAGACCTCATCATAATCAAGTGGTTGGTGATTGATGTTAAATATGTTGAGCTCCACTGTCATATTCCCAAATGAGATTTTCATCACTCCCATCCTACAGTTAATTAGGGTGTTAGCCATAGTTAAGAAGGGTCGCCCTAAAATCATTGGAATTTGGCTCCCAATATTATGCACTGGCTCCGTGTCTATCACTATGAAGTCCATAGGGAAATAAAACTTGTCAACCTTGATCAATCCATCCTCAATTATTTCCCTTGGTATCTTCATTGACCTATCAGCCAATTGGAGCGTCATAGAAGTAAGCTTCAATTCACCTAACCCCAGATGTAGATAAATTGAATAGGATAGGAGATTCACACTTGCTCCTAGATCCAACAATGCCCTATCAATCTGCTTGGCTCCTATCATGCAAGAAATGGTTGGACACCCAGGGTCCTTATACTTGATTGGCAACTTGCACTGGAGGATGGAGCTCACTTGCTCGGTCAGATATGATTTCTTTGGGACATTTGTTTTCCTCTTGATCGCGACCAAATCCTTCAAGAATTTAGCATATGATGGCACTTGCTGAATTGCATCCAAAAACGGGATGTTTATCTGAACTTGCTTAAACACTTCTAAAATTTCAGCAAACTGTGCATTCTTCTTTGGAGCTTTCAATCTCTCTGGATATAGAGCTTTAGGTACAAACGACCTAGGAGAATCCTTAACAATGGGGGTGACTGTAGTTGTCACCCTCTTCCCCTTCTTGCCTAGCAAGGTCTGCTTCTGGCTTTACCACTTGATTGTCCACTTGTCTTTTAGACCTCAGTGTGATAATCACATTTACATGCTCCTGCCCTTGCGCCTGACTTGAAGAATTTCCAGTCGTAAATGCCTTAGGATTGGCCATGGGCTGGCTTGGGAACTTTCCCTTATCTCTCTCACCCAAGTGACTGGTTAATTGACCCATCTTCATCTCCAACTTGGCAATCACCTGAGTGTTCACCATGGTGGTACTCCTCATGTCATTGATGGATTGACCAGTCATTTTCATAAAATCCCTGAGGGTATATTCCAATGACTGTGTCATCGACGCTGGGGCTTGACTAGGGGCTTGGTAAGCAGATGTTGATGCTGGTTGAGCCGAGCGACCATGATTAGGGAACGTCGGAAGGAACCCTGGAGAGTATTGATTGTGAGCATGATGTGAAGCTCCTCCCTAATCTGCTAATTGGTTCTGCTTCTAAGAAAAATTAAGGTGGTTACGCCACCCTGGGTTGTAGGTCTCTGAATAAGGTTCATTTGACTGCTTTTGATAATCATTGAAAGCGTTCACTTGTTCCATCGGGTACTCGAAAAAGACCGCCCAGATGGAAAATTCTGTGCCGAGTGCATAGGACTAGAACAGATGGAACAATTATCAACAGTGAAAGTGTTGGTAGCATTGACGGACTGACCTACGTTAAGAGTGTCAAGCCTTTTGGTGAGTGCGTCTATCTTTATGTTCATCTCATCTTCTCCCTTCAACTTATAGATGCCTCATTTCTTGGGGTTACTAGCAGATTTATCTTGACAACTCAAAAAATTCCACTATTGTGAGTTGTCGGACAGCTTGTCCATTGCCTTATATGCTAAATCTCCCGTCAAACTTAAGAATGCCCCTCCATTCATTGACTCGATCACGCTATGGTTGGGCTAAGTCAGCCCTTGGTAAAAGAATTGAACGAGTCTCCACTTCTCATATCCATGTGGAGGGCATTTGATTAGCAACTCTTTGAAACATTCCTAACACTCAAAAAACTTCTCATCCTCCTCCTGAGTGAAAGAACTAATCTCCTTTTGGGCCCCATTCACTTTAGACACTGGGAAAAACTTATTGTAAAATTCATTCAACAAGCTTTCCCAAGATGTAATGGACCCGGACGTGTTGGAATCCAACCTGGCTCTATCGTGAAGAGAAAAAGAGAAAAGTATAAGATGGACTGACTCCTCAAAGAAGTTCTAAAACTTGAATGTGGCACACATATCTGTGAACTTCTTCACATGGCCATAGGGGTTTTCATGATCCAAGCCATAAAATAAAGGTAGGAGTTGGATGACATGTGGTTTTAAATCAAAATGGGTGGCATTGGTTGGTGGCAGCATTATACATGAGTGGGAATTAGTCGCAACAGGTGCGAACAACTCCCAAAGTGATGGAGTGAAGTCCATGTTCCAAGCTCTAACTTGCTCCATTCCAAGCTCTTGCATCCTGGTACTCTACATTCTCCTCTTGATTTGCATTTCTCAAATTGTCCCCCATCTCAACAGGTGCTCTACGAGTTCTCCTAAAAGTTTTCTCTAGGTCGGGATCTAAAGGTATCAAATCTAAGTTTTGGAATCTCCGACCAAGAATACAAAAAATAAACTAACTAAACAAAGATTAAAAAAGAAAAATTATTCACAAAAATTAATAACAACAGATAAAAGATAAAAGACAGGCACTAAAAAAAATAAACAGATTAAAGAAAAATAACAGTAAACCAAGAAAAAAAAATAAAAAAATTGAGTACTTAGCTGCTTCTGGTTTGTTGCTGCTGACTGCGGAGATGCGCTTAAGTGTAGGTATTATGCGATCGATTGTAAGCGTGCATGAATATAGCAATCTGCTAGTGCGCTCGATCGCAATAGAGGTGCGATCGAACGTAAAAGTGCACTGTAGAATTGTCGATCTAATGTGCGCTGGCGCGCAATTGCAAATTGTCGAGTGCAGGTGCACAGACAGTGTAATAAAAGGAACTTACCGAAATTCCAGAAACTTCAACAAACTCAAAAACACCCAAACACTATTCTAACCTCTTTTTCTTTTTCTTTTTCTTTTTCTTTTTTGCTTTTTTCAAGAACAACACAGAAACAAATAAAAGTAAAATAAAATTGCAAAAAGTAAATCACTAGTAGAAAAATAAAATCAATCTAGACAAAAAAATTAATTTCCACAAAACAAACAACTCTCCGGCAACGGCGCCAAAAGTTGGTGTACAAATTTAATGCACTCACATGCACACGAATCGTTTGCAATATAGTGTTGTACAAGTGCGAGGTCGAATCCACAGAGAGTCGTATTTACAAAACTAGATTTTTTTATCTAAACTAATTCTACTTTAACCTAGTTCCAAAGTTTTGAACTTAGTCATGCAAAAACATAAAATAAACTAAATGCTTTAAAAAAAATTAAATGAAAAGTACTAAGGTCTTAGAATCCACCTCATCAAATCAAGGTACATATTCTCACGTTTAGTTCATACATCTGTCTAATGGTTAAATCCTATGCATGTTCTATTGTTCCTATCAAAAGATTCATGAATCCATCCATTTGACAAAAGACAATGCATATCCAATTTAGTTCAAAAGATCCAATGTATCCATGCTTAGCACAAAAGACAACGGATATCCAAAGTAAATCAAAAGATGCAATGTATTCATCGGACAAAATACAATGAATATCCAACTACGGCACAATCAATCACAATTTTGTCACTAAATTGAATTGAAACGAACACACATGACATTAAACAACGGATTTAGTACAAACTAATCATGAAAACGTGTAAATAAATCAATGGTGAAGCTTCGTCTTCAACATTAGTTGAAGATTTAGCCTTTCACGCTAATAAGAGACAAAGGAAAATTAAAAGAATGCATTATAAATCGAAAGCTAACAACTAACGACGATTGGAAGGCTAAAGAATGCCAAAAATATAGAGTTTCTGCTCTCATAGGTTCCTCCCAAACGTAGGGCTTACAAAATTATAAGAGTCCTATTTATAAGCAAAATTTATGTTGCCAGGTCATGTGTAAGTGCACTCGATCGCACCTAGTGCGCTCAAGCACACCCAACCGTTCAATAATTCGACGGTGAAGTCGAGTAAGAGATGGGCTAGGGCTACGTGGGTAACTCGGGCTAACGTGGGTGCACTCGATCGCGGCTTCTTGGGCTTGAGCGTAGATGCGCTCGATCGTGTCACACTTAGGCTCGATCGCAAGTGCACTCGATCGAGCCTAAGAGGGAGCTTCAAACCTCATTTTCATGTCAATGACCTGCAGCACAATAAAACACTATAACTAACAAAAACATTAGAAAATAACCAAACTAAGAGCTTAACGTACATAAGTTAAAGAGGCTCAAATATATTATTTGGCACTCATCATTCTTGTTTTTCCTTAGGGTTGTCTCCCTATTCATTTGTTTTTGTAGATGGTTTTCTCCTTGTCCTTGGGTATGAACCTCTTTATTTTTGCTCAGGGTTGTGTCCTTGTCGTGCCTATCAAAGAATAATTGTCAAAGGGGTCCCTAGGATCCAGGGATACTCTGATGCTTAAATTAACATTATTCTTTATTCAAGTTAAACTCACTATTGGGAAACAGTAATAAAAGACATAAGTAAATCAAACTTAGGCGTACTAGTGATAGTATTTTTTTCAAATGCTTTGCATTCTATGGCCTTGGTAGTGATTTCTCGTCTGCTCTCCAAAGGTGGTACGCACCTTGTCGTTGGCACTTGATAACTTGGTATGGCCCTTCCCATGTTGGGCCCAGCTTCCCTTCATTGGAATCTTGTATGGCAATAGTCACCTTTCTAAGGACCCAATCTCCAATTTTGAAATCCCGGTGTTTAACCTGTTTGTTAAAGTAGTTGGATGCTTTCTGCTGATAGGCGGCCATGGTTATCTGAGCCCCATCTCGCTTCTCTTGTAGCAAATCCAGGTGCAACCTCATTCCCTCTTTATTCAATCCTGGGTTGTAATGATTTACCCGGTAGCTAAGAGGCCCTACCTCTACTGGTATCACAACTTCAGTTCTGTATGCCAGGGCGAAGGGTGTCTCTCCAGTAGGAGTCTGGGTAGTTGTTCTATAGGACCACAGTACTTCCAGGAGAAACTCTACCCAAGCTCCATTTCTGTCTTCAATCTTCTTCTTCAAAATCTTCATTAAGGTTTTGTTGGTTGCTTCTACCAAACTGTTTGCTTGGGGATGCCCCGGTGAAGAGTAGTAATTCCTTCTGCGGAGCTTTGCACACCACTTCCAGAATGGTTCGCAATCAAATTGTTTACCGTTGTCTGTCACAAATGCATGAGGAATTTCGTACCTACACATTATTGACTTCTACAGGAAACTCTGGATGTTTTCGGTTGTAATGGCTGCTAGTGCCTCCACTTCTATCCATTTGGTGAAGTAATCCACCTTAATTACTATGAACCTGCTTCTTCCCTTTCCCGTGAGTAGCGGACCTACCAAGTCGACCCCCCATTGTGAGAAGGGCCATGGCACCGAAAGCAGACTCAACTCCTCAAGATGATTCCTTGTGATCTTAGCAAATCTTTGACACTTGTCGTAATGCCTTACGATGTCATCAAAATCCTTATTCATTCCCGGCCAATAGTATCTAGCTCTAACAATTTTGTGGGCTAGCATCCGGCTCCTTCCATGACTGCCGTATACTCCTTCTTGAATCTCTCGCATCACGTAATCTGCCTCTACCATGGTAAGACACTTTAAGAGGGGTAAAGTATTTCCCCGTTTGTATAAGGTGTCACCCACCCATGTGTATCAGGCAGACCTCATCCGAATTTTCCGTGCCTTTTGCTTATCATCCGGAAGCCTCCCATCTCTCAAGTATAGAATGATATCTAAAGCCCATTTCGGGGCTTCACTTTCTTGTTCAATCTCTAAAACCCCCATAGCCGATAATATAGAAGGCTCGGTTAAGAGGCTTCAAATTTTTCATCTGCAGTGGATCCGAGTCTCGCCAAAAAATCGGCCCAGCTCTTATCTTCCTGGGAAATCCTCATCAACACTACCTGGTCGAAGAATACTTGGAGTGCTTGCACCTTTGCCAAATATTTCTTCATCTTTACCCCCCGAGGTTCATACTCTCCTTGAATATGCCCCACTATCACTTGTGAAACACTCCTTACCTCCAGGTTCTTGGCCCTTATGTCTTAGGCTAAGCTCATCCCAGCTACAATTGCCTCATACTCTGCTTCGTTGTTGGTTGTAGTGAAATTCAATCGGATTGAAAACTGCAGGCTTTCTCCCTCTGGGTTTGTTAGCATGATCTCGGCCCCTTCTTTCTTCCTGGTGGAGGACCCATCCACGTGTGCTATCCACGTCTCACCTTTAGGTAATTGGCTTGGCTCTGGGAAATTACAAAATTCCATGAGGAAGTTAGCTATTGCCTGCCCCTTGATTGCTGTTCTTGGGTGAAACTCGACTTCGAACTCTCCCAACATTGTGGCCAAATTCACCAGTCTCCCTGAAACATCCGATTTCTACATGACCTTCTTCAATGGATACTCTGCCAAGACTTTGATGGTATGAGCCTGGAAATACGGCCTTAGCCTTTGGGCTGACATCATCAAAGTGAACGCTAGCTTTTCTATCATAGGATATCTCTCTTCTGCCCCGTGCAAAGCTTGGCTGGTGAAGTATATCGGCCTTTGGTTGCCCTAATCCTTCAGGACCAAAGCTGAACTTACGGCGATTGGAGATACTGCCAAGTAGAGGTAGAGCACTTCTCCTTCATCTGCTCTACTGAGTGAGGGAGGGTTCCTTACATACCGCTTCAGCTGCTTGAAGGCTTCTTCACATTCTTTATCCCACACAAATGCTTTCCGGAGAACCTTGATGAAAGGCAAGCATTTGTCTATTGATCGGGATATAAACCGGTTTAGGGCAGCAACCCTACCCATAAGCTGTTGTAGCTGCTTCATACTTCGTGGTGCCTGCATATCTAGTACTACTTGTAACTTCTCCGGGTTAGCTTCAATTCCGCGCCTCGATACCATAAACCCAAGGAACTTACCCGAGGTGTAATACTCCGATAAAAACATACCTTCTTATTATTCGAAATCTTTTCCATAAAAGTGATCAACAAAGGTTTTCAATAAAATTGTTTTAACAAGGCACAAAACCCTTAGTGCTAACCTAACAACACCTTGACCCATTAAAAAATAGAAACCAAACACTAACCCTCTGGAGGTGGACATACGCTAGATTAGGCGGACATATGCCCCTGTCTCTAGTGCAGACGTATGTGGGGGGACCATCGGACGTACTTTCTAAAAATATTATAGCAGACGTACATGGGACCACACGGACGTACACTACTTTTTGAAATACCTTCTAGGTAATACCTAGACATACGAGACACCCTTTGGATCACTGTGCAATAGCACCAGATGTACGCTAGGGTTGGCCAAACGTCTGCTGCTTTGTCAGGGAGTTGGTGGCGATCCTTCCCTATAAATACCCACCCCCACCTTCATTCTCCATGACCTTTCCAGTCTCTTGGCATGCCCCTAGGCTACCAGAACCCCAAATCCCTACTTGTTGAGTGAGAAATTTGTGAGTGTGGGCGTTAAAGAGGAGTTTCCAAGGAGGGAAAATCATGTCGATGCTTAACTTCGAGGTAGACTTTGTTTCCTTTACATTCCAGCACTATATTACCTTTTGGTTTATGTCTTGTTGAGTTTTCCAAAGTGTTCATTAAACATTCTTTAAAAATGATAATGTTTTCAAAGGATTCTTTCAAAGTTTCATTGTGTTGAGATTTCTTACTTTGCATGAGCTTATTTTCTAGCTTAGAAGAGGTTTAGAGGTCTAGAAATAATGTAGGGATCAAGTGTAATATCCCGGTAAAAACAAACATTTTTATTAATCAAAATATTTTCCATAAGGGCAATCAATTAAGGCTTTCAATAAAGATGTTTTAAAGAGGCCTAAAACTCTTAGCATTAACCTAACCACACTTTGACCCCTTAGAAAATAGAAGCCAAACACTAACCCTCTGGTGGCCAATGTACACTAGGTTAGGTGGACGTACACTGCTATTTTTAGTGCGAACTTACGTGAGGGGACCACCAGACATATGCTTTGCAAACTGTACAACAAACGTATGTGGGACCACACGGACGTTCACTACTTTTTGGAATACCCTCTGGGTAATACCTAGACGTAGGAGGCACCCTTTAGACCACTGTGCAATAGCACTGGACGTATGCTAGGGTTGCCGGACGTTCGCTGCTTTGTCAGCGAGTTGGTGGCAAACTTTCCCTATAAATACCCACCCCCACCTCTCATTCCACATGCCCATTTCCATCATTTGGTGCGTCCCTAAGCTACTATAACCCATTCCTTACTTGTTGAGTGAGAAATTGAGAGTGTGAGCTTCAAAAAGGGAGTTTCCAAGGAGGGGAGATCTATCCATGCTTAGCTTCGGGGTAATCTTCGTTACCTTTACATTTAACACTGTTTTACCCTTTGGTGTATGCTTTATTGAGTTTTCCAAGTGTTCATTAAGCATTCTTTAAAGATGATGATGTTTTTAAAGGATTCTTTCAAAGCTTCTTTGTGATTTGATTTCTTGCGTTGCATGTGCTCTTTTATTAGCTTATAAGAGGTTTAGAGGTCTAGAAATGTTGTAGGAACCATACACTGTTCGAATCTTTAAATTGTGTGCTTAGCACACTGAGCGGACGTACGCCATCAGGGCCGGACTTACGGTTTGGCCTAAAATAACAGTGTCTTGTATCCGTTACGACATGACTTAGCTTCGTCGAAGGAATCGCTCGAATGTGTGAGGTAAGTAGACACTTACAACCTTTTTACTTAAAATGTGGGATATGTCAGTTGATTGACCACGAGTGTGATATGAGCATGCCTATTTTCTGTAATTACTTGGTAACTATGCTATTAATTAAGCATTAAGATGCATTGTACGACATGGTACACTGGAATGTGCAGTATAAATGACCATGAGCTTACTATATAAACTTCATGTTATGGTCAAATATGTGTGTGTTATATGGGGGCTTTGGATCCAATGGTTTCTTGACCATGGTGCAGTCATTCCCAATGGCCTAGTCACTATAGGACGGACGTCATTAGTGGTGTGGGCCACCCGAGGTCGGACTCGATGGTGCCGCTAGTGTTACGTACGATATGTTGTGCAATGGCTGGGGCATCGACATTGTACTGTAGGTCCCTCGGGATAGCGCTAACCCTGCTGAGAATGGGTAATATCTCGGGTAGACCATACATGAGAGTTATGACCTAAAATGCATTAGCCTTTTTCCTGCATTAAAATAATTAGGTAGTTATTGCCGGTACTACACCATAAGCTTTGAAAACCCTAAAACCTATTGAATGGTGTATTAATAGAGGTAATACCCCCATTTTTTTTTGGTTATTACTCAAATTGCATATTTACTTTCATAAATTAGGCTCATGTCATACCTATGTTGTAAGGTTTACTTACTAAGTCGTTAGATTTACGCTGTTATTATTCTCTAGGTATCCTGATTTATTGCTTTGGGAGTGGCAATTAGGGGTGGCAAAACGGGTAACGGGTACCCGACACGATTAGACCCGCGGGTACCCGTCACACGATTAGGCTATACCCAGACACGACCCGTTTAGATAAACGGGTAATCGGGTTTGACACGATTACAACACAAAAATAAACGGGTAACCCGACACGACCCGATTTACCCGTTTATAATAACCGGGTCTTATTGGGTAGACACGACCCGTTTTACCTGTTTACCTTAAACGAGTCTTATTGGGTAAACACGACCCGACCCGACCCGACCCGACACGACCCGACCCGATAAAAAACCCTAAAACCCCTAAATGGCTAAAAGCCTAAAACTCTATGTCTCTATTTTTTTAAAATTAAAATTGTATTATTATCATTTACAATTTTGAATTAATATTCATTTCATTTATTATTACAATTCAATGAATTCATTTACTATTAACACTAACTTTGTGATTTAAGTATTCAACCATATAATTCATAATTGTCTCACTTAATTACCTAATGTGGTTAGATCAAGTATCCTATTATTCCTAATTTCCTATAACCAAATTGTCTCGGTCTCACGCTCACCCAATCAGGCCAATCTCCATATTTGTCAATTGTCTCACCCAATTGGGCCAATTTTCATATAACCAAATAACCAATGGAACCATCCATTGTAATAGCCGACATGTACAACATAACTATGTAAAAAAGGCTTACCCTTCTTTACATTTTACATCAAGGATGCCCAACTTCAATTTCAATTGGAACTTAACTTGTTGGGATTGTGACATATTAGAAGATAAAGGGACATAAGTCTCAAGACTCTCAATCCCAATGGTCCACCTCCACAATTCATATGAGTTATTGAGACTTTGACCATACTATA